>VWYP01014500.1:0-67312 GCA_013400435.1 Pycnonotus jocosus
ACAGGCAGTGGGTAAATGTATCAATCTCATTTTTACTTTTCTCCTTCTGAAGGTAAGGCCACAGAAGTTACTACAAATATTTTATACATATATTCCCTCCACTGCTGGCAAACAAATGTAGCTGTATTTGATTTGATAACAAATTACTTTGAACAACCCCATATATTTTAGTTATAATTTAATGGGTTTAAGCATTAAACTTTTGAATTTATTTGCATATTGAGCAAGTGGAGTCACAATCCTTTCTCAATCATGTACAGTACATCATTTGAGGAAAAAAGTCTCAAAGGTGTGAAAATGGGGAAAAGGAAGGTCAAGAAACTTGGACAGAAACAAATATGCAGGGGGAAGGTACAGAATTAGGTGAGAAGAGAGAGCTTAAAGTCTCACAAGGACATGAGAATACCTGCCTTAAATCATAACACAATAAATTATTCTGAGCAGTGAATATATGTTATACATATATTATTTCTACATGCTTTTGATAAAGGCAAATGCAAATATCAATTTACATTTCTGTGGACCACAACTTCAATCTTCATTGTCAAATGGTATAAAAATCATCTTTCATGTGCAACTTATGATCCTCATTTTAATGAGGACTTTGACAACTGACAAAAGTGTGTGGATTTCTGTTTCAAATATATCTTAAGTGCCTACCTGAATCATAAATTGTTAGAGGCTATTTTTCTTTCTGATAGTTCTTTTAATACACTCTAAGAGAGGTTTGTTAGCAGCATTCCTGTAGTCAAACAACAATATTAAAACTCAACACGTGCATTCCATCTTTATGAGAAGGGCATTAGTGATTTCTGGACAGAACTTTGCCTCCAGAATTCTAGTTATTTTTTAAGAAAGACTGATGAGATCATTAGGCCCATGTTTCTCATGGTTAATGCTACATTTTTATTATTCTATTGTTTCTTTATTATTTTTTGTCTCTATTGTTCCTGTAGAATTACTTTGTTATTTCCATTAGTTTAATGATATTCTGCTTTCAGTGAAGCAGAAAAATTAATATATTTGCAAAACTGCATTGCACATGAATTCCATTAAGTTAAATACATTTAAGCGACTATATTAGAAAAAAATAATAAGGAAAAAAGCAGCATAAAGCTCTTTTTTTCTAACAAGATACTGTCACTATTCAATATTACAACAGAATGTCACAAATTGTAACATTACAAACATTATTTAACCATATGAATGTTTTCTACATTTAACACTCGCATACCAAGCAAACCAAGTATGAGTTATTTTGAAAACTGAACCTGGCTATCAGCTTTAAAAAGAAAATACTCTGAAAATAAAATTATCAAGTATATATATGTTATATATATAGTATATAAGTATAAGTATATATGTTGTAGTACTATAACGTCTTATCAAAAATTACCAGATTAGATCTTAATGCCTAGTCTTTCAGTAACTCTTGCAGAAAATCCATGGGAAAAAGATCACTGATTTTCCAGTATACTAAATGTGGATATTTGCTTTCTTTCCATACTATTATCACTGAAACTAAAATTTAGTAGTTCCTCATTTTTATATGTTTCATTTTCCCCATGAACACATTTCATTCTTTATTTTTTTTCCAAAAAAGAGAAACAGGCTCTTCCATTTATTTTAAGAGGAAAATAATTTTTTTAATCCTTTTAAGAATATATTTCTCTCTCATTATTTCTTTAGTGGGTTTTCAGGTGATCAGTTTTTGCTGCCTTTCGCTACATTGGCTTGGAAAAGTCAAAATCTCCCAATGCTTAACACTATAATTTACAATAACTGAATTACTTTGCAAGAGCACTTACAGAGACCCTATTTGCATTTTAACTTACATTATGTAAATCACAATATAGAAATATAGTAATTAAGTTCCACTTAAAATCACCACAAGCTGTCAAAAGCTTGGCAAAAAGAAATTTAACAGCATTTAAGATTTTCAACTGAATTGAAAAGCACTATTTAAAACCTCCACCCAGGAAAGGTAACATTCAAGACTTTATGTATTAGCTGTAAAATCCTCATCTGCTTGTCAACAGCTTCCAAAGGCAATACAGAGACTTCAGTTCTCTGTATAAAATAATACAGCTGTTATAGTAAGCACTAGAGAATCAAAATATAGAAAATATTTCAAACATTTTCTTCAGCTCAAATACTGGCTTAAAAGGAAACATTTGAAGTGGCCAGAATTTGGCCTTAGAGTAGTAGCAGATATAATGTCCGATGAAATCAAACAAAAAAATTGTGTTTTAAACCAGATTATCTTGCTTAGAAAAGAATAAGGATTTTTTTTTTTTATGACATTGAAGATATAAGATGCAAATAAATGTTCTAATACATATTTTATAACATTTGAAATTTTAACTCCTGGGTTTTGTGAGATAATACTATGTAAAATTTTGATTCTTTCAGTAGTGTACCACTAAAGTAGCTTTATAATGCTGTGATTTATGACCCAGAAATGTTTAGATAATTACTGTATGCACTTCAGCACTCCTTGCAGAAAGGAAATATGCAGGAGTCCTGGCACAGAGATTAGAGTTCATAGCAGCAGAGCACTAAGTGCCAAGCTGAAGAACATAATATCCAGAATTAAAGGCTCATATGAGAGTGTAGTTCCATAAACCAGCCACAGGATCTTTCACATTTCATGGCTTGGTGGCTTCTGACAGTTCAGCAGCCACTTAGAAATATGACCCTGCAATTAAAGGAGTCATCTTGTCACTCCCTAGACAAAAAGCAGCGCTGCAGGCACTTCTGCATTAGATTTACCAATATTTAAGTTTTGTGCACACCAAGACATCAAGTTCAAAGGATAATTACAGAGCCTGCCACCCCATCCCAGTCTAGAGTGCATGCAAACTCTCACTTCAATTTAAACTTCACAATTTAGCTACTCCAAATTCTTACAGGTGTGAGGATTACCTGGCAAAGGCTTCTGACTTACTGAAGGCTGCTGGTGTTAAGGGACTTTACATCAAACACTCAGAGGAGTTTAACACACAGACAAACAGCACAAGCCACTGGCTGTTTAACAAACTTAAATGTTTCAATGTAAGAGTAATTCCATTATGAGAAGACTGGAAAAGAAAATATATTCTTTTGCTAGTAGCCTCTCCACACAAGAAATAAACTTCCAATTTTATTGCTAAAGTCACAGCATTTATATGTACCTTGGGCTCACTGTCAGCTTTCATCTCTTTGTTGCTTAGGCGTCAAACCAGATCAGCAGCAAATGGGTCATGGCAGAGAATGGAAACAGAAACATGAAACAACAACATTGAAAGAATTAAAATGTGCAGTGCTGCTGAGATTGACTACAAACATCCTTCACCTTGATGGTGGGGTTTCAGTAAGTATAAAGTTGCAGGATTTTGTCAGTTGATGATGATTATTTATGTTAATGGTGACCACGTTAGAAGCTGGAGGTTTTTTGAGTCTCTGATGATGGCTGGGCCATGACTATATCATGGCAAAAGCCCAAGAAAGATGAACAGAAATGAATCATTGGCCACTCTGCTGCCAGACAGACTGGAGGAGGGGTGGAGGGAATTTTAAAACAGCTGACTAGGTTTAACTCAACTGCCTCTTTTTTGATGCCTGTTACCAGCTAGCCCCCTCTTTTCACAGAATCCAACAGAGCAATTAATATTGAAGGTGTAGAACCCAACAAAGCCAGCCACCCAGGAAACCAATCATAGTTACTAATTGTCCATTCCCTCAGTCTGAAAGTATTGTGAAGGTATGTAGACTTCTGGTTCCAAATGAACATTTTTGTCAGGATGCTGGTACTCTGAAAACAATGGTGCACCCTCAGAACACAGAGGTATGGCTCATCAACCCTTTATCCCACATACTATAATGCTTCCTACTCCCAACAAGCTTAAAGATATGAAAGTAGTTTTGCAATAATTCCAAATACCAAGACTTCAGATCATTATCCTTTCACTACAGGTGATTTCATAGCATTGTGGTACTTTTCAGATAAATGCTGATGGAAATGTCTTCTCTAGACATTTCTCTAGTTGGGTAGAACTCTGATGTGTAAGAAATCAGACTGTTTTTGAAGTTTCTGCCAACTGAAAGTCTTGAAAAAATAGTCCTGTAACAAAAGAGAAAATGCTGAGTATTTTTTACCCCAAGAACACCCAACACTTTCCTAGCATCCATCGCCAACCTCTTGCAGGAAGATTGTATTTCCGAACTCCAAGTAGAAAACAGGAAAAATCACCTCTCCTATATTACATATGCATTTCCCTTCTTAGCACTTTTAAACAAAACTGCTTATGCCGGCCAAAGATCAAAGATGAAAACTGATGTCAGCCAGGTAAAGCTACATCAATTTTATTCATGCTATTCCTGAAAATTTTCAAGGCTTTGGATCTCCAGAGACAAAAACTTTACCATACTGTACAAGGCTTAAAATTGTATTTCCCATTCTGAAAATGAACTGGAGACATGATTGGAGATGATGAAAAGTCCACTGCAGTGAATACTTGGCAAAGTGTCCTGTAACAGCCCACTTATAATGTTTTTTTTCTTTAGTTTTGCTTTGGAGAAATCAATAGGATACTCAAGAACATGGAAGGCAAGTTTGTCTCTCCAATAAGGAGCATGGAGAAGCTAATACACTGCCCAGTTTTCACTGTGGTATTTTCAGTGGATGTTCAGTTTCTGATTAAGATAAATATGCCGGCTGCGGTCATGGAATGTGCTTGAGGAGTCACAGATTTGATGAATTGGCAAGGTTTCATAATTTTATTATTAAGCACAACACAAATCTTGGTATTGGATTTGTCAGCCTTAAAAGGTATTGCAAGCTGAGAAGCATCCATCTATGACAGTTAGTACAGAAATTATGGACTCGATTTGGCAGGTGATCAGATTACTGACAACGGAAGAGAGGAAGACGTGGTCAGGGGCAAAACCTTTCATATGGCTACCTCTGATAATGACACGGGCTACTCAGAATAACTGGGGGTTAAAATACTAGGTTAAACCTAGATGGTTTCAAGAGAACATGGCAGAGCTCACAGAGAGCTGCATTGAAGGCAGAATAGGCCTAAGAGCGATTTGAAAGTTTGCAATGCCATCTAAAATCACTATCAGAGAATTCTTAAGGAATAATTACCTGAGGCTCTTGAATTTACTCATGTACACATGAACTCAAATCAGCTCAAGAAAGTAAAGCAGAGCATGCTTCTTTACAGAGCAGCATGGAGTCGAGCACATGGAATTTGTAACAGAAACAGTAGTCTTGACACTGAGATGCTTAATAGCATACTCTAAACAACTGTCTGTAAACATTAATTAATAAATTAATCTTTGAACATCATACCTGTTGGAAAATTTAAAGGTAATTACATAACAACTGATGAAACCACAAATTAATTCCATTTTGACCACCAGTCTTCCCAATAGCCAGAGTTCAAACATCATTCAGGGTCAGGGTGAACAAGATGGACTTGGAAAATTTAAGCCTGGTTCAAGCTCATCTCCAAAGAAAAAATTTATTTGTTACCATCTTTTCCCAGAAATAATAGAAAAGCACTGCTATGCTAATCAAAATATAAGAATACAAGGACATGTATATTTAAATCTCAGAAAACAACACAATACTGGAGTGCAGAATCTCTGTGTAAAAAGATTGTAAATGTCTTCAGACAAAGTAAACAAGAAACATTAGGTCATCATCCTTACTTCTTTTATACCCATGAGATTCAGGCTTTGTCACTGCACAGATCAATAGCACACGCTTCCTCATTAAAATTTAGTCGATAATTAAAGTTAGCCAGTACATCAGGGAAGCATTAGAGCATCACTGATTGCTTCATGCTTGTTATTGTCCGTACATTTATGTCATTATTGCAAAATTTTCTGTTATTATTTTATGTCAGCTATTTCTTACCCATGAGGTAAAATACCAGCCCATTGCTCAAAGACAAGGTAGTAATCCTTGTGACCAGAAGTATCTAAAAAGGGAAATTATGGACTTACTCCTAAAAAACCTTAAAAAAAGTATTTTACTTAGGGACAGTAATAGTAATACAGGAGCTTTTCATCTGATAAAGAATGAGATATGAAAAAATATCCACGGATCCACATAAAGTTTTTAGTCTATTATACAGAGAAACTCAATCACAAACTGAATGTAGCTGGTAGCTGATAACATGGAACACACAAAGATCTACTGGAGAAAGAAGATACCTAGAATCTATAGAATAATGGCTTGCATATCATGTTCCAGACTCTCAAATGCTCTTCTCACAGCCGCAGGTTTTACAAGCCAAAAAGAACTTTGAAACTTATTGTCAGAATTCCACCTCTTTTTCAACCTGATTTTAATTTAAGGTTTTTACTGTAAGGCATTTAAGCACTGATTTATAAAAATATGTTTGAGAAAAGAATAATTATCACACAGAAAACTTGTCAGGAAAAAAGAAATGAAAGAACCTGCATATTGAAGAGGAGGAACAGTGAGGGGAGAGACAGAAAGAAGCTTTCAATCCTGCAGAATTTCCATACTGTCATTAAAAACATAAAATAACAGCTCAGAAACTGAAAGCATTTCAAAGCAAAGGAATCACAAGGGAAAGTCTGAAAACCTATTTTCAGGAGAAATTTTAGCAACTCTGCCAACTGGTAAAGAAGTGGTGCCCTTTTTTTTCCCCAAATATGTATTAAAAAATATAATTAACTTTCATCTCTTAACATATCAATATGAATAGAAATCATTGTCAATGCTAGAAAAACTCTGATCACATTATTTTTTTCAGAGTAATTCTTAAAAAGAGGTTAATAAACCTGCATATCTGAGAAAGAAGTTTGAAGTTTCTCTATGCAAGTGAACTAAGGGACTATTTACAATTTGCAACATTTGAGGCTATTTAAATTATATTTAATTTTATTCTCTTAAGGGCCACATTCTGATTTTTTTCTGAACTAACACTAATATACTTAGTGGCACAAGCCAATATACTGAACCACTCTGATTATTTTGAATATTGGGGGGTTTTCTGTGTTACTAAGAAAGAATTTAGAAAGATATCTGTCAGTGTAAAAGTATACTAGAGATCCAGAAAATACCCCAAACAACCTCACTCATGGTCAACTGGGAAGAAAGAAAAGCCAGCCTTGTAACAGAATTTATATCTAAAAAAGTTTTCAAATGTATATAGGCTTGAGAAATATTATTTTTTAAATTATTTTTCTTGTTATCTAGGTTCTCGTATGAAAGTTGAGCAGGTTAATAAACGAGCTCTGAAACTTCTTTTTAATTTTCCTTCTCTGCATTCTCCCACAAATTATTTGTGTCTAATGTCAATTTAAGTCAAGGACAACTTTTCAAAGACGAAAAAAGAGTGCTACACATTTCTCCCCTCTTTTCTAGTAATAAACAACCCCAAACCATTCCTCTGCTATAGACATACTCACTTCATACTGCTTAAATGCTTCAAAAGACTGTGATTGGGAGATGGATGTAAGTAGAGAAGATTGTGATGAGTTACATTACATTGGTTTTCTGCCCCTCAAAATAAATGCAATCACATAATTTGTTATTTGTAATTTATTTTTCTCCCAAGATTGTAAACGTGAACAGCTTATTAATTTTATTATGTTGCATTCATTCAAGATATTTCCATACAATATACTTTGAGAACTAATCAGGAAGCATTTGACAACAAGAAGAGAAATGTTTGAGAGTTAAAGAGAAGTGTTTGAGAGCTAAGAGTAGAGAACTAGAACCTATTACCAAGGAATTTCCCACCCTGTTGTGTTGTATATAAGCAGTCCTGCACACTAGCTATGATACCAGATACTAGAAATAGCTACTAACAATAAGTAAAAAAATAGTAGGATTGTGTTAAGAGACTACAAATCCATAGTTTTCAAGGGAAATAAAAACCTGGCAAGTACACAATAAAAACGACAACTCTGCAAGGTAGAGAATCAATGTTGCACTCAATGCCAAACACGGTACACTAAACACACACATTCAACCAGTCTAAATAGCTGCAGCTCTCTTCAGTAAACACATCTTTAAAGCCTATTAGATTAAGGTATTTCAATAAATAAGATCTAGAGTCTCAAGAAACATTTACCTCATTTTTTAAAGCTTAGCCCTAAAGAAACTTAAATTTTGGGTTCTCTCTTCTCCTTTCCTCTGCTTTATTTCCTGACAAGAAGAAAGCCTAATAAAAATTGCTTAGATAGGACATTAAAAAGAGAAGAAAATCATCAGACAGGAAGAAGTAGAAGAAAAAAATTAATGTTATTCTTTGGACCTGTTACATTTATGGAGATTATCCTCATTTTAAGTCTTTCAATCATTTTTGAACCCTCACATCAATAATACCACACTTATCAATGTTGTTCTGATAATCTCAGTAAATTTCAATCTATTATCATTTACAGACATTGAAAATTCTTTCCAGAATTAAAGATGACTTAACAACTAATAGTAGAAATATAAATTTGTAAAGGAGCCTTTCAGACAGAATCCCAGCATATATTGGTGTGATCCAAATTAAAAGCTAATTTAAAAATTGTACTGCTCTTGAAACTGAGATTTTTTTTCTTTAATATCTCCCTTACTGCAACATAAAAAAACCCAAAATAATATACTTACTAAGCTTGTTTCTCCTATATTCATCAATGTACTACCTTCACATATCTATAATAAAACCTGGAATACTCTTTTCACATTTAAATATTACTGTAATACTATTGTTGTATGGCAAAATATATTTGATCAGATTTTAACTGCAGTTTCAATTATTCAAGTTTGCACTGTTATCAACAAATTTAATGCAGCAAAAAGGAGCAAGTCTTGCTACAAACAACTGCCACAGTACACAGTACACTGTACACTTTCATTCATACATTTATGAGATGCACAGAGAAACTTTAGAAATTAAAATATTATTTTGATTCTTTTTCAGAATAATCAGTTGCAACTCAAAATCCTATAGTGACTTGAAAAAATCCTATTAATTTCCTAAGGATTTGTTTTCCATTTTTCAATTTTTCAGTTCAAGAATAGAATTTCAACAGGCAGATGGTAAATTCCTGCCTTCACTTCTTAATCCTGCTTTATCTTCCCATTTTTCACTTTCTGTAAAACTCAGGCACACATTTCTTTCCTTCTCCTTAGTGAATACATTTTGTTTGGCTGGTTTCATTGATGGCTTCTCTTAAGTCACTTAGGATAGCATAAAATGAAAGTACAGCTAAATTCTCTGCAGCTCTAAAATGCTTCTCACACAACCACATCTGCTTTATTTAATTTGTCCCCTCCAATGGCACACAACAATTTTTAGGGCTCTAAAGTTATATGATGATATATATTTCTTTGTCATAACATTGTGGAGTATTCCATTCATTGGAAAAGGCAATGGTTCAAGCCACTCACCAGCTACTTGTTCTGCTCTTGGTGTCATGGCAAACACAAAACCAACTCAAAATGCACCAAGATGATACATTCTAAAGATTGAAAAATAATGTGCAGGGGTTCCTTTCCATAGGATTTGCTTGTAGCACACATCCCAAATTCCCTTTGAAATGAGAAATTCAACTCCCCTCTAAAGCTATAACCCAGTAATTGCCATTTCAGCAATGTATTTGGAAGCATTACTCTCACAAACATAAAGACAAAATATTTTGGGGTACCTCAGAATGTATCTGAAGATATCACATTATTTTTTTCAGATCTAAGGATTGTATTTCCTTTTTTCTTTTGTCTTTATTCATGTAAGTAAGTAATAGTGCTGAAATCTAGGAATTTGTATGCCACAGTACACATTAAAACCATTTGTGCTTTCAAACTTTCTCTTTGGAAAAACAATCACAGCACTACTATAATTACTGTTCTAGTAGCAGGATTGTCACTCTAAAGAGTTATTACTGCTGAGGCATGAATCATCATTGACTGTCTTCTGCAGCTCCGAGTTCAACAAAGGTGGTTCTGCAGCCACACAAGGAAAAAGTTAAATCAAAGAACCTTGTTAAAGAAAAAAAGAGATTTTTTTTAAGGAAAAAAAAAAAACACAAAAAACCAACCAAAACATTCAGCAAACTTTCCCTGCCTTCAGAGCACCAGCTTTCAGAACATGCACCGGTCTCTGCAGAGCCCTGCAGCTCTCACTGAATGGGAGTACCCCTGGAGAACCCAAGGGCCCTGAGGTGTTAAGGAAAGATGACCATGTGACTCAAGTATGTTTGACTTGAATGTTAATTAACCTCAAATGACTGCCAGAGAAAAAGAAGCATGGAAGAAAACAAAACAAAAACGTGTTCATGTAAAATGAAATGTGAGACTGAGAAAGTCACAGAAGTCATTATGAAATTCTTGCCTTTGAGGTGCTTTGAGTTTCAATTTTATACTGGCTTTTTGGTACACAATGACCATGATGACTCCGTGTCTTGGAGTGAGCAGCCTACTTTCACTGCTGCTCACATCTGAAGTTATTGCTTTACTACACAAATATTTTGCTGAGACTTTTATTTGGTAAGAAAGCACTTTTTGAAGCTTATATTTCTCAATTTAATATTTCAATCATGAAACTTAGTAACAAAACTCCCATTGCTGTTATGCACATTTTTTTGCTAAACTAAGTAAAAGTTAAACCCCACTTCAGGCTGGAAGAAAACCAACATTCTGTTAGAATTTAGAATTAACATGAAAATGTAACTGAAAATCTTCTCTGCCGGTTTTTGTAGTCATTGTTTGGTTCATGACAAAAGAAAGACAAGTATATTCATTTCCTTTGATTCCCTGAATAAGTATTAAATTTACTCAAGATTTTAATCATGTCTTCTCATTAAAAATACAGCTATGCTACAAAATAAATCTATTTCCTTTAGATAAACAAGAGTCGTACTAGTGAAATAAAACAGAATTATGAATTAGGTTTTTGGTTTTTTTAAAGTTCCACAGACTTTTAAATCAATATAGCAGAAAATTATATGAAACTAATTCTGTGAAAATTCTTGAAATTTTGCAGAATATTCAGAAGAGGCCTCATTTCAAAAAGAAACTTTCTTGTTTGTGTCCCTGTATATTTTTTCATTCAAGTGATTTTGAGGTAGGTCTTCTCTTTATTCAATCTTTATGTGAAAGAGAACATTTTCCCCATGTGTGATTTTTTACAACATCACAGCTACAGCATCAGCTTTCCACAAGTTTTCTAGTCCTATATGAAAGGAGAATTGGTGAAAGAGGAATGAAAGTAACCTTTTCTTGGAGGGGAGGGGGGTTGGGGAAGAGAGGTGATGCTCTACTTCTCTCCATGTACATCTTGAATTCCACTCTGTGTGACACTAAAGATCTTCTTGATCTATGGAATGATACCAAGTCCAATACTCATGATGGTTCTCTTCCTTACCTTTCTCCATGATGGCAGCTGGGTACATCCTGATTTTAACTTCAAAATATTTGAAAGAAGAAAGGAAGAGTGAACAAAATAATCAAACAATCCCTGTGCCATAAGCAACAGAGAACATGGAATAACATCCTCATGTTTGGCATAAGGATATTCGAAGCCATATGTGGACTGTTGAACTTTAAGTTTTGGATAATATTGCTCAAAAAAGTTGAACTGAAATTCAATGGTCTTACTAAGTAAAACGGTTTTGTGAATCCTATTTTAATCAGAAACATTAACCAATAATTACCATGAGTTGGCTTTAACATTGCTGTAACCACCTCCTGGAGGGAGGGATAAATTTATTTCATTAAACTCTGTCAGGACACCAAAATTTGCAGAGCAGTTTCACCCTCTCTTGATTCACCTAACAAGCACATGCTATTCTTAAGCTAAAAGAGGAGTAATTTGGATTAGATATTAGGAAGAAACTCTTTCCTTAGACTATGGTGTAGCATTGGAAGAGATTGCTCAGATTACCCATCCCTGCATGTGTTCCAGGCCATTTTATTTCAGTACCATTTACAAGTATCAAAACATGGCTATTTATAAATACATCTAAAACTTATTAAATTAGCATTGGACAAAGGGAGAACACAAACCAGCACAAAGCTATGCAAGTGCACAGATGCATGAAAAATGAGTACCCATATGGTTTATTTTCTAGGCTAATATAGCCATTTTTCACACAGCTTCTATTAATTTAAAAGGATGGTTCTAGTATTCAGATGGAACTAGCTGATAAGTGTATTTGAAATCTTTTTGTTCTATTGATTAATTTTATGAAGACAAAGCTCTCAGTCCTGAGATGCAGTTTATGTGGTTAAATATCCTAAAACTTTTACATTAAAGACTGGTTCATTATGCTGTTACAAAGCAAGAGTGTATCAAAAAGGCTTATCCCATAAGCACTATTTTTCTGCTAAAAAATAGGACCCTGTAAAACCTTAAGAAAAAATGGTCAAGAACCTCTAAAAGCAACAGGAACATACTAATTTTTAAAGACAGCCATAAAGATCTGTTTGTTTGATAATAATAAAGAGATTATGGCAGTTATTATCAGTCCTTTTTCTTACTTGTGGCCTAAAAAAACCCCTTAGTCAAACGCCTCCCTCTGTTTTCTGTCAGTTGCCAGTCACAAAGCTTGTATTAAACCTGATGAAGCCAGACAACCTGACAAGATAACATTTTATGGAAAGAAATTTTGAACTAGGCCACAGTAAAAATGCCCTAAACCTCAATAATCTTCCCTTTCCACACAAACATCAGCTTTAGCAGTCAAAGAGAAGCTGTTTAGTAAAGGTTCTCTCCATAAACTTCAGTTCACGGAACATGACATAATTGTAATTACTCATCTGCTATGTACAAATTTAAGTTCATAGAGTTCTTCTATTTTCCTCTTAATTGGATTTTACCATTCTCTCTTCTTAATGATTCTCTTCAAGCTTGGGTAGATCTGATTTTGCACTTGTTTGTCTGCTGTTCCTCTCTGAACAGTAAGGGTTTTGTTCAAGCTCATGAGGTTTAATTTCAGCCCTGGTAACCAGAGCATGGATAGCATCCTTCCCCTCTCATCCACTGTCCAGAGATAAAAACAAATATTTTAGCACTACTTTTTGCACTTAAAAAGAAATGTAAGGCCCAGAGTCACTTCTTAGAGCAGTGGAACCCATTTCAAAACAACTGCAAATCTTAACACATCTTCAAATTATCTAGATCCCTTTTTGTCATGAAACACTCTTCTAGTTGCAAAATCTTCTCGGCCTGGATCTATCACTAGAACACAAGTCTGCAAAAGCTAGTCTAAAAATAAAGACTGGATCTCCTAGGCCAATATAAATGCAAAAAACCATATTGACTTAAATGCACATTTAAACTAAAATTTCAGGAAATATCAAAGTCTATTCTCATCTTATATAATTCACTTTCATGCCCTTTAAACAACTTCAGTCTCAGATTGGAAGTAAGAAAAAACAGCTGCATACTGCTCACATTGGTTTTAGCACTAAAACCAGGAAAGACTATAAAATGTTGGACATGCAGCTACTGGATATTCAAATGGATACACTTAAAGGAATGCTCTGAAAATGACAAGCATGGAGTTATGGGAAAACAAGTCCTTTGAGATTGCTCGCCTTAGATGACCACAAGTGAATAAACTCAGCCTTTAATAACTTAGTATTGTATTGTTTCTTATTCTCTTTTGAGGATAAGAAAATTGACCTTAACAGGTTTCACTAAAGGAAATTCAATTATTCACAAATTCATGATACAAATAACTTCTACCCTGTGAAATTATATATATTATTTCTGAATTAGATCCCGTAATATCAACTCTTGAATAAATGAACAAGCATTCTTTCAAAGTCCTTTTGCAAAATATGCAAAATCTATTTTTCAAAACACTTTGAAACATTCAAAGCATTCAGGAAACTTTTTCTACTTAAATTGCATTTTAAAAAGTAAAGAAAATAGAAGCCTCACTTTTTTCTATGCCAACAGTATTAGAAGAAAAAATTCTAAGGAGAGATTATTATGTTAAAGTTCCTTAATGATACTTTTGCACTAAAATATTTTTTACTGAACAAAGACAGGTATAATTGCAACTAGTCTATAATTTATAAAGATCTGGAAAAATTTATTCCTGGTGAAAGCATATATACACCTAAAACATAGCTTATAAGATAGATGGAAGAAGATAATAATAATAATATAATAATACTTGCCACTTACTTCTAAGTTCTCATTAAATATTGCTTTTGCCTGATGGCAAAAGAACTTCTTGCTGACAGCAGAGTTTTACATCATAATACCATTTATTGTAAAAAAAGTCACTAGAGTCTGATTTTAATAATTTTAAATTAAATCATCAATTGTTCTGTTTGAATGGACAGCTATGACTACTTACTCATGAGTCTTCAGAGATCACAGTACTACACAAAGCAGCCCGTACAGAAATGCTGTTCTACCACATTAAGACAGAGCCACATAAAAATTATATATCTTTTTACCTCATACTCTTCTATACTTTCTATCTAACTTTCATTAAAAAGATGAGATGTGCACTCACTTTTTTGCTTTATCTATTTTCCAAAGCAAATGCCTTCCACTGTGAAAGGGGTTTTGAAAATCCCTATTCCTAGAAAATTTTACCTTCAGTTCCTTACTTTTTGATTGCATTTCAAATGCTGTTTTTCATAGTCGACACCCTGAATATCCATATTTGCTCCCTCATATGTCAGAGAAAATTATACAAAAGTCAGCTAATGTCACCTATGTTCTTCCTGAAGTTCTGGTGATTAAGCACAGCTTGAAAAGAGAAGGAGTGAAAATAAGATGGTTAATCCTCTTAGGCTGCTTGTTCAGACAGTAGAGAAAGGCTTGTCTAAAGGAGAATTAAAACTATGAAACCAAATATTCCCATCTTTCATAACTGAGGATGTTCCCTAGTTTAACCTTGTAAGAGTAAGGTCAAGCCTTTGTGCAACCCACTGTCACCTTATTTCTTCTCCCAACTGGATCCAAAGGGAAGCACTTACAAATTAATGCAGTTAGTGCTGAACAAAAGAGAGGTAAATTTATTCTCTCTGTGGATGTCTTAAGGCTATAAAGCTAAACCCATTCTTTTATTATAAATTAAAGCTGAGTTGAACAGCAATTTACTAGGAGAAAAAAGAAATTAAAGGCACCACATTTGCAGCAAGAATGTTAACTTTGATGTTAACATCCTAAATGTAATTTATGAAAGCTTACGCTCATTTGTTAAATTACAAGGGCTCAATTTTCCTGAACACATTTCTTAAAGAAGTTTCACTGATGCCTGCTAAAATAATGAAAATAAATACATCCTCATTCTCATGAATGAGAATTTATGCATTGAGCTGCCATCAGCAGTAATGGAATCTGTATGCAACAGTCCCAGTGGACAGGAACACAGAGGCATTCCTGAATACACAAAGGAAGTGAAAATGCCTAAGAAATTCAGACTTCAAAGAAACTCAGGAGACGTTTATTGTACATTCCGTGACAATTTAATGATCTAGAATGAAAATATTGCCATATTCAGGTGCCGCATTTTCCCACATCTGCTCCAAAAATGTAATATTGAGCCGGTCTGCTGTACAGAAATCTCTCCAGCCAGGAGCTACCAAAGCAGCAATAAATTAACTTCTGTCTGCCTTGTCCCTTCCTCCTCATTCACAAAGGACTGAAGTGTCAGGGCAGGACAAGAAAGTTATTCCCAAGGAAAAAGAGGTACTACTTTTGTTCTCACTCCCAGGTCAGTCAATACACAGAAATACAACCTGCTCTCCAGCTAGAACAAAAATATGAGGTACTCACAAATGAATATCCTCACACCTAATAAAATATCACAGCTCTATATTTATGAGAATAATATGCTACACAACAACAAATGTACAATTTGTGAAAAAAGGTCAACAAAATTTAACAAAGTACTTCTTTCAGGCTTGTTGGGATAGAATGTAGCAGTCAATGAAGGACTTAGAAACCTGTGTACACTTTTCAGTGAATACCAGTGAGTAAGAGTTCTCATAATTTCCTTACAAAAGTGTACACACAGACTGGATCAAAAAGCCTACATTTTAAAATTACAAGAACCAAGACTATGGGATGAAGTCCAAAACAACATATTCTCTGGAACATATCATCTTAGAGTTAGGAAAAAATCAAAACCAAAGTGAAAAGACTTAATGAAAGAAGAGACAGAAGGGGTTTTGATAATGGAATTAGAAGTAACAAAGTAAGAAGGTAAGATAAATTTCCATATCAGGGTGGAATAATAGGAGGAATAGGTGGAATAATAGAGGTAATAGGTGAATAATAGGTGGAATAATGGAGGTAAAAGCAATTTGCAGTGAGTAAGCAAGAAGTACAGATGAAAAAGCAAATAGTTATTTTTAATTCTTTGTGTTGATGTATATGCCTTGTTTGTAAGTAAAGAGGTAATGATCTATAATAATCTTTTATCTCCTACAGCAGTATCATTTTGAAATTTCACAATGTGATGATAATGATTCTGGCTAAATGCCTCATATTTAGGTTTCTTCCTTGTGACATGTTGAACTGTACTACAAAGATATGCAAAAAGCCAAAATACATATTTTCAGATGTTACTAGATTTTTAACAAAAAGAAATGAGAGGACCATATTGCATTATCACAGAAAACTTCTTCATTCACGTAACCGTAACCATAAACTAGCCAGGATCTATTTCCCCTCTCTATCCCCCAGCAATATTTTCACTGAAAGTCTATCCTAGAATCTGACATGGTTACCAGTTACCATCCTCCTTCCAATTTGCAGCCAAATAATTCTTGGGAACTAGGAACAAGCAACCTTCTCATCAAATTTTTTTCTTCCTTTCTGTAATAATGAATATTTAAACATAATATTCATCTTGCTAAGCTAAAACCACAAAATCATTATCTACCTGAGCAGGTTGTGCTAGGTGGGACCCCCCCCTCCCCCACTATGTCAAGATGGATGTGAACCTATTTGGGGTGGTCAGAAAGCAGAAGTTACATTGGATTCAAATGTTCTACGTGAGCTAATAAACTGGCAGGGAGTCACAAACTCAAACACATTCACACAGACACCATTTCAGACTTTTCTCATGGGATATGTTCTCCACTGCTCTTTTTCTGTCTAGTAACTTTCCCCTTTTAAATCTGTTTTTAACTTATTAGACCTATCAGATATCTTTAACATGGTAACTAGGTTTGAGCCCAGGTTCCAGATAAAGTGTCATTGGTGCTAATTTACAAAAAAAAGCCAAAAAAACCCCCAAACAAACAAAAAAAACCAACAACAACAACGAAAAAACCCCACAGTAAAAATTATAGCATTATCATTAAAAAAACCCAAAAAAATCCAAATCACAGACCAGATCAGAGTAAGATCCTTCAAAGCCCTTCACTGAACTATTGGGCACAAAAATACTTGATTATTTTAAGTAGTATGATTGTAAAAATTAAAATCTAGAGATTTTTGTCCCTCAAATCATCTGTTTCTAATGATCTCTTCTAAAAAGCACTGCAGACACTAAGGTAAAAAGTATCTCCTGCAATCTCATACTTTATGAATTAGTGATTCACTGTATTAGTTTCCTAGCCTCAGTCTTCCATAAGCAAGTTGGAAATACAATTATCTAGATAGATTTGCAGTTTCAAATAATAAGCTGATATCAAAATAAAACCTTAAATTATACCAGAACATTATGGATTTACATAACACTCATTTACAAAAATATTTACTTTTCTATACAAATTTATACAATTATTTGTGTAGTGCTCAGAAAGGCTTGAGGGTTTTTTTGCTTTTCTTCTACTGAGCTACAGATGAATGCTAAACTGGAATGTAAAGGAAGTATTTTCATCCCTGGGTAAGAAGGAGAGTGCTCCAGAATGATGTATGAGTTGTCCATGAGCTATATACATTTGTTCAGAACCAGTTACAGACACTTTGCTCTAATTTACATCCAGAACTTTTTTAATGAGAAAAAGTATTCCAGTGGTACAGCTTGTAACTGAGCAGAAGTGATCATACAAGTAAATGTCTTTATGTTTTAAAGAAATATGGAAAAATGACTATGTGTCAAAGAGATGACCCCTCAGAACCCACCACCATGAATATACTAAAGAAAGAGAAGAGAAGAGAAGAGAAGAAGAAGGAAGAAAAGAAAAGAAAAGAAAAGAAAAGAAAAGAAAAGAAAAGAAAAGAAAAGAAAAGAAAAGAGAAAAGAAATATTAAGGATGCAAAAATATAAGGATGCAAAGCAGGAAACTTTTGTCACACAGGAATAACTTTAGAAATTACCTTTAGTGTTGTGGTAAAAAAAAAACACAGTGAAGTGGAGTTTGATTAATGACAGTAAATATGGATTCAGACAAAGGAGACCATGCTTAAATAATCCTCTGAAGTTCTTTGAAAACAATTTTTAAAATGAAAAATAATAAAAAAATCAGTTAATGTTGCATGCTTAGATTTTCAAGGAGCATTTGACAACAGCTTTCATAACAGATTCAGCATCAGACTAACAGCCATGCAACAGCAATGGGCTTCTAAGAAGGAAGTTGTGTGAGAAGTGAAAGGTGCATAGTTAAAATTACATTTCCATAGTAGCTTTGAGAGTTTTCAAGCCCTCTTATTCAACAATATGCCAAGCTAATTAGTTCTGATCTTCATAAGAGTGACTTTAAAAAACAAAGTATTTGCAAGGAGTATTATAAATAAGTATTAGAATTAAATCTAATAATATTAGTGTGTATTAGATCACTCCAGATAATTTCCTCTTTAAGTTTTCGAGCCTAAGTGAAAACAGAATTCAGTAATAATGACATAAAGTCAGAAGAATGTGCTTCTCATTAAACTTAGCAGCTGGGCAGTACATTTAGTGATGTACTCCAGAGAAAACGTGGCAGCAGTTACCAGCTCCAAGTGCCAGGCACACTGTGACACTCACACTCAAAGAGACACTTTGGAGAAGTCTACACTGGGAAGCTGAGGGTGAAGTGAGGAATCTACGCTATGCACATCACTGCCAGCTCTGATAGTGCCAACTTTCACATCATCCATGTTCCTTCTCTGCAAGATGGAAAGAACAAGCCAAATATATGGATGAGATCAGCAAGCTTGGACATAACAGTTTCTCTTTGATTCACACCACAGAAAAGGACTTTTTTTATTCCTCCAATGCTGTAACTGTATTATAAATTTTGTGAAGGTTGGAGACACTACAAAACAAATTAATTAGATAATATTTGGGTACTCATACAAGACAAATTAAGACAAAAAATATTAGTCATACAGAATTAAATATTGAGTGAGGAGACAAAAAGTGAGTTTGAAACTCTCAGAGGTTTTAACAAAGAAAAGGATTCATAATACAAATGCAGCAGAGGTATGCAGAGTTAAGAGTAAATTTGGTTTGCCAAATTGATGTTTTTTCAATTTCTCAAGCTATTTTTGTTTATTGATGTCAAAATCACTAAATAATCACACTAGAAAACGCGGATTTTCAGTTTCATGTTAGCATATCCTTTTTTCCTCATGTGTGATCAGAACAAAACTTTTAAAAAGAATGAAGCTTTTCAGGTCCAGAAAACCTTTGCTTCTTAGCCTCTGGGTTGAAATCTTGACACTGGATATATGAAAGTGCTGCAGTGGAAAAAGGAACTTTATATCTTCCTTAGAAGCAGAACTAAAGCATGAATTGAGAAGGGGAAAAGAAACAGCACAAAATGAAACAAACAAATGCCTCCCTCAAAAAAACAAACAAACAAACAAAAAACAAACAAACAAACAAAAAACCCAAACAGCAAACAGTAAGAATGATCATAAGGAATGGTTCAGTGCATGACCTCTTATTAGGCTAAATGTCACAAATCTCTATCTAATGGTGTTACAGAACCATCTAATCTATAATATACTCTCTGTAGTTAATTATCTTTTTGTTCACAGATGCTTGGGATTTTCTTAAAAGGGATCTCATATAGCATCTGACAGATTAGAACTCTCATAAAACAAGACCCTGCAGAAGATACCAAATGGTTTTGACCCCTCACAGATTACAACACCATTTGAAAAACCTAATGCTTGACCATGCTGTAAGGTTTTATCATAGATACTGCTTCAGGGTAACTGCAGCGTTGAAAAATATCAATGAGTGTGCAAGTTCAAGTACTTACAAGATGTTTTTATCACCAAAAGCTAAGATAACATTCTCATGAAAGAAACTAAAGGGTGGCTATGCATCTTGCAGACTTACAAAGCCCACATAAGCTTTTCTCTATGGTGAAATAGACGGAGTAGGATTCAGCCTTTCCATGCTTTGTTACTTAAAGTGTGTTGACATAGTGTGCTTTTATATATATATATATGTATGTATAATATAAATAAATACATATTATACGTATATTTAAATATACACATACACTTGATACTCTCTTTTAGTTACATGTACTGGAATGGCCAAACAAAGGCACCATTAAGTGCTATCAACAGATCACATATTTGATTAAAGAAGAGTTAATTTATATCTGCCTCAATGAAGACAGCAAAAGTTCCATTTACAATTAATAGGTCTTGACCCTTTTATGGGCTTGCTTCACAACAAATTCATGTAAAACTGCCTGCCATATACAGTAATAGTCAGCAATATAGGGTGGGGGAAAGAAAAAAAAAAAACAAACCACAAAACAACAACAACAAAGACCCAAACAAAAAAAGCAATCACCCCTCTTTCCCCCAAATAAAAGCAACTAAACAAAAAACACCCAAACAAAACATAAAAAGCCTTAACCCCACAACTGCAGTAAGAAATGAGCATCAGAGATTTTGGGTGAAAATGTCACCCTTCACACCTTCTAACATTCTGCAGCTTTTTGGCATTATAGAGAAAAGTTTTATACAATTTTCATCCAGAATTTGGTCCTGGTGAACTACTTGGGGTGCACTAACAACGTCAAAAAGCTTGTCACAAAAGGAAAACCCAAAAAATGAACCAAAGAGATGGACTGTATTGATACAACCTTTCAGTGTGCATGTCAGGAAAATGTGGCTCATTCCCACTGCTGGACCAAGGGGCACTTCACAGAACAGAGGCCAGCTGAGAGAGCGAGGATCAGAGTCCAACCCCTGCTCAGATGAGGATCAGGCAGAGCAGCTTGCTCAGGATCATGGCCAGTAAGACTTTAATGTCTCCATGATGGAGACCAAAGCCTCTCCAGGCAACCTCTTTTGCTGATAAGCAATGAAAAACTTTGTTTAGAAAAGAAATGGAGATTAGTCATAAATTAGTTTCAAAACAAAGCAGATTGAACTTGGGGATTTGACTTACTGCCAATTAAGATTTTAAAAAAAGGCAGAAATTAAACCAAAATCAAAACTTTTCCCCATCAAGGAAATAATTAAGTTGGAAAAGTCCAGGAGTGACTGATTTTTGCCTTGTCACTAGATCAGAGCACTGAGTGCCATGTCCAATCATTTCTTGAACACCTCTAGGGATGACTTCACGACCTCCTTGGGCAGTCCATTCCAAAGTTAAACTTCCCTTTCCAGGAAGTAATTCTTCCTGATGTCCTTCCTGTACCTCCCCTGGCACAGTTTGATGCTGTGCCCTCTCATCCTGTTGCTATTTACCTGGGAGAAGATGCCAACCCCCATCCTGCTATCCCCTCCCTCCTCCTGGGTAGTTGCAAAGAGCCTGTCCCAGGCTGAACTTCACTCCTCCATTCCTGGCTTCTCCATCTCCCCTCCCACCCTGAGCAGCACAGAGGGGTGTGCAAAATGAATTGTGCTTAGCCCACAACAGCTCCTGGCTGTGGTTCCCTCCTCCTCATGCTTTTCCCTTAATCCAGAGTGTGCTGCTCCCACAGCCTGCAGTCCTTCAGGACGAGCCTGCTCCAGCAAGGGTCCTCTGCACAGGCAGCAGGTCCTTCAGAGCAAACACCTGCTCCAGAACATTCATGGTGCACAAAGCGTGCCAGGAGAACCTGCTCCAGGACAGATACTGCAGGAGATGAGGAAACTCCACCAGTCAGGGAATATCCACACTTCTTCACTTTCCTCACTGCTTTTGCAGTGTTTTCTCCTTCTTACATGTATTTTCATGGATGCACCACCAACCTTGTTGATGGGATCACTGTGTCCTGTCCGTTCTTCTCACTAAAGCCACTCCCACTGGGCCCCCTTCCACTGTCAAAACTTTGCCACTTACAGTAAACAAATTCTCATGCCATGGCACACTACTTTTGATCTTCAGAAATCTTCTTGAAGTCTATTTCTTGAAATCTTTCCTCTTTGAAATTGCCTTTGAAAAGGTTTTGAACTAAGCAAGAATTCTGCACATACTGCTAATACCTCTTTTAAAGCATCACTTTTTTCAAGATACCCCTTACAGACCAATGCCTGCAATATAAAAGTGCCAGCTGAAGACCTAGAAGAAAGCTCCACAAAGGAAAAAAGGATCTTAAAAATCTTCTCATGTTCACATTAAAACTATAAACATTTGCTTGTTTAATGTCTCCCAACAGCAAAAAAACATTGAGGCCATCAGATAATATCTTTTAAAAGAGTCAATATTTGCACTATAGGATACATGACAGTACTCTCATATATAATTCCAAGTGCAGCTTTTTCATGCTCTGGCTTATAGGAGCCCAAACCAGAGGTTTTTAAGACTAATTAGAAACAAATAGTAATAATAAAATATTCTCCCCCTAGGCACAGGTTTCCAACATGAATGTGGAAGAACTTTTAAGATCATAACCCTACTGTGTAATTTACATCCATGTGAACACTTCTATTATTGTTGGTTGGTAATTTTCACCCATTCTCTGTGCTTCACCGAAAAATACCCTAACACAACTTCTTCAAAGATCCATGAATGACATCTTCAGAAAAGTAATCCTAAAGTCCAGTCTATACTAGAGTACTGTTAGGCTGCAATTAAACACCATTTCATTTATCTCAATAAGGAAAAAGTAGCATGAAAATCAGTGGGATTATTCTTAAATATCATTCATCATATATATATTCTGTGCTTGGGGTTAGTCACAGCAACCAGCAGAAGCTTAGCATTATGAATAAGCTAAAAAAAGAAAAAAATCCCAGATAATGCCAAAACCAAGTTTAGCTAGATAAAAAATATTATAAAATAACATTTACTTTCAGTTCTTTTCCACGATCAGTTTTTCTGCAGAAAGCAGGAATCTGAAATAACCTTTGCCACTCAGACTTCCAAACAGAAGGAGAGGAAATATACACTTGGAATAGGGTTTATTTGAGTCATAATTCAAAGTCAATTTGAAATTAAATTGAAAGGAATCTCTTTGAGTTTAGTCATAGATTCAGTATGGAGAGAAGCTATTGCTTGGGAGACGGAAAAAATATAAGGCAACTAACGACAGCCTTGTATAGCACAAAACCTCTGACGCTATGCTTTGATTGTTTATCTATATATAGATAAATAGATTATAGATTAAGTATACTATATGTTACAGTTCAGAAATGACAGATCACATTGGATGGTATCATTAGGTATCTAAAACTAATTCAGTGTTAAATCAGAGTAAATAGTAAAATTATTTTATTTTGATATGCTCCAAGATTAAAAAGAAAGAATCAATATCTAAAATGCTTGTAAAGAGCAGTTTGCTTATACAAACAATTTAACTAGTATAAAATGAACTGTGGGTCAAATACAAGTGCAGGATTAATCCTGAAAAGCCACTGTAAAAATCTGTAAAAAAATCTGTAAAATCTGTAAAAATCATTCCTCATGAATGATCAAATTAGTACATATTTTATCTAAGAATTATAAAAATAAAGGGCTTTCTAATGTCTGTTATCCATTAATAGTCATAAGTATGAATGAATATGCATTTTAGCATCATAGCTAATGTTATTTTAATGGATTTAATAGAAAATAGATCTCATTTCTATACAGTTTTTATCTACCAGTAAGAATCAAATTAACCACTTTGTGCTGTGAATTCTCCTTTGTCTAGACTTAAACTATTTTATATGTATAAAGTTTCCTAATGTTGTGTACTATCTATCCAAAACTAACTTATTCTGCTTATTGTTAGTAAAATGCATTTATTTTCCAATCAGCCTCAGTGATCATTCCTTGAGTAGGAGAGAAGTGCTGTTCAGATCTATCTTAGGTTTCCATCTGAATAAATATGGAAAATAGAAAAAGGCAGGGGTGACTGTAATCTGTCTTTAAATTAATTCACTAGACCACTAGAGTATGTTAAAAATGTAAAGAAAGAAATAAAAACCCATGTTCCTAAAGATGAAAAATAGCAACAACAAAGGATTTCTTCATCCTACCCCAACTCAGCATATCCTGCAAGTTTTCACAGGTAAATGAATTTACAGGATGTGAATTCCTTTAAACTAGAAAATGAGGGCCTGCATCTCATTAGTCATTGCAGGAACTTGATTCCCCCTATTTCAGCATTATGAGACACAACACTTTCTTCCTTTCCTTATGCATTCTTCATGTCTTCCTGCTGCTCTTGTGCAGTGCTGAGATGAGATTAGATATTTAAAAGTATTCTGTCACTATATTATTGTAAATCCATGAGGAAAACAGTAATTTTATTGCATCCTTGTAAGTGAGGATGAAAGTGGGTTAGCTATACATAATATCCTCCTGTGCCTCACTACAAAAGTCTTTGAAAAAGGTCAAATCTTTAAACTGCAATCCACTATATTCACAGCAATACAATCTATTATACATTCTTGCCAACCAATCCATTGTAAATGAGGTTACCTAAATATTATTTTCACATTTTTTCAGCTAACAAGGACACCGCTAATTTCAAATCTAAGACAAGCAAACTTTCTGTGCTTCCTGTTCAGTTAGACCATTTTGTCACTGCATTTAGATGTTTATAGATTGTGTGCCAGTTCAATTTGTGTCTGTTGTCCTGTTACTTCCAGAAGCCCAGTCTTGCAGTCCCCTTTTCCATTTCCACATCCATTCTAGTTGAGAGCAGCCCTGGGAGAAGGATTTAGGGGTGCTGGTGGGTGAGAGGCTGGACATGCTTTGGCTGTGTGTTCTGGGAGCTCAGAACTCCCCGTGTGCTGGGCTGCATCCAAAGCAACTGAGAGCAGGATTAAATATCAGGGAAAAGATTCTTTCTTGTGAGGGTGGGGGGGCACTGGCACAGGTTTCCCAGAGAAGCTGAGGATGTCCCATCCCTAAAAGTGTTCAAAGTCAGGTTGGATGGAACTCTGAGCAACCTGGGATAGTGGGAGGTGTCCCAGCCCATGATAGAGGGGTTGGGACTGGAAGATCTGCAAGCTTCCTTCCAAACCAAGCCATTCTGTGTTTCTAACAGGTACTGCCATTTTTTATAATATAGTAGAGAATTGCTTGGGTTGTATACATATATATATATATATATATATATGTATACACACACACATCCTAGACTCAGTGTGATTCTGTTGCCCAAATTGAGCATCTTAAATAACTTCAGATATGCCACTCTTGTAGTCTTATAAAGAAGACTTATACATGTTCCCAAAATACTGCTTGTAGTTCTCCATTTAACCAAGATGCTCCTATCTTTTCTGAAACAGCAGTTGATAATCCATCCCACTGGTTAGGTTTTGTGCTTTCTGAACTCTCATCCAATGCAAACAGTTTAGGTTATTACTTTAAGAGGGCTTTTTTGAAATCTATTGTATAGAACAGAAGTGCCAGAATAAATAAATATACTTTTAAAAGATTAGAATCAAGTTAGAACAAAAAGGAAGAAAGGGAAGAATTTATTCCCGACTTTAAACACAAATGAATGCAACTATCAGCCAAGTGCCAGGGAACATGATTACCAGGACAAATCTTTCCAAAAACAATTAAGTCTTTCACACATACTGTTCAAAAAGAGCAATGACAAAACCCACAATGACAAAAACAGTAGCACTGCATGGTGGCACATGGTAACTGAATGTGTTGCTTTAACTGATTTTCTTCTGCTCCCCCATGGCTTCCATGAATGTCTGGACAAGAATAACTGAATCAGAGGGAAAAGGTGGTTTACTGAAGCCAAGTAAGAATGCTTCAAAAATCATGAGTTTTGTCCACATAAAAATAAAGTGGGAAAAGGGGGGAAAAAAATGAGGTAAAAAAAATAAAAGGGAGCAGGGGGGCAGAAAAGGAAACAAAAAAGGGGGAAAGGAAAGCTTCCAGAAAGGTAAACATGAAAGCACAAGAGATAAAAAGATTAAATGGTATCCCTTTGCCTAAGAAGTCAAGACTATAGAGAGAATCTGAACACAGGACTTTAGCAGAAAAAGAATGTTCTGAAGAGACAAGGCTACAGCAGAGGAAAAAAAATAGAATTTGATACATACAATCTGGTAAGATCCCTATGTTACCATCTTATTATTCAGGCTACATGCCATTGGATGCCTCTGAAATAAAAGTTTTAAAAGAAGCTATTGAAGAAATAAAACATTAAATTGCCCCAAAGAATTTGCCAGGACAAGACAGCATTCACTACAGATTCCTGGGAGAATTTACAAATGACATGGCATGATGAGATACAAAACAGTAATTCATTCTCCCTTGTAATGGCCAATGTCATCTGCTGGCTTTTAGCACTCTATGCCACTGTTTACTAAATAATTTAAATATACATATCATGTTAAATATCGGGCACTATCCCTACTTAATTCATTAGAAAAATATTTTTAGAAATTTTTTAAAACTATAATATTGCAGAGCACTCTGACATTGCACTGAATTTCAAACCTAATGTACTACATGAAGTAACAGCACAGTCTGTAGCAGAAGCAAAAGAGTATATTCTTCCCAGAGTCTTGGAAAAGGTCCTTGGACAACAGCCAGCTTGGAAGCACAGTTCATGGTGATGAGATTTCACTAAATTACACTAATAACCACATAGTTACCACTAATAATAACTACTCTCACCTTACAGAGGGAGGAACTACGTAAATATTCTTCACAGCTCCTATCCCTATTTTTGATTATGTCTGTATGCACCAATTCTGGCTGAGATAGAATTAATTTCCTTCACGTTGGATTAGGGGGGCTGTGTGTTGGATTTGTGCTGAAACACAGGGATGTGTTTGTTATTGCTGAGCAGCACTTGCTCAGAGTCAGGATTAAATCACAAAATTCTATTGTCAGTCACAGAAAACAGAGAACACTCCAGTTTCACACAATTTCATTCTGTTGAGAGTGATTTAATTAAAAATAATTTAAAGAATCACAAAGTATCAAATGGCTATTCACTATCACAGAAGTATCAATAATCACACAGAAATGTTTATAAAATTATGATGGGGAAAATGTCAGAAGAGGTAGTGCAGTCAAACTATGATAATCATAGTGGTAACATGTTTTTTTAAAAATAGTGCTGTCTACTAGTTTGTTTTGTAGCAGCTGTTTTAACATCATCACACAATTGACAATAAGGACATTTACAAAAAGTGGTTAAGGAGTTCTCCTTAGATTTAGTATCACCTTTCAATACCTGTTGGATATCGGAAAGCTCCACAGGACTGCAGCACTCTAACATCTGAAAAAGTATTTATAGACCCATCAATCAGGTGATTCCAAAGCAAAATACTCTACTCAGCAGATTATTGTCTGATTTTTACTAATGTCAGTCAGTGGGTTTCATCTCAGCTCTTGTCTAGAGGATCTGAAACTCTACATACAGGTAGAGAATTTAAAATTGATAAATTAAATTCTTTAAACATTTTTAGGATGCTTGCACTATATTTTAAAATATTTGCAAGCAAGACACTAAACTCAGAGTCGGTTTTCAAAAAAAAAAAGAAGATGATAGACATTTTGCAAGTTATTCCACTCAAATGGGAATTCTAAATGGAAGCTGTCAATGCATGGGGGAGTTTCTAGAGCGGTCATTCAGATTAGTTCTCCAAATTATAACTACTTTAAATCAGTAACACCATCAAAAATTCACCAAAACTTGAGAAAATTCTTTCCAACAAATCTCTCTCCAGTTTTTCATCTTATTATTATGATTAAATAATATATTATGCAAAAGTGAAGCAAAATTTTTCTATGATATAATATTTGGAAATAAACCCCTGTTTTTAAATGACTCCAGATTTTACAATGAATACAAAAATGCTCAAATTAGCTAATAATTTTTAGGTTTGATATTTTGTTATTTATTTTGGCAGCCTATTCCACAAGGACATCAAAGCACTTATTTCCAGACTTATGGCTCATTTTTATTTTATTACTCACACTACCAAATCTCACAAATAATTCTAAATTCACAATACTCACGTTGTATTTTTAAATCATGTTTAAATCATGCCCAAGAATACTGCAATTATTAATCATCCCTCAATTCACAGATTTAGCCTAATTCAATTTTTACATCGTGTGAATGAAAATCTATGAAAACCTACCCTTATTTTAGCCCTTATTTCTCAAACATGCTGCTGATCACAAATGTATGCTTCTTTGGAATTTGATGCATGAGGATTTATGATTTAGCTTGTGTTTTCTTTCAAATGGCATCAAGGATTTGTGAATAGTACACTATTCACAAAGTTTGCTTACTTTGGGCTTATTGATTGCAAACAATTCAAAATGGAGGAAAATAAGGGAGATGATGAGAGCCTCTTTCCACCACTCTGGTTCCACAACTATTTTTTCATTCTATTAAAAAAAATAACCTTTATTTTTCAAATATGTGTCATTAGGGCATACCAACACAATATGTACACTTACACTGAGGCTCCTATTTCACTGAAATAATATAACTAATACAATTTCTACTAGCAAGAGAAATAGAAAGAGATTGTTTAGTGCAATACTGTATTCATACAGGAATTGCTGTTGGGTATGTTTAAGGTGCCCATAGCTGTACAATTTAAGAAATGTTGGATATTCAAATATGTTCTGCATGGGTTTGTATCATGCACATGCTTGTACCTATAAACATTGATGCTATGCTACCTAAGAAGCTAAAAAAGATTAACAGGTACAGTGGAAAGAATAAATATTTTTAAACTAATTTTCTGATTAATGAATTAACTAACTCCTTATATACTATGTTCTGGCCATTAGATTTTAAATTCTCTGTCAAAACAAAACCACAGTGATAAAGTTCTCTTGAAGGCAGTCTATCTTAAACAAGAAGCACTGCTGAATGTAAATAAAGTAATATAAATTTCAGAAACCTACTGGACACTTTTATAGTCAGGTAAATTGCAGACTCTAGGAACAGAACATATACCTCTTGTGCCAGGTTTTCTGCCTACAGAACGCCTTGCTATATGGACAGAAATTGTACAGTACATCCTGACTTGAGTGAAGCAAACAGGAGACAGCATTAACTGAACAGCAGAAAAACAACCAGTGGGTATCAGCCTCACTTCCAACAACCTCCTCATTCTTTCTTTTCTATTTCTGACCTATGAAGTCTGCAGCTTCTATGAAGATGAAAAGAAAGAGCCATTAAGAGCATCTTCTGGTATTGTCGGATGCATCAAAAGCTGCCCTTCATCTTTTGCTTCTCCCCTTCTCACCTCTTACAATTTCATTTGTAGAGCAGAACAAAAGCAAGAGATCTTTTTCTTAACACCCTTATGTGCACCAATAACAAACAGCTTCCCAGCTGTACTTTTTTAGCATTACATCAGGGGTTTATGCCTTTGTTAGTCTCCAAGGATGCAGTGCAGACCAAAGGCTTTCAAGACTTCAGGCATTGCACATACCATATTATACAGCTTCATGAATGAAAGGTGCTACAACACAACCTAAATAAAGCCCGTAACTTGACTCTGTAATTATCTGTTCTGGTTTTAAATCTTTTCACAGTCTGAGAATATATGGGGTCAACCACTTTAAAGAAGGGAATGTGCAAGCAACTTGCACCTATTATAGTATTTGCTCAGGGAATTTGATACAAATGCTTTCTTTCATGGAAACTATTTTTATTGCTACTGTTATTTTTGAAAAAGGTTAGTGAGCTGAAGAGAAAATGAAAAATAACTTTCTTGTCTTCCTATGCAGGCAGTTTGTGTACTCGTTATGTACTTCCAGACTCAGTGATCAGCAGAGTACAAACGAAAGCTTAAACAGCCAAGGACTGCCTCGACATCTCCATTCCCCTAACAATGTGTTGTGATATGCAGGACCATCTCCTTAAGACACCAGAAGGAGCTGCTAGGCAGAACTACAATATCATCCCAACGTATTAATTTTAACACAGAAAGTTGACAAATACATTAAAATGTGAATATTCCCTGAAAAGAAAATAGATTCCTTCGAAATGCAGATTTTTTTTTTCTAATTATTATCAGTATTTTAGTATTTTCTTAGGGGTCTGGGAGGAGGGTATACAACGGTTATTAAACACATTTTTCCTTACAAATCACAGCCTAGTTTCAACTGGAAGTGATCTCTGGAGGTCATTTTGTCCAGCATCAATGTTATTATAGCAGGGCCACCTACAGCCCTGGAACTTCATGTATTTGCACTTTTTTCTTTGAAATGAGTTCTTACATAATAACGTGTATTTTCCCCTTGTTATTGTCACAAGGCAAGGAGCTGTACTAGACCTCTTAGGAAATAATCAACTGCCTGGCCTTAAAAATAAATATTACAGTCTCCTAGGGTTGCATGGGAAACTACAAAACTGACAGACCACGAACCCTCACCAATTAGTCTATTCCATCAGATTCAGTAACTACCACAATGCCAAAACTCAAAGAATGTTCTTAGTAAAATCAATATTTACTTTCTATAGCATCCCTCTGCCAAAAACAAATCAGGAGTAAGTTTCTTGTGTTAGCTTTGCCACACTTCAAGTAACATCTTAGTAGCACATGTTTCCAACTGGCTTGGCCAGTAAAACCACTGCCTAGGTAAGTATTCAGGTACTGAAATTCTATGTTTGTAATTAAAACCTAAAACCAGGTAATGCTCAGCTTGTCACTAAGCACTGAAGAATTCATCTTTATCTCCAATCAGAAAATTTCTTCAAGAACTCCAATGATATCACTTGGCATGCAAAGATAACAACTGGTATCCTTCAAGAGATCAGAAAAGACAAAGGATACAACACCGCCAAATAAGTTAAGGTAATTCTATTTTGTACTCATCTCTTTGTTAAGATCATACCAGATGCTTAGGTATACTGAACCTTCCTGTGTCTTTCCAAAAAGCTGTTTTGACAGATTTAAGATCAGTTACATACTATTTGCAATGACTGACCCTTCAGTATAAACATATTTCCAGTTAGTAAATTTATTATCTTCATTATCCTGAATTCTCATATGAATTTTCTATCCTTCACAAGGATGTCCAGTCATGAGATAATTCCAACTGAAGAATGCAAATAGCATTCTGCTGCAAATTTGTCTAAATATCACAATTAAAATCCAAGCCTGCTACTATGTATATTAAAAAAAAAAAAGACAGAGTTTCAGATAAACACATTTATATTCGTTGAACATTTCTCTAATTTCAGAAAAAGACAAGAAGCAACTCCATGAACAGGAAGTTCCACCTAAACATGAGAAAGAACTTTTTTATTGTGCAGTGACAGAGCACTGGAGCAGATCTCCCAGAGAGTGTAGAGTCTCCCTCACTGGAGACATTCCAGAACTATTTGGACACAATCCTGTGCTGTGTGCTCTGGGATGACCCTGCTTGAGCAGGGAGGTGGGACCAGATGATCCACTGTGGTCCCTTCCAACCTGCCCATTCTATGATTCTATAATACCTTTCTCCATTTTTTTCTAATATTTTACATGCATTTTATCACCACCAATTAGTATTGGGTAACATTGTTTAGTTCAGCTTGGTTTACTTTTTTCACTAGAAGGGGATTTTTTGGGGGGTGTTGTTTGTTTTTTTTTTGTTGTTGCGTGGTTCGCTTGTTTTTTTCAATGGTTGACAGCTTCGCTTCTCTAAGAGAAGTCCCAAACTCCCTTCAGTATTATTCTTATTTTTTAAAGTAGCTACTAGTACATGAAAATCACTGCTGTGACACATCCCTTGAAACAGGATTTTTGGCATTTAAAGAAGCTGCAAATACTACTGTGAAAAAGCAATCCAAAATTTTCAAAAATAAAGTTGGTATTTTTTTCCTTATTATTATATTTATAGATTACATGTCTAAGCTTTTGGAGATACCTGAAGTTATGTCAGTGATAAACCAGGAACATATCTTTCATACTAATTTCAGCAAGCCTTTAAGATATAAAATGAAATAACTGCTGATCACTGCTTGGCTCTGCAGATAAGGAATCAGCTGATGGGTGGGAATGAGGGAGTCTCAGTTGCTGTGATATTGCTGCCTGTGCAGCACTGTGGAGGTGATCAACACAAGTTGATCCTCAATGCTCAACAACCCCACAAGAGAAGGGTCCTCTGAGAACCCAGGCAAGGGAGCCAGCTGCTAAAGTTCCTCCATCCCCAAGGCAACAATTCAAAAAACTCCCAACTATGCCTTTTTGGGACCTTGAAGCACCCTCTCCTGAGGTAGTCTCTGCAGAGCATACATAGTCTCTGGGCCAGTCAGAACAGAATGTTTCAGCCATTCATTGATGGTCAGGCTGATTTTAATCTGCAACAGAGCCTGCTGTTGGGATCCCTGTCATTCCAGAAATGCATCTGGGTTATGCCCCTCTACAGCTTGGTGGCATTAGGGTTCACTGTGCACCAATTCTGACAAGAGTCTTATGCTCCTGTGGGTCCAACATTCCAGGCCATGGGATCCACACAGTCCAGTAAATCTGGCTGTCCCTCTCCTCCACCAGGCAGGGCTCCTCTAATAATGATATCACAGGATTCTCCACTAATTTCTTGTAAAAGTGGATTAAAACTTCTCTCCACAGAATCAGAACTAAAATCAATCTTTCCACACTGCCTGAGAAACTGCCCACTGAAGCAGGAACTCTCCACAAAGATCCTCCATTTGTTTTTCCCTCTAATTTACGTACTTCTGCCTCTAGGGCTGAGGTAGGCTTTCCCTCTCAATTCCTCACATCCTGTCAGTGGTTCCACCAGTAAAACCAGAGGGTGCCCTGTGGCATTACCTTCTGTATCACCTTTTGAGCTGAAGGAAACCTGCAGTCAATTACTGAGGTACGAGCCCATACAGGGGGGGAGTTGGACATATTTCCTCTGAATTGCTGGAACTCACAGGACAGTTTATCACACAGTTTCTCCACAGCTCAGATGAGGGAGGAAGAAATACTGTGATACATTCATACTCAAGCTGGTGAATGGCTTCATCCACTGTTGCTGTCGCACTGCCTTTCCAGACTAATGTAGCCAGTGGGTTAGTGTGGAACAATGGGGCATGCTGTACAAATTTCTGCCATATGGATCACATGGATAGGACTTCATCTGCTTCTGTGTCTGGGTGTCATTCAGGCCATAATAAGTAACCTCTCACAGGGCTAATTTCCCCTAGTTATTGGATACATTTCTGTGTGCAGTCCATTTTCCTCGGCAACAGGTAGTATCTTCCTTGGAGGGAAACGTTTCCCTCGTGATTGATAGGATCACCTCCAGAGGTTAAAGACTTGAGTCACTTCTCCAATTACTTTGTCAATGCCTGCTTCCCTAGAAAGTGATCCCAGCTGTTTGTCTTCTCTGTCCTCTAATTCCAAACTGCTAGCCCAAGTATCTGAGCATGGGAGCAGCCAGGTGGTAACACGTTCACTGGGATGATAGCTGAAACCTTTTTGTATATCCCACAGCTCACCCGAGGACAGGGAATGATGTTCAGCCTTTGTTCTGTCTCTTCCTTCCATTCCTTCATTGCCTTCCTTGCTCTACATTACTAAACGAGATGGTGCTTCTCCAAATTTCCTCTTGTCCACAGGGACAGTGACAGCAGAACATGCTGGTTCCATGGCTCAGCTCCAGGGGCTGTGGGGGTTGGAAGAGCTGCAGAGCCTGTTGTTCTGTTAGCAGCTCCAGGGACCTTCTCCTCCCTTTGGAGGGTACTGAGTAGCACTGAGCAAGGTGCAGCAGGCCTGGGCCAGACCCCAGCATGTTGCAGAGATCTGTGTTTGTATATGAAATTGCCAGATTCACCTTTTCCAAATATTTTGCTAGTTATTCCAAATTCTGGACTTATTCAGGTGCAAAGTTCCAAAACATTGGGGACACCCACTGTCCCAGGTACTCCCCCATACCATCTGACAGACCCTGTTATTCATAAATATCCAGTCTCAGGGCAGATCTCTGACTGATGTTCTTAATTAGTTGTTTAACCTTAAAAAAAACCTGAACCGTGTGCAGTAATGTGCTAGTTCCTAGAAAAAAGACCAGGTATGTTTCAAAGATATTCAAAAGTCTTTTAAAATTCTCAAAAGATACTTTAAAATCCTAGGGACAAAAAGGGATGTATCTGCCCCATAGGTTGACTCCCTAAGGAGAAAAGGCAAAAGGTGTTATTATTAATAGTTCCCAGTAGATGACTCCTGATACACACAGGTGACTGGTACACTGAATACATGTACCAGAATAGTTTTAAGCCCAGCAGTGCTATCATATCATAAGCCCTTCACATACCTTTTTTCTACTACAAAGTACAAAATGATAACCCTTAGCTGAGGCCCCACAGAGGATAAACATCACCACAGGGAACACACACAGCAAGCCTTAGCCCTGAGAATAAGCATGGTTCTGATAGCAAATAAAACATTGTGACTGCAACTACTAAACCTTCACAGAGAATGTTTACAACAAATTTGTTCTAACATGATCTGGCCAGATCTGGCATCATCTCAACCCTTTGATCCCCATGCTGGGAGTCAAAAAGGGCTGCCATGGTTTAATTCCAGTCAACAATGACATACCCTGCAGTCACCCACTCACTTGCCCTCCATCCCACCAGTGGAATAGGGAGGAAAACAAGGAAAATAAAACTAAAAGTCACAGGCTGATATAAAATCAGTTAAATAATTGAAACAATTATAAACAAAAATAGTAGTCATAGTGATAGTAATAAAAGGGAGAAAGATGTATAGAACACAACAAAGATAAGTAATGCACAATACCATTGTTTACCACCCACTAATGTCCAGGCTCTCCTCAGGTAACTCACACATTTGATAGCTGAGTATGATATTCTGTGGTATGGAACATCCCTTTGGACAGTTCAGGTCAGGTGACTAGGCCATGCTCCCTCCAAGCTTTTTGTGCACTTCCTCACTATGAGAGCATCAGACATGGAAAATCCTTGACTTAGGGTAAGCACTGTTTAGCAACAAGCAAAACAATCAATGTGTTATCAACCTCATTGTCACACTGGATCCAAAACACAGCACTCTACCAACTACAAAGGAAAAAACAACTCTATCCCAGCCAAAATAAGGACACTTCATAAAGTTCATATTGATTTGTTCAATCTCATTAGTAAGTATTTAATCAATTGCATAATCTCTTTGTGACATAAAAACCCCAGAATACAGACTGAGGTATCTTGGACATGGCACAGATTGCTGAGGCTCATCTGTTTCCAAGGCCACTTCTTTTTGATACTTACTCACATAGGGGCCACTGACACTGTCCCCCTGAGGTGACTGCAAGCTCTGAACACTTGGGTAAAGAACCTGGGGATGCAGACAGGGCTCCCCATTCATCCCATGGCCAAGGAAAATATCCCAGAAAGAAGCAAACTTTCCTTACAGATGAACGAACATCAAGATCCAACTAAAAGAGGAAAATCCTCTATATTTGCAAACAGGTCTTCTCGTAAGGTCAGCCAATGAGAGTTTTGGTTCACCAGCTGATATGTTCCCTAGAAAACTCTCTAATTTTATTCAATATTTAAAATCTTCTAATCAACTTTCCAGAAAAATGGAACTAAAGGCATATTATATCACATACGAAAAACGACAGCTTCAAATAGTTGACCAAGGGAAAAAGAGAGAAGATTACAGGCTAGGAATTAGAATACAAGAGAAATTAGGATAGCCCATTTCAAACTGCTTTGCATGTCCTTATTCTCATTTCTAATCAAGGCCTGCTTCATTAATACTGCTGATTGTGCAAATTCACTTTGCTCCATCTGCATTTTCTACTTTTATTTAGAAAAATGCCATTATTTTCATTTGCATGATCCTCTTAATGGGCTAATTATAAATACAAAAATTCAAGTTCAGTAGACAATCTACAGATGGTTTATCTTAAATTATAGAGACCTTAATTTCATTTTTTATAAAAAATATTGAAAATATTTCATAGCACTGGACATGTAGTAGTGCATTGAGTTAGATGAAATCAAAAAAGCTGTTATAGTTACCATTTCTAAGTGTAATACATTATCATAGAAATCAAGTTAGCCAAAGTATTTTTTTCTCTGCATTTGGCAAATTTTTAAAAACCATACTTACTATTCTGTAAGTCAGCAACTCTGATCCTGCTGAGATCATGCACAAAGGTTAAAGTGACATTTTATTGCATAATTCCTAGATCCACATTTTGAGACAGCTCCGCACAGAAAAAAATAAAAGAGAAAAGCCTGTTACATATATTTTAAGATCGTATTATTACATTTGATGTTATATGGCAATGTGGGGGAAAAAAAAGACTTATTAATGAACATAACTTCTTCAATTTCATGTTTCAGCATTAGGTAGAGTGAGAATTTTTAACTCATCTCCAAGATTTATTCTGGAACTACTGTCAAAAGTAAAGTCTAGACTGAATCTAACTTTTATTTCTTTTGACATTTGCTTGATACACAAAATTACATTTCAGGAACAGTCAATCCAAAGACTGTATTTCTGTCACTGAAATCACATCTTTTGATGGAACTTCACGTTTTTGCTGAGAAAGTATCCAAGAAAAAAATAAATTATTTACCATGGCTCTGTGAATGCCAAGCAAGTCTTCTGCTGAGTTCATCACAAAGTTTTTAATTTGGAAAGGGCTAAACTAAAAGTTCAGCATACCTCTGAATACATCAGTCAGACAAGAAAATAAAGCCAGCAAACACAAACCTTAAGGGAGCATACTGTATTTCTTACATTTTTAATCTCTGTGGGAGTTACAGGATCCAAAAGCAAAGCTGCAGCTTTCCAATCATAAAAAGTTCTACAAAAAGATTGCATCCATTTTAGAACTAAATACTTGCTATGGAGATATGGAAAAAATCTTTATGGTATGTAAATTATCTCAGGAATTAAAAATTTCCTGAGCTTATTTTCATTCACATTTGGCTCAGCTACAGCATGTTATCCAGTATAAACCATTGTGATGTTGCTCCATTAACTAATTGCACTAAATAAACAATAAAACTAAAAGTTTTGGAGGCTTATTAGTTTATAGGAGAGTAAACTTGTATTTCTATATTTGGGCCTCTTACTGCATTGAGAGATGGAAATTAGAGCAGCACAGGTGGGGAGCTCCTCTGGCAGATACTTCTCCATACCACCAAAGCACACAAAAATAAATGCAAACATAAAAAGCAAGACTACTCTGGGTCATCTCATCAGTAGGAAAAAAAAAAATTGAGCAAATAGAAATTTCCTGATAACATGGCCTTGAACTTCAGCAGCATAAGCAACTTTTCATTTCCACGCTCTTTGCAATTAATTTCTTCGTATTTTTATTAAACACTGTAAAAGCATAGCTAGAGGAAACTCTATAGGCCAGGATTAAAAGGAAAGTATTAAGGAGCATTCTTATACAAATCACTACTTTCAGTTTCAGGATTTAAGAGTTTCTAACAGTTTCTCATTAGACTGCTGTCCTGCCTAGTGTTCATAACTATAATACCATCCACCATACAGGATCCCTCCTTTCCAGAGCCTTCTCCAGTCACTGTAAAACAAAAAAATGTGTATTTAAAAAAAAAAAAAAAAGGCCTCATAAGCAGCCTAAGAGGGGATTCTGCCCTTCTGCTGAGACCCCACCTGCAGGGCTGCATCCAGCTCTGGGCTCCCAGCACAGCAAGGACAGGGAGCTGCTGGAGCCAGGCCAGAGGAGGCACCAAGGGGATCAGAGGGATGGGGCAGCTCTGCTGGGAGGAAAGGATGAGGGAATTGGGATTGTTCAGCCTGGAACAGAGAAGGCTCTGGGGTGACCTAACTGTGACCTTACAGTACCTGAAGGGTGCTCACAGGAAAGATGGAGAGAAACTATTTACAAGGGCCTGGAGTGACAGGACAACAGGACAGCTTCAAACTGACAGAGAGTGGGTTTAGGAGAAAAATCTTGACTGTGAGAGTGGTGAGCCACTGGCATAGATTCCCCAGGGAAGCTGTAGCTGCCTGGAAATGTTCAAGGCCAGGTTGGATGAGGCTCTTGACAACTTGGGATAGTGAAAGGTGTCCATGCCCACAGCAGAGGGGTTGGAATGAGATGATCTTTAAGGTCCCTTCCAACCCAAAGTATTCTGGGATTCTGTGATCTGCTTCTTACAGACACTTCAATCAAAGTGTTCCTAATCCATGCTACTGCTCCATACATAATTTTCAGTAAAATTATGGTCAATTAATATAATTTTCTAATAACACCTTCACTCAGCAGCTCTCTTTTCACACTAGAACTTTTAGATGTGTGTTCTCTTATGCCTCTATTCCCTGCTGGAATTTATTTGATGTCAAGTTCTTTATCAACCAGGTGAAATTTTAGAATTCACAACTGTATTTTCTCCATTTGAAAGACTCACAGAACTATAACATTTGACAGTGCTCCTGAGGCTGGGGGACGTTTCTCTCTTTTCCCTGAAACGATATCACCAACAAAATTACCAAATACAAGCTGCTGTTTAATTGTGGTCAGATTAGGCAAGAAATGGTAGACAATAACATGTAGGGAAGCTGTTTTCCTACCACTGTAGATGCTTGCTAAATAGAAAACAAGGACGTTTACAAGTTATCTGAATTGTTGTAGGAAGTGGCTGATGTCTCACAGTTGTACTTAGAAGCTCAAACAACTAAGAGAAGCATTTTCTTCACCTATATGAGGAGGAGAAAGTATAAATCTTATTCCCTTCCTTGAAAAGAAAAGTGTCGCCAAATGGGTTGGGCCATTAAACATACAACTTAAAACATTAAATATATCAACTTAAAATGTAAGTGGCTTGTTTGATTTACTGAATTCAGTCTGAGAAATTAGAAATGTGAACTCTCAGAAATTGCTTTTATTTTGGTAATTATTTATTACAGAATAGACATTTGGCTTTTTATTTATTACAGAATTCACATTACTAAATAAAAACATTTAAGAGTTATGTAAATTTCTATATGTATGGACAACCATTCAAAACCTGCAAGAATCTTTTACAATGAAACAGGAACTGTATAAATGCAATACACGGTGAAACATGTCTTTTTCTCAGTCCCTCTCCTGATTATTTCTGCTCAGACATACTAAAATTCAATTTTGTATAATTAAAAAATGTTAACAAAGAATTATCACTGCATTTCTACTCAGAAATACACATATCCAATTTTATAATTTAAAAATGTTAACCAAGAGTCATCACTGCATAGTCCTAACAATTCTATAGATGCAACTAGTAGCATCCATATGTGGAATCTTGGAACTGAGCATTTTAAAAATTTATTATTACTACAGTTTATGAGAAAAATCAGTGCTATGTTCTGTGATGGTAAGGAAACACTTGTAATTAAAAAAACAAACAAACCAAAACAAAACCCAAAAACATCTAACCTGTGAGAACAAGATAACAAAGGTCACATTTTAAAAGAAAATTTATTTAACCCTGGGGATTTGAGTACAGTCTAAGTAGAAATTTAATTTTTTTCCCTTTCTACACAGCTGAACCTCATACTTGTGACATACTAAAAAAACCCGTATTTTCTGTGCTGAGAAGGCTTCTGTTGAGTGTAGAAATATCTTTTAACTACATGCCCTACAATCTATCCAGACATAAAAAAAAGTACTATACTTTGTACTCTCAGACCTTTTTCCATTATTTCCTCTTCAACTATTTTTCCATTATTGTGACTTATGGAAGATTAAAACATTTTCAGTACATTAAAGAAAGATCTTATTCAAATATTGAACTGACTGCTGCTCATTTCCAAACAAGAAATGGGTATATGCATATTTTTGTAAAGTGATCATGCAAACAGACTACAAGTTTAATGACTTCCTGCCATAGGAAAAAATAAGAATTCTTCTTTTTCTGCATGCAGTTAAAATTTACAGAGAGCTGATCAGAAGTTCAGCTTTTTTTTTTGCCAAGTGAACAAGAGTATAACTACCTCAATTTGATCACAGATGTATAGAGTAGCATATGCTTTACTTACTGGATGTAGGTATGATCATATGATGAAAGAAGTCCTAAACATTACAGTATGTGCACACAATCTTCCCAGATGATCCCAGTATCTCACTTTTAAATTACTCATGTTGGAATCAAATGATCCAAAAACCAAATTATTTAATTTCTAAAACCTTCATATCACTGCAATGTAGAAGAACTCTCTCGTATAAATTTTTAAAAGACCAGAAAAAACCCCAAAATCCCCAAATCTACAGCCCATTCCCGACAAGACTACACAGAATTTCAGTCAGTAGTACAATGGTGCACAGTGAGTTGCAGCTTTAATTTTAAGCCATTTTTAGTTTTACTACATCACAAATATGACTGTAATTGGTACACAGAAGAAAAACAGGAACAAAGTCAAACAACTGCTTCACATATGTATGCAATACAGAGAGGATTTCAAAATGAATATAGAATACAAACATGAGACTTTGGTATTCAGTGTAATCCCCAAAATATCCATTTAAATTGAGAAGTTGCATGTCACTGACTTTTGTTAAAAAGGCAACAGCTTCTAACCTCTCCAGAAGTGCACAGGGGCTTAGGCAGTTGGAATTTCAGTCATATTTAGGGTATACACTTGCTTCTCTAAAATAAAATAGCTGCTAAATTTCAATACTGGATATATTCTTAATAAATCCTGACAAAAAGAAAGTTTATACACCTTTTTAAAAATGTAAAATTAGAAACAAAACCCCCAGTGCTTCACATTAATAGTGGTGTTACTACAGGGAGTAAAGAAAACTTTGTTTCAACTCAAAGCACCCAAGTGCCAGCACTATAGAGAGACACACCATGAAATACACTTGGAGGAACTCCAAGACTGAGAATCACCAGAAAAGCAATTGAGTGTTTAAGAGTTCATCTGTCTTTTTGACATAGTATGGATTCAGTCCCCCAAGATGAAAATGTCCTGGCAACCTCAGCAGTAAACCAGCAGTCCTAGTTTTACTCTGTCAGCAAACGAATGGAAATGTAAAATTTTACCTCATTGTCCTGTTTTGACTTAGAGGCCAGAGAAAGATAGGAAAAATGCAATATATTTTTAATTGGGGCTATATAACCATAGTTATCCTGAAAAAACATTACATTTATCCATAAAGACTTTGCTCTCTAAGGAATCATTAAATACTGGAATATATATAAAGACTGCCAGGATATGTCATGGTAAGAAATACAAAGGAAAAAAAAGAGGAGTTGATTCCTGCACTTATATTTTGCACGTTTCCTTTGTTAGCAACAGACTATGAATCAGTCTTAATTACTGTACTAGTAGAATTAATTCCTTAAATATCAACAGGGATTAAAATTTGATTATACAGCTCTTTTTGCAGGTAGCAGCAAGTGCATAGGTGAAGATATATCACTCTATGAACACTCAGCTGTTTGAATTCTTTGAATTTCTTCAATATTGCATTCCTTGAATTTCTTCAATTTTGAAATGAATGGTGATATGGAGAAACAAAATTTCATTTCACATTGTCGTAAATTTATTAAAGATCATTTAAAACAGATTTCTACAAAGAGTATCCATATGTTCACAGCCTACTTAGAACATCTAAATAAATGTTTTAGGCCTTAAAAGCCAGTTTATACAGTAACTGCCATTACCAACCCAGTTGAATGTGAATTCCCTGTATAGGAGAAGCAAGAACATGACTTCTTGTTTGATTACATTTTTTGTTCTTACCCTAAAAAGTTCCTTGCTTTCAGAGGCCTGCCTCTTTTTCAAAGATTAGTTCAGATTAAAATTTTTGAAAGGAAAAATAAAAAATAATTTAAAAATAAGGTACTTCAAGAACAAATCATTATAAGAAGATTTTGAAAAAGTCACTTTCACTCTAAACAGTAATAAAATTGCTAAGAAAAGAGCATGGAATTCAGTGCAATTTATAGCAGATATTAGAGACAAAAGAGAAAAAGTGGCTGAAAGTATTAAAAGTACTCAGTTGCTGAAGTATTACATAATGAGATTCTCAAGCCAGTTCCAGAGGGGTCCTTTTTTTTTTTTCTCTTTTCATGTTTCATAAGTACTTCACAAGCTCTCAAATGCACACAATTTGAAGTATTCGCATCTATGGTAAAGAAAGGAATTAAAATACTCTTTATTCAACTATTTCAGATGTAACAACTGACACAATGTCAATTTTTAAGGAGTAAGTTTTAAGTACTAGAGAATATGTATGTATTTGGTACTTTTTTTTTTTCCCCCAAGTATTAACCTAATAATTGTTTGGCTTATATTACCAAGAATTTCAAATATCTTATTGAGTATATTACTGAGTTGTCTACTTTGACAACTGTCCTTTCAAAATCTCTTTGGTTTTCTTTCTTCAACACAGCAAGCAGCAAAATTAAATCCAAAGAAGTCTTGGTATCTCTCAGTACTGTGAATTCACACACACAAACACCCTACCAACTGCTCCCCAAAACACCAACCAACCAAAGTCTGCACACCAAACTGTTATAAACAAGGGCCAGGAGACCTTCTTCTCCCTTAAAATGCCTTTATTAGGATCAGCTCTTTATTAGGATCAGCCATGGGGGGGGAAGCTCGAGGAAGCTGCGCACACCACCACTGCTTCCCATAGGCAGCGCTGAGGAGGAGGAGGGGTGCAGCTTTGCCAGGCGGCAGAGCTGGGGATTCGTCCCTCACGGAAGTTCCCAGGAATCCCTCTTACTGCTGGAGTTGGCAGGGGGTCTTCCCTCTCCAGTGCTTCTTAGGTTATGGTGACTAGACACGAAGCCTCAACAGGTAGCTGGATGTCCTGCCAGTGTGGAGATGTCCTTCGTGGGCTTGGACTTGGTGCTGGCTCGTTGTTTTTGGGGTTCTTTGGTGTAAATCGGGGTCCTCCAATACGCTGAGCTTCATGGGAGTCCTCTTAATTAGCATGGTGGGCGGGGAGCAGCGGGGGGTGCTCCTTTCAGTGGGAATTCAAGGACAAGGGAACCAGGGATACAAGGGATCTAAGGGATTGGGAACATGAAAACGGGGAACCAGGAAGTGTAGGTTTAAGAACTTGGAACCAGGGGTACAGACATTTAACAACATAACTTTTGAACAATATAACATATTTATATAAAGCCGTGCAGTCACTGCGGGGCAAACTGAAAGGTGGTGGCTCGGTGCTGTTTCTGATTAGCATCTCAAATGGCAGGCTAGATAGCTGCTATTGTCTTTACAAACAGCTTGATGGGTAGGGTGTCGTTTGGAGACAGGACGGCTTTCGGCAAGAGCTGGAATCCCTGCCCCCCCCCCGGTGCTGTGGAAACAAGAGGGTGGGGACGGATGGCTCTCACTACCCTGCCGCTTGCAGAGTCTCCGGCTGTTTGCAAGAGGAAGAGCCACCGGGACTGGTATTTTCCCAAGCTCCTTTTTTTAAGAAGTTACTTGGCTTTTTCTTACAAAATTATTTGGTGTCTATTACTGCAAAAACAAAATGATTCTTGGATGCTGGGCTGCACTGGCCGCATAGCCAGTGACACCTCAATTAGCAAGTCATTCAGCCCCGCACGGCACACCCGGCTTGGGAGACAAAAGACTAAGCAAACTACTCGGGAGCTTTTATTTACTTCAAAACAATGCCACACACTGATTCTGCCCAAATAAACTCTACTGAGCCATGAATGTGGCTCACGAGCTGTGCAGAAGAAACCAGGCAGCCACAGGCTTCCTTTAAGAAATCACAGAATATTCTGTGTTGGAAGGGACCCCCAAGGATGACTGAGTCCAACTGCTGGTCCTGCACAGGACAGTCCAACAATCCCACCCTGTCCCTGAGAATGTTGTCCAAATGTTCCTGGAGCTCTGGCAGCTTTGGGGCTGTGATCACTCCCTGGGGAGCCTGTCCCAGTGCCTGGCCACCCTCCAGGGGAAGAACATGTTCCTGTTGTCCAAGTTCTTGCAGCTGAGCATCCCCTGACAGCAGGGCCAAGGGCAGCTCCCACCATATACAGCCTGTGCCCATCAGACCAAGCTGCAAAGCCTGGCAGGCACCAAAGCCCAGCCTAATCAATAGGGTGAGCTGCCCACTCCAAAATGGATGTTCTGGCTATCACATTGTCCCATTCCTCTAAAACACCTCATTTGTTCAGGCCATCCTGAATGATTCTCCTCTCCCTGAAATCTGGGCATCACCTATGTCAGTTCAAACACTTACCAAAACATTTGTGTTTGCTATACACACTGAAGGCTTACAACGTCATCTAAACTGCATCCTTTGTGTCTGGTTAAAACATGCCAAAGGGGATAAAATTTCCAGCAGCATCTAAACTGGCACAGCTTGTACCAGACAGGGGTTTGACACCTTGTTTTTCCCAAGAGGGAGTTCACACTTGCCTCGTCCTGGGTCCTTGTTCCATAGCACAATGAAAGAGAAGGCAGCTTCACCCCAAGGTGAAGGACAAGAGCAAGGAGCATTGGGAGAAGCTTTCTTGGCTTTCCCAGAATGAAACAAAAATCACCAAACCTACAAATGGCATTATCTTCTGAGAGAAAATCAGCAACTTACGGTCTGAAGCAGTATGAAAACATCATACTACCTTGTTTGGACTCAAAATTTCCAGCTAGAGTTCTGTAAGGCAAATTAGACCTTTCCCCAAACCTTCAATGTTTCTCATTTTATCAATATTATAAGATTGAAAAAGCTAACAGTAGTGACTTTTTCAATAATAATTTTAAAAATTACAATCAGTAAAGCAGGAAATTCTTCACTGCTTAAAATTCACTTTCTTTAATGATAGTTTTTTCATATTAGTTATCCTGTAGCTCATACTAACTGATCTCATCAGAGTTGGTCAGCTCAACAGCTTCAGGGTGAAATATACTTAAAAAAAAAAAAAAAAGGAATAAATTAGCATCTAACCTCTTTTTACGTGAATTTCAGTTTTGTAACTCTTAAGTAACAACTAGAAATTTTTTGGTAAATTCAGAAATATATTTTCAGCCTTGAAACTCCTTGATGGATCAAAGAAAAATGGAATCCTTATTCCACACAAAAGCTCAATATACAAAGAAAAAAAAACCCTAATAGAAATTTTGCCTCAGCTGATTTTATTAGATTAATGCAGTATGACAAGTCAATGTAATATTCCCATATTTATGGCTTATAAGAGAGATTGGCTGCTCAACTATGTAAATATAATTTGCTTGGTTGAGATTCCTTCCCCTTCCTTCCCTGAATTAATATTTTATGCACCTCACACAACAGAAAAACAAGGTGAGCAAAACCTTTTTAAGACTCAATGAACAGAAGTGATGCATTAACTCCTTGTGTCCCTTGTTTTTTCTATTTAGTACTTACAGACAACAATTTCTGTGGCCCATTAAGCCCAAGAGGACTTTAGCAAAGGTAAATTCTGTAGTTCTCACCCGCAAAGATTGTATGAGCAGTACTTTAACTATAAAAAAGACCTCACATACAGACAAGCACACATCAGACAAACATCTGTGAGAAGAGCATGGATATTGTCACAAAAATACAAACTTCCTTTTGTTTGGTGTTGGCCTATCCTTTGCTTTTTAATTTTCTCTTTAAAAACCCAGCCAAATAAAAAGAGCAACTGAAACCAAATCAGCTTTGAGCTTTTTCACTGGGGATACTCAAGCTTTAAGTTTTTCATAGTTGTGTTTAAACCACTAGAGAACTCATCATAAGCCAGTATATGCTGTAGATAGTTACATCAAAATAACATTATTATTCAAAAAAGTAACATGTTAAATTTAAACTCATCAATAAAAAGATGAGATTTTCTCCCTTTCAAAGGAATCCAGAGGTCTACTAAAAAAACCTTCAAGTTAAAAAATTGGGGTATTTGATTAAATTTTGTTAATATAACAGGTGTCAAATGACACTACATATAAACAAATATATTTATAAGCTTTAAATAAAAACCACATGACTTATTACAAGTTGCCATCTGTTAATTGGTTCACACCAAACTTTTTTAATACTATGATTTATTTTTTAGTTAGGAAAAAAAAATCAAAGTACATCTTCTTATGACCATTGTAGTTTCAGGTTACAGTAACTAAATCCATGTTTGCTATTTTGGTTTTTTCCCCAAATCAAAATATTTTCCACAGAAAAAAACTCCATGACCACCGCCTTAAAAATCTCCCCTGATGTTAAAAGCATATTTCATACAAGATTTAAGCTGGTCAAATCACCCTACACCATTCCAAATATGGACTTGCTTGCGGGGTACTTCATATGTAAACCTTGTTTGGACACCTGTGACATTAAAAACTATTTTTAAGAACTTACCTCAAGACTTTTCCTAAGATACTGTTGACACTGCGCTTATTGTTCTGAAAATGTTTCCTTTTTTTCGCTGAGGAAAACTGGCAATTCAGCACTTCAGCAAAGAGCATTTCTTTGCAACAGACTACAAAAACATGCTCCAAGAAAACACATTATGCAAACGTTGCACAGCCTAATCCATATTTTATAACTACAAGAATAAGCAGAATAGATATGCTAAACAATCTTGAATCTTGGCTTTCCCCATCAAAACACCTGCATTGTTCTTCTTAAGGGAAGCAATGCAGACATGAATACAATTGTGCCAACAGAACTCCTGCCAATCAACTTGCATTCTGAAGGCATGGGACACTTATCAGTTAGAGATCCAATTACACACTAGACACCACATTCAGCTATAAAATATTTCATGCATATTTACAGGGTTTTTTAAGCAATAAATGACTCATCTGATTTAACTAGCTTTGATGTTATGTTTCTGTTAAATTAAAAAATGCTGCAGTTCAGCTTGTTACTCCCTTGCTAGCTATGACATGCTGCCACCAGGTGGAGATAATTTAATAAGAAACCTATTTGTGTACAGAGACAGTGGGAGGAACTTCATAATATAAAATTGTTACTGTAAACTAAGCAATCAAGGGAGAAAGAAAAAGAAAATCGCCAAATTAACTACAGAACTGGGACATATACTTTGTATCTACTATTAAAATTTAGAGAGGCTAAAACTTGATAAAAATATTTTGACAAATCCTCAGAGATTTGATCTTGAAAAAAATTCAGAGATTCATAGAGAAATTCATTAAAGAGGCTCAGCAGCAGTCAGAGGACCAGTTGAAGCACAATCCTGCAGCATTACACTGTTTCACCGCTGTGTGTACCTGAGTAACTGATTAAAACAAACAAAAGACAAAGTAATTTGAGGCAATTGGGTCAGGAGATCTGTTACACACAACTGCTGCTTCTTGACGATGTCCAACAGATACCAGACAAACGTATGTGTTAAGTCAAATGTGTCTTTTTTATTCAAAGACAATACATGGTTGTTCTCTTCTCAGAGACAGATTATGGGAACAGCACATTATTTCCTTTAGGGCCTGTCATGTCACTTGCACCGTGTTTCTTCACAATGCAATATATATTTTAAGGGAAATACAAACTGCTTTACAAACCAGGCATAAGCAAATACAATATTTGGATGATGTAGTAGAGTTTGTGTTCTACACTAGCAATGCAACCCACTCATAAGCACCATCCTGCTCTAGATAACAGGAAGACCAATAATTCTTTCACCCTTAAGTTCTTGCTGGATGTAGATAATGGAGAAAAGAAAGCTGAGAACAAGGAAGGTTCTGTATCATCCATATCATCAAGGTATCACTTGACCATCTCCAGCCTGACACTGCAGTACTCAAACCACACATTCCATGTAAACTTCACTCTCTTCCAAGAGCAGACACCAGGACTTCCAATCAGGAAGATTATGTGGAGCTAGGTTGGTGGAGAAGTTCATAACTGGCTGCATGTCAAAACAAAATCACAAGAACCAAACCTCCAATTTAGCTTTACTAAAAATTACATCTCAAGGGTAAGATGGAGTTGGTTTCCTGGGAAAAAGGCCTGTTAATTTCATGTGTCTGTCTGTGGACCTACAATAATTTTTCACATATTTAGTATTACACAAGATCTAACAATAGGCATTCTTTTCTTCAGATCTAGAATGCCTTTCCCTATTCGTCACAAAACTTTTGATTTGGATTAGTTCTTGTGTAATTTTAAAAAATAATATTTTCTTCATATATAATTGCCTTAGAAACCATGCTTGAAATCAATTTTTCATAGTATGTATTTGAGAGTATTCTTTTTGGTTTAATTTGTGACATAAAATTTCCTCTCTAGTTAGACAGGAAAGTATAAAATATATTGATATAATGAGAAATAAAAGTATTTTTAATTATACTTCATTACCTTTTTAAAAACAGAATTAAGACATCACAAGCACAGAAAATAGCACAAGTATTTTAAGTTCATTCATTTATATTCTTCTGACAGAAGATAATGTCAAAATGATGAATAAAGTAGCAAAGTAAAGATTGTTTCAGAGGTGTTCTTAAAAGCAATGCTTTATTTCTAAATTACAAGCCTCTCACTGAATTGCATTTAGCCAAACCTATTTAGGGAATACAGTGGAAATTCCATGGTTAGTGTTATGTAAAAAGCTAAAGATTGTGTTCTAATATGGAATCATTGATAAGGTGTCTCAACTAAGGACATATTAAATCAGAGTTATGATACCATTTAATAATTTAACGAGGCACTGAAAGAGCATTTGAACATGGACCAGAAATAGAAACCAGGTGTCTCCAAAAACTTAAGAACAACCAGGCTGAATTAAATACTAGAATAATATGTATGGAAAGTTGCAAGGGCATTTACATGGAAGCAGGAAGAAAGCAGAATTATCCTCTAAACCAGTGTGAGCTCCTGTACCTCACAGTGCAATCTGTGTCTCCTGATGGAATACAAGGGTCCAAGGTTTGTGACCAAGCAAAACACACTGAAGCAATTATTAGGTGGTAAACAGAATTTAACAAAATTAGAGAGAAATTACTGGAAAACATTGTCTTCCACAAACTATAACCACAAATAAATTATGTGCTTTGATATATGCATGCATATTTCGACATACTTCAGAATCATATGAACTGAACATTAGTAGTGGTATAATTTTTTTTCCCTCCATTGGTTACACTGATACTCATCAGATGCATCTGATCAGAAAAATACGACCAACATTGTATGATTTTTTTTAGTGGTAAATATTAAAACCTATATGACAGAGCAATATTATTGCAAACTAAGGCCTAAACAACTGACTTACAAATAAAAGAAAAAAGTCTATTAAGTTACAAAATTTTGAAGTATATCCTGCCAAGGATACTTCTGTTTCATAAAAGAGGATATGAAACATTCCAGACTCTTTCCATTTGTCCTTTCTTTTCAAGGAATGTGTGGAACTAGAATTTGACATGTTGAATGTAAGTTATTTGCTGGCACCATGATCCTCTTCTTTTTTTTTTTCCTTAGGCAAAGTTGCTTCTACCAGCATTGATTTAAACCATAAATAGAGCACATTTAGGAAAACATTGTCTTATGGGTATCAGCCTTCTCTGCTGTCTGTAAAGGCCAGAAAAAATAGCTACATTAAAGAAATGAATGACATGACCATAGGAAAAAGGCATAAATTTGTCCTATCATTAATTATTTGAAAACATATGAAAGTCACAAGTAAAATTCTTCTCTTCAAGATGAGTCACTTTTTAAGGTCTCCTCAGCAGAAAGTACAAATACTGATCACTTCATGTTTTCAGTAACAGTTTGGCAAAACTTACTTGGCTATGATTTCTCTAAATACCAGATCCTTCTTTAAGCATATCCAGAACAGTTTGTTTCAGTTCTACAAAAAAGTTAATGCTTCTGTTTTTTTAATGGCCATAATATCTATTTTCTTCCATTGTTCGAGAATTCCTACTTATTTTGTGAAGTCATAGCATTTAGAAACATTTTTTTTTTTGGCGAACAGGAACCAACTCTAAAGCCATATTTCAAAGCACTTGTGAAATGCTACCTATTTTTCGTCTCAGATTTTGAACTTAATTATCACTAATCCATAATGAGAACATTAAATGAGTGAAAACTGAGATGATTCTCATTGCACAGATTTTCACAAACATGAAACTCTAGAAAATTTCCTGAACAGATGTTAATATTTAGAATGGATTATTTTAAGTATTAAATAGTTAATTTCAATGCACTTTTTAATTTACCAGACACAGATTTTTAGAAAAAAAAAATTGAATTCCAAAAGTAATAATTAAATAAACAGGCAAACAGCACTTTTGGGGTAAAAGATCCTAGTGTCCTCCTGTAGGCACAATCCATTTAACCTCTCAAAATCACTTAATTTTATAGAAATATTTTGAAGACTGTTCCAATTTTCTTCAGTCTTATGGACAGAATAATCTTTACATTTTCAGACTAAAGATGTTTAGTCAGCTCAAACTCATTTTTTCCTTCACCAGGCATATACTTGAACTAAAGAATAATTCTCTTTCCTTCCAGTTGCCACTCTTGAATTGTTAAGGAATCCAAATATACCTCTCTCTACTCTGGAGTAAACAAAGCCATTTGCTCACATGTTCTGATACCCTTTCTAATCTTGCATGAATATTTATTCCTAAAAATGAATCAAAAACAATAGTAAAATAACAGCTTTCATTGAAATACGGGAAAACGGTGCAATTAAATAAAATTATTTCTATTTTTCAGATATATGAGACTATAGGCTATATTTACACATACAGCCTTGCACACTACTTGTGCAAGAGCAGGAAACCTGTACTGGCTAGACATCTTTTACCTTTTAAACAAAAATACAGAATTTGCCAGTGAATCTTCAGTTTCATTTAAGATCATAGGATGGAAATTACTTGCTCATACATTTTGGCTACGACTTGCAATTCAACAGCCTTCCTACCATTACCCCTTGCCGTCAGTTTTTCTTTGGCCTTTTTAATACCTCCTTCCTCTCCTTACGGAATCTTGGCATTATGATAATGAATTTAAAAGATCTTGGATTCAAGAATGCATAGGATAAATGTAGAATGAGTTCTACCATTACCAGCAAGCTCAAGAGGAGTTACTAAAAGTAACAGCAAGAAATTATGGTGGGAGTGGTTGAGATTTCTGAAAGATCTGAGCTTTAAGTGTATAACTTGAGTTAAACATAGTTTGCATATCAGATGGGAATTACTAGATTTTGTTTTTTAATTAGGTATCTGAAATTGGCTTTTTTCCTAAGGCTTACAGGTCTCCCACCAGAAGGGAGAAGGAGAAGAGAAAGGAGGGGGGAAAGGGAGAGAGACAGAGTACCACTCCTGTTTTCCACCATGCACTAAGTCAAAGACAAACAAACAAATCCTGCTAGTGAGTCACTACCACTTTTCTACAGATACAGACAATTATGCATGACAAACGTAACACATTCTGACTTGTGCATAGGGGGAAGCACTGCCTGAAGTCCTCTGAAATGAAACAGCACTCTTGTGTAAGAAGGATACCTACCCAGCAGGAATGGGCATGGGGGTGGCACAGAGCAGGAGGAACCAGTGCTGAGGGTCTGGGATTCACAATCCACACATTTCACCCTCTCTGCCTAGGCTGCACACACTGGCAGTGTGCTGTGAGTCAACATTTCATTCCACAAATATATATGGAAAGTCTAGAACTTCTGGCTATGCAAAGACCATTTCCCTCTCTACTTCACTCTCTTAACATACATAACTTATTTTACAGAACTTAAGAAATGGTAGACTCTTCCACAACTTTCCTTGCATTTAGAAATTCACCTGGCAGTCTAGCTTGCTGCCAACCACTCACTCAGTATGATCCACCTGTTCAGTATGATCTCAATTTGTGATTTCCAGAGGGTGTTTTTGTCTGGTTAGGTTTTATAGGTGTGTAACAGTATAGACTTCCTCCTGTTGGTAAATTACTGATATGTCATTGCACAGCTTCCTCTTCCCTGCTCTGTCTAATAGAACATTCCAAACCTTTCACTTACTGCAATTTAAAAATAACAGTGTTCAAATGAACTAGTAAAAGGAAATAATTCTGCATCTCAGCAAAGCTATATCACCTACCACCACTGTAAGAAAAAGCCTGAATCTTCCCTCTTATGCAAGAAATTGAATATGACACCTGTTACAACCACCCTTTTTGTCTTCATTTACTACCAGTATCTTCATGCTGAGCTCAACAAGACAGAATATACAAAAATACACCCTTAAGAGAAAATGAAAGCAAAAAATGTCACACATATACTAAAATTGCAGTTTGAATAGCAAAACATTTCTGCTGGGATAACTGATTTAAAATTTGGAAAAGAAGAGATGTGCATGAAGCTTAAAGAACTAATTAAAGATACAGTGGCTTTTAAATGTTCACAGCAAACATTCACATTTCACCTGCAGAGGAAAATTTACCAAAAGAATATTGGAAAAACATGAATATTACGTTATTGTAACATTGTGCAAACAGCCTGCAAACTTAAGAAATCCCAAACATTAATAATTGGAACATGCATATCTGTGAGGAGGAAGAGTATTATTATCATACACCTCTAAACTGATTTTGCATTTCATTTTAGATAGTCCCCATACTCTCATGTCCTCTGAATAAGGTTTTTTTAATTTTTTTTTCTTGTGATATCTTTTTTCAGACTAGTATATCAAATATTATTCTAACTGTTCAAGAGAGATTTATTGGAGGATTTTTTTTTTTTTGAGGGGTGGGGGGAGAGGAAAGGAGGAAAATGGATGTTGGTGTTTTGCTTTACACACAAGTGAGACAAAAGCTCAAATACTGAATGATATAACCTTTTATTGAAAATTACCTGCAACTGACCATAATTTTGTCAGATAACTCCATTATCCAGTTATTTTGACTTGAACAATCAGCTAAGTATTTTTGGCTATTTAAAAATTCCTCCTAGAACTCATTTTTAATTTTCTTCCTTTTTTTCAATGGTTTTAAGAGCCTGAGGATTTTGGATACAAAATGTACAGTACTTCCCTTTCATTTGAGGCTGTTTCTGCCTTTTAAACTAGCTGTTAACTAGTCAAGAAACAATGAACTGTATTTGTTACAGAAGTTAATCGCTGACATAAATTTGGCAGCTGTCCCAGTACAGGGAAAAAAGAATGTATGGATTCAAGCTACTTTGCATTCTGGTCAGAAACACGCACCAGCAACATGACAACGAACTTTGCACTCAGAAAGGTCCGTCTTTCAGAAGGCTGCATTAAAGACTGGAGATTAAATAGAACATCTTGTTTACCAAAGTGACAGATTTGGTCTGTAAAAATCAACAGTCAAGACTAAAAAATGAAGGAACATATTACATGCAACAAACTAAACTCTAATAAAATTGTAAATGTTCTTCTCAAGGATCCTATTTAAACACCAGAAAAAAACCTACATTTTCATTAAAGCAATAAAAGGAACACATTTTACTAAGATACTCACATCATTTTCAGGAAGTATTTAAATGCTAGTTAAAGAGAAGAGAAACTACAAATATTTATTAAAGATTCAACTGAATAGGGAAATGAAAACTATTCTATACACACACACACAAGTGCTTGTATTTCTGAGCAAGTTGCACTGCCTTTCTGTTGAGCTATTCCAGTGATACATGCCATCAACTTTAATCATAATTTTTCTTGTTTGTGTTAGTGTAAGTTATGCTTTTGTTCATCTGAGTAATCCCTACACAAAAACAAAAGTGTGGTTTTATTTTAACCCTGCAGAAGCCAGGAGGGGAGCAGTGCAGCTCAGCCCTCTGCAGAAGCAGGGCAGGGGCATGTGTGTGTGCCTCTCGTGCCATCACCACGGCTGCAAGCAAGGAAGCTGCCCAAAACATTCCTTTCAGTAACTAAGTGAATCTACACTGAACAGCATCCAAGCACCAGAATAGTTACACAGAAGTTATGTTATTGACTTTGAAGAAATAGCTATATATATCCACTTCAACGGCACATCATCATTTGTCCAAGTCAACTGGGGAAAAAGGGCAAGGATGAATATTCATACATCAGCAAATGGAGATGGCAACTGATTTTATGAATTTATGAAATATGATTGGTTTAAGATATAAAATATATATCCCACTCACATGCAGGTTTAAAGCTTTTACTGAAATGTTGGGTCCCCACCTCTACTTTGCCAATAGTTAAAACACAAAGAAATTCTGCTGTAATGAAATACATCAATATATGTGAGTTACATCAGTTACTTGTACACAAGTACAGCTGCATTCTCTGTACCTCTCTTCTCTTTACAATCCCCTTCTTGTTCTTCCACTGCTCTTTTCCAAGTCTTTTAGACCTAACTCTAAATAAATTATGCTGCTGTTTATACAGCCAATGCAATTTACAGCAATAGATGAACTCTTGTGTGTACAAACAGTGGAGGGGCACATAAATTTTGCCCCTCTAATTACTCTGTTCTCTTGGTTGTTTTAAGGGACCAGGGAATGGTCATTCCAGAGCCCTCCCCATTTCTACTGTGGGATTAAAGAAACTACACAGGGTTGCACCAGCACTTGGTACCCTGTAAACTGCTTGCTCAAAACACCTGCCTAAGTAATAATATTGCCGTTTCAGAACATTATCACACAATAAATACATATAATTATTTAGCAATTTCTACATTTGAAGCTAATATAATCAGTAATTAATTTTGCATTAGCATTTCATACAAAGACATTGTGTACCACCACGCCACCTGTGTTCAAATAGAAACAAAACTCAGGAAGAAAAAAGCAGGTCCACCTTCACTCCCAAAAGATACAAAACCACAACTACAGATATCCAGTCTGGCAATTTTAATAAATGGAGCTTGCAGGAAAGAAGAAAAAAACTTGTTCAGTCTCTGAACATATCAATACTGGCAACATCTTTCTCACTCAATTTTATGCAACTGAAGCATTACCAGTCCAGCATTCACAACAAGCTTAGAACACCAAAACAGCCTGGTTGGCCATGGAAGTAAAACAGTTTGGTTATTCTATTTAATCCTTCAAAGAGATACATGATGACAGATCTTACTTCAAAACCACAAAAAACTAATTTCTGATGCAATGTCAGAACAGTGAGCATGGAACATAAATATTTAAATACATGTCTTACAGGTTGTTTTCTTTCACAGTAGGGTGTTTTCTTGGCTTTGTGCTGGTTGGGTTGGGGTTTTTTTGAATTTTTTTGTTTGTTTGTATTCCTCTCCCCTCCCCCCACCATGTATTTTCCCACCAAAAAGCGCATTTCTATTTTGATTCTCTGATGTCTTAAAAAGAACCAGCGAGCATTCCCCTCACTAATGTGCAGATTTAAATAAAGATTTTGAGGGATACTCCTTAGGATTCTAAAGAAATGCCAAATCAAGCCCAACAAACATTCCAGCCTCAGCTTAGGCCCATTTCAGATAGAACTCCTGTAACCAACCTGCACAGCACCAAAGAACAACACTGAAAGCAGTTTACAATCAGCACATTTTCATGTCAGTTCAGACTCTGTATCACATCATAAAATAAAAGCAAGTTGACTGTTAAAGCATTGAAATTAAATTAAAATAGCCAGTTCAGCTCTGGATTCATGATGGAATCTGACTTTTCTCAAGTTCTTTTATGCTTCATTTCACATCAATTAAGGAAAAAAATATCCACAGGGACATGACTTCACTCATGTTTTAATTCTTGTAAGACAGTAGGAAAAGTATTTTTATAATGTAAAGGCAAGAAAGAAAGAAAAACCACTCCAAAACACCCAAAACCCCCATCCTAACAAAAACCCAAAACCCAAACAAAACAAGCAAATATTTATTTAGGCAGGAATTAAACCTTACACAAAGGTATTTCATGAAAAATTAAAATCATACTGACAACACGAATTTTTGGGGTTTTTTGTAGAAAAGTGTTTACTGTGAAAAGTAGCTTTTGCTTCACTGTGCAGTTTTCTTCCTAACAGGTGCTTAGAAAAGCTTATATTCCCATTTCTGCTGTTTTAGTAATTCTGTGTCATAGGTAGGTGTAGCTATTTTTAGGATTGAATTTCAGAAAAACATCAGGTAACAGAACTTTAAGACCAGGGATTGTCTTCCAATCTTATGACTGCTATGCGAAACTTTGTGTGATGCTTTCAATAGGAAAAAAAAAAAAAAATCATGGAAAGGGCTGTAAAGCACTGAAACAGACTTCCCAGCAAAGTGGTGGAGTGACCATCTCTGCAAGCATTCGAAAAATGTGTGAACATGGCAGAGGACACAGTCTAGTGGTGAACATAGTGGTGATTCTGGGTTGATGGTTGATAAACTCAAAGGTCTTTGACACCCTTAACAGTCCTGGGATTCTATAAAGACACCTCTGGACTATGAAAACAGAATGCTTTGTTTTAGCAGCCCTACCCCTAAAAAAAAAAAAAAAAAGTGAAAAAACACATCAAAAAACCCCAAACACACAAACAAATAAACAAAACCAAACAAACAAAAAATCCACAGAAAACCCCCACCCCTGACCAAACCTCTTGTTAGAGGAGAACATGAACCTTCAAACACTCAGGGTTCTTCCTTCCCTATTGCTTGAGTTTCCCATCTCTCCTGTTACAACACTGGGGTTTTTTGATCCAACATTCATAAAGGTAATTAGATAATTCAGTCATTTTCATAGGTAAAAACAGACCATCACTGCAGAAAACAGGATTTTCTACAGGTAGATGGATAGAGATGTTACTTATTTAATATCTGCAGGTCATAGGAAATAGAGTTGGTGTAGTTATGAACAGAACTGGTTTTTCTACCATGCTACCTTGCATTCACTTACATGTCTAAAGACTAAGAGTATCTAAAAACCTTTGATAACACTCCTCAGTGAACTTCACAGTCTGGAAAACAGTCACAAACACATTTAAGGTGCAACAAAGCAATAGCAACATTCACTAATTACACTTAAAAAGAGTAAGTTTTCTTTAGAATGTATTTGATAATATTTACATGACAGTGAAGTCTTTCTTTTAATTTTCTGGTACACTGACTAGCTACAGTTATCTATCCTGTTTTAAAATGAGCACAGAGGAACAGGAATCAGAACTCCATCTAACAGCAGAAGAGCTTTTCCCTTGAAGGAGATGCTTCCTGGGTTTACTTAGTTCTGCTTGTTTGGTTTTTTCCTAAATCAGATCATATGTAATTAAAAATGCAAAATACATGATTCACAGAGAAGTCTATTTCTTTTCATTACCATTCTTTGCTACTTATTTAATAGTTTCCCCAGCCATATCTGCTCTTTTATGCAACAGATAAAGTGTTCATTCATGTACCTAGGACCACAAAAAAGTAAAAGGCTGTCAGTGTGGCACAAAGGGCTGCACAGAGTGAAACAGGCAATTCTTAAGATTTTAGAACACAGGTAAGAATTTCTTGATTTAAACTGTTTGCAAATGATACAGAAATTTGAATGTAAGATCAAAATTATTTTTAAAATTAGCAGCAAATACAAAACCCATAGACTCAGAACTGTATCATGCACTCACAGAATTGAAAATCACTATCATGACAGTAAACAGAATAATATAAATTTGGTTTATAAATGTAAAATCAGAGTAAGTCTACCATAAGTTTAGGAGAACTGTATAGAAAACACCACCTCAGAGAGTTTGCAACACAGCAACATAGATTTTATGCGTACACAGGCTGTATAATCCAAGGACAGAATTCTAATTCATAGAAAAGCATTGCAGAGGCACTGGAAAGGATTATTTTGACTAAATGCTAAAAGCTGTTGAACCCAATGTGTGGAATTGCCATAAACTGGCACAAGTCCATAGATCTGATCACTCAGAGTGGCACTTACAGACCCGCAGGCATGACCTGAATACTGAACGTCTGAAGAACAATTTTGACCAGTGTCAAAAAGCCACAGACCAAAACAAACAAGTAAATCAAAACTCTCAAGCACTCAAGCAAAACCGTGTGATGAATTCAGTGATGAATTTTCATACTGAATGGTAAACTTCCCAACACAGTTACAGCCTGGGTTGCAGCTAAGTGATCATGATGATTAATTGCAATTTTTGCATGAGTTCCCAGAGGGAAAGAATCAAATCAGCAGTTTACAACATTTACAATGTATCTTTGGATTTATTATTAAAAAGTACAGAGAAAAATATCCTTTTTGTCTCTTGCACTTTATCTCTTGAATAGAATCTGGCACACCAGAATACCCCTTTAGTTTCCAGTTCTTCCATGCTCTTGGATTAGCCTCACACTTTTTCAGCACTACTTATAAACATCCCCACTACTTAAATATATATAAAGTTAGACCTTGATTTTTCTATTCTTTACTGAATCAAAATTCCCACATACTCATAAGGGATTTATACAACTCCTGAAAGCTTCAATCAGACTCTGAAGAGTGCAATCAGTACAACCCCTGAAACACTTGACTTCAGTGGGAGTTCCATGGCTGCAGGGTGTGCACAGTTCTGCTAGCAGAACTCATCTCACATAACATTGTTTTCTTAAAATGAAAGAAAATAAAAGTCTGGAGATGTGGCATTCATATTATAGCACAGTTTCCACTGGGAAAAAGTCAGCATTAGCTTTTGCTTAACTCTGAATTTGGGTATTGTTCCCCAAGAGAGAAAGCACAGGAGTACATGAATTGCTGCATTATTTATTACAGGCAGCAATGCCCAGCTGGATATAATTCATCTTAAATTCCAAGACAAATAAGACAAGATTTACAAAATTAGGATTCAGGAACAAAAAACCAAACACAAAGCAGCAAAACCAGAGATCCTATTGCAAAATAGCGGTTCCTTATACCAGATCATTCAGGTGATTAGCAAAAGCCATGTTTAAATGTTGTGCGGTGTTGTCTTTGTAATTCTTTATTATTGCTAAAAAAAAATCAAATAAATGCAAAGAATTTAAGGCTGCACTTTGTAAGAACAGCCTCACTTTAAGTGATGTATGCAGTTTTGGCTACCTCAATATTGGGATTCCATTACATTAGAGAATATCGAATAGAGGGCAAGGAGGATAGTGAAGGGTCAGGAGGGGAAGCTGTGTGAGGAGCATCTGAGGGCACTTGGTGAGTTCAGCCTGGAGGAGACTGAGGGGAGACCTCACTGCAGTTACAAGATCCTTATGAGGGGCAAAGGAGAGCCAGGCACCAATCTTTGTTCTGTGATGACATTGACAGGATCTGAGGGAATGGCCTGAAGCTGTGTCAGGGGAGGTTTAGGCTGGATATCAGGAAAAGCTTCTTCACCCAGAGGGTGGCTGGGCACTGGAACAGCTCCCCAGAGCAGTGGTCACAGCACCAAACCTGACAGAGCTCAAGGAGCAATTGGACAATGCTCTGTGGCACACAGTGGGACTCTTGGGGTCTCCAGCTCAAGACCAGCAGTTGGATACCATTTTTGATTGTAGTGAGTCCCTTGTAACTCAGGTCATTCTATGATTCTGAACCACCTTAAGACTAACAACACTTCTTCCCTCCCGCTCGTATGCTCCAGAGTCACTGCTTGTTTGGTCAGAAATTAATTTTCATCCTGAAGGGTTGGCTTTGTTTTATTTATTTTTAATCAGTCTATATCTATTTACTCATGTATCAAGCTTTCTTTTAAAGTATCTCTGCTCTTCCCATATGCTCCTCCCTGGGAATCATCTTTCTAGAAACCAAATCTCTCTCAGCATTTATTTCTCCAGAATTACTGCTAGACCTGTTTTAGCCCTCACCCTCTTGTAGGGCACACTGACTATAGTGCAAAAGAGATACTTACAAAGAAGCTTTTTTACAATTGGCCTGATGCAGATCAGCTTAAAATTCAGTACTTCACACTACCATTTGTTAAATTAAAATAACTATTACCAAAAGGGTAGGAAAATAAAATGCTTTAAAAAAATTAGGGAACTGACTAGTAAGCAAAAAAAACCAAAAATTAATTCACTGGAAAGCCCATGAATATAATATGTAGCTCTGAGTCCATCACATTAGCATGGGCAGCTTCTCTGTTCTGTGCAATTATGAATACCACAGAAGAGTCAAGTAAAGAACTGGTATGACTCAACTACTTACAACACCACAATTGAAGGACTGAACATTATTTTTTTCAGACTTCTTTTTCTCTTGTGTAAGTTGTTGACACAGTGCACCAAGCAGATCAAAGTACTGGCAGATTTAAGAACAAATTCACGCAACAAAGATCTGCCAAGATTATTAAGGAAGATCACACAGATATAACCTGACATATCCCTGAACATTGTAGGTGCACTGACAGAGGTATCACACTCTTACTGTTCTGTACTTACTTGTTCCTTCATGACTCCCTCTTTGAGTCTCTCTCGAGGTCACTGGAGTACATCAATCCTTTTCTGACCCAGTAAGCACATTAGTTTATGAGTATGTCATGTTCAAGAACTTCTTAAAAAATGCTGTATTATGATACTCCAGATAACTGGTCTCCAGTAAATTTAATATATTCTTGTTTGCTATCCTCTTCCCCATAAATAAACTACACTGGATCTGTAGTTTATTCTGCTTTGACTAATTAAAATAACAATGTCATAATATTAACACAATACCATTGCACTTTGATTACATACTTCCTATTACAACTAAAAAAAGTCATTGTGTTATCATCAGTTAAAGAAACTACTCATTATAAGAGGCAAGATTACATCTCCTCTCCTATTTATGTCTATCTGTATCACATCTTTACATGTTTCTGTTTTTAAATACTTTATTATTTTAACCATGGACCTGAGTTCATGCAAGCCAAATTCAGCTGCAGTACAAAGGTCTACAAAGTTAATGGGTTTGAAATTACTTGCAGCTTGACTGAATCTGGTGCAACATCTTTCAGTAGCAAGAAAATTGCTGGCAATGAGTGTTTTTTAATATGAATTTATACTATGCTTCAAATGGCACCTTTTGGGCAAAGTGGCCAGGACAGTGACTTGTGTGATTTCCAAGTATGAATTTTGGATCATAGCTGGTATTGTTCCTCAGACTACAACTGCAATGCAAACAATCAGTTTAGAATTAGCTAAAGGGAAACATCAATTGAAGAGTTTCATTTGTATCCTTATGAGTTATTCATACACTACAGCTCTGACTATTGCTGAATTGTGAGGTTATTCATCAACCTTTGTCAGCTGTTTAGCAATACTACTCAGGTAATTAGAACATTAAATGAAAACCAGTGCAGACTTCTAAAGTCACAATATAAATTTTGTTAGGAAGAAAAATTTAACTCAGCAAAATGAAAACAAGCCACTTGTATTTCCCTCTCTCTCTCTTTTTTTTTTTTTTTGTTTTGTTTTGTTTTTTTTTACTGAGAGCCACTACATCTTAAATGAACATAAATTAATATATCAAAGATCTATGCTTTCTATGGAAAACTAGTTCTTGAAGGAACTTGTATAGTTAAGAGGAAATTTATTTCAGTAATGATAGGCAGGACTACTAAAGAGGCTGACAAAAACCCTATAGTACTACATGCTGCTTTCCAATTTTATCTGGATGTTATCCATCCAGAAACTGAGTATTTCAGACAAGATTATGCTTGGACCATGGAAACTGGTAGCAAATTACACTCTTTTTGGTTAGTAGATCTCTGGGCTTACCAAATAGGTTGCTGAAAGGCTTGTTTTCTTTATCCTATTTGGAATGATCTTTATGCATCATATTAAAGAGGAGGTGAGACCAAAGAACTGCATTTTTCCTTTTCTAGAAGAGGCAGGAAGCAGGCGAAATATTTCAGCAGGTGTTTGGCTGCAATTTTTTAGCATTATTCTTAAATAGGCAGAAACTGTGCAATGAAATTTTAGTTGATGCACTTTACTGTCTCCTTTCTTCCCAGATTAACCTACTTGAGACAGTAAAATAAGGGTTTTTAAAGAACTGCCCCTTCTTGTCTCTCACACAAACTTAAGTAAATGGACATACTCATATGACTGGAATTAGTAGAGTTTGGCTATGATTGATTGCATTGGAATGGCTTGGATTGGAAGGGATTTTAAAGATCATCTCGTTCCTGCCAGGGGCACGGAGACTTCTCACTAGACCAGGCTGCTCAGAGCTCCACCCAACCTGGATTTGACCAACCCCAGGAATGAGACATCTACGATTTCTGTGTGAATCCTGTTCTAGTGCCTCCCAAATGACAACATTCACAGTTATCTTAGTATCTAAGTACTAAATATCTCATTCCGCAGTAGATCATTAGTCTTGTAGTTCAGGCAATTACCCCCATGCATTCATCAATGATCCAGTTGCTAATGCACAAATGCAAAGAGAGAAATTTTCTGTTAATCATGATTCCCTAAATCGTAACAGCAGCATAAATGGACTACCTCGTGTTGCCTACCTCGTGCTATTTCAAAAATAAAAGCTGGTTACCTCCTGCCATTTCAAGAGACACTTTCACATACTGCAGCAAACCCATCAGAATCAATAGATTCCTGCTAACAATGAGCCTCTGGTTTAGTGCTTCCATGGAACCCCTCAAATGTGGGACACTCAGAGGCTTGGCAGCCTTGTGAACATGAAGATTTCTAACATTGTTGGTACCTGTATTCTTTGTGTCCTTTCCACATAACTTTTATTCACACTTACATGAATTTCTTTTCCAGTGCACGAGGATTTTAATATTGTAAGACGTCACCACAAATAGCTGTAACCAGATAAATGACCCTCCGTATTTTTCTTCTTTCTATTCAATAAATTAAAAGGAAGATTCTCTGCTCATCTACAGTGAAACAAATCAGAAAATGTCTTCCTCAATTAACAATGTCATCAGTCAATAGATAACAAATAATGAAAAAACTCAGGCATGTAATAAAAATAAGAACCTTGGTACCCTTACTTTCGAAGACACCCCATTGAAGATGCTATGGCATGACACGAGGCATCTGAAAAGTATCTTGCTTTCTTAAGTAAACTCTTTAGTTTCCTGATATCCTTTAAAAATATATAAATCCAATCAAGCACAGTTTTAAGAGGCATTGAGCTACAAATGCAATAAAAATATTTTAAGAATGCAGAATTACATCACCAAAGCTGGACATCCTCAACTTCTTGAAGTAACACCAAGAAGTGCTCTGAATGCCCTATTTAATACTAAAAATTATTCTGAATTTTAAACTCATTACCAGAAACTGAATATTCTAGTCAAATACCTAAACTAAGAAAGAGTTAAATACACCAAGGGGGAAAACTATGACACTACATCAGATTTAGGTCATGATTAATTGCTTGGGTCAAAATAAAAACTGGTGTTAAGATTTAGTTACCAAGAGGCCTGGATCTAGTTCATGAGACTCCAACAGGCATCCAGATTTGAATACCTCAGGTTATCAGTAAGTTTTTCCTCCCATCTCTCCTATTTCTGAATTTCAAGAGACATTGAAAATGAGGCTAAAATGACCTGTAGAACTTCAGGATACACTTCATCAATTTTACTGCCCTTATTTCATAAGGCAAATGTGAATGCCAAAAAAAGAAAAAAACCCAAACAAACAAACAAAAAAAAACCCAAACCAAAATACCCCCCCAAAAAAGCTCCCAAGCAAACAAGTAAAATATCAGGCATGAACTATTTGATATAAACTGTTTAAAATCTGAATAGCAGCCATTATCCAGATTCTTTACCTGGAGAAGTTCCTATCCTACTCTTTCAATAATAGATTTTCAACTCACAGACACAAATTACAGTGAAGTTAAAACATGTGTTTCTGAAAATGTCATATTAACTTGACTCAATTGTACTGGAATCAAATGGCATGTGCTGAATGTAACTGTGGGATTACTGGAGTAAATTGAAAGAAAATCGGTAAGTAAACACGAACCACTTGAGAAAGGTACCTCAATGAAAAGGTCAGTGAAAGGGCAAACAAATACTGCATTTGTTCTAAAAAATATTTGTTGAAGGAAGTAGCCATGAAAGGCAAATAATACTTCAATTAGTCTTAACAATCCAGCAGCATTTCCATAGACAAAAATAATGAGTTATCTAAATAAATATGTGTTGTGCTGTAGGAGGAAAACTCCAAATGATGCTATTCAACCTCTTAGACAAGACTTTAAAGCTCTATATCTATGACTTTATCATTCATATGTATCATGATTTAAAGCTACTGCAAATGATGAAAGTATCCCTAATTCCATTTGTATGGGAGTGTATGAAATAAAGCTCTCTACATATTTCTCATCTACCTATTTTTAAGTCAACGTTACAAAACTCCTAATCAGTTCAGGTTTATTTTCAGGCAGATATTTTGATTCTCATATTTACCTGAAGAGGAGAACATAGCCTAAAATAGAAAAATTAAACATTATTTTGTCAGAGTTTTGTTTGTTTTAGAAGGGTGAGAATGAGAAGGAAAGGTAACAGCTGTATTTCAATCTTAATGCAGTTGTACAAATCAACTGGTAGTAGAAAACAATGTATGGTTGAAGTCTCAGGATCTGCTTCAGATTTCAGTGTACAATCAGAGTAAAATAGTAGTTCCACTTAATCCAGTAAGCAAAATCACTGATTTCAGAAATTCCAAAGGTCATGGGTTCGCTACACAAAAAGCAGAAAGAAGCTGGGTTCCAGACTGGTGTTGAATAAGACACATATCTTATGCAGCATCTCCCTGAGGGGATGTTCCTTATTAACAAGCAGTCCTTTTACAGCACTTGTAAAGAGAAAGTCTTCAGGAAAAACAAGAAGAAACTTCATATCAAAGGAATGAAAAGAAGAAACTTTAAGCACAAACTCCTATGAATGTCCTGCATGAGAATGAAATAGATTAACTTCTACAAGCAAGACGTTTTCTACTGCAACTTTTAAAAAATTGCTAACTTAAAGAAATGTGTATTACGCAGAGCGGTAAAACAACTAGAGTTGTACAATTTGGGAAGATGTCCATTTCATCCACTTCAAGTCAGTGTCCCCATACACTGGTAAAAACCAAGGAAATTTTCTTTATCTCTACATATCTTAAAAATGCAGATTTACAGAGTGCAGTATGCTCTTTTTTGGGTTGTGGTACAGTGGGGAGTCTGTGTGTGTGTGTGTTTTGTTTCAATTTTTATTAAAGCAAAGCTAATTCAAGCTGGATAAATGGTCAGGACAGCTTTGAAAGGTTAAGAAAAAAATCCTTTTGTTTTAGCATAATAACACTGCCAGTTAAACTCCTCCCTTGTGGTGAAATTAGGAGAGGGACTATTTGGCCCTGGTAGATAATTATGACATTCATAAGCTCTTAACGTACGGGGCTGGGGGAGGGGTGGCTGTCTGCTACTTGTTCTCAAACTGCTCTGATTTTCTGGAACAGAACAAATACAGCACAGTTCCCTCTCTCCAGTCTTAGACACCAGCACTCCTCAAAGAAAAGGCTTCAGTCATTCTTATATCCTTGGACTTTCAATATTTCCAAAGCAGATGATCCAAATGTAGTTACTGACTTTTTCTCAGCCATCCAAACTATCTAAAAAGTCACAATCATTTAATATTCACATAATAATGCTTTTCTTAAAAACAAGCCAAAAAAGTAACCTCACAAGCACCACAATCTTTGTTGGATGATGTAAGCATTTCCCACCGCTGCATTTCCACAAGAAAAAAAAAAAAACAAAAAAAACCCAAAAAACCAAAAAAGCCAACAAACCAGAGGGAGATGAATCCCAAGTTTTTAGAATAGCCTTTCAAATGATTTAATTCACTTCCAGAAATTCTCAAGATTACATTAAAGTGGTGTCAAAAAAAGTACAATAAATCCCTCACTTCAATAATGCTCAATAAAGATAAAAATAATAAACTCCCCCCCCAACACCACTGTAGAAAATGCCTCTTCCCTAGCAACCTAAATGGGTGTATTTTCCACATGCAGATTTTCTCCCATTCCCATTTACGATATCCTGCTGTGGATTGAGGCTGCACATTTCTGTTATTTCTACAGTCAGTTAAAAAATTGTACTCTTCCTCTGCCAATGCAATTCCCTCCCTTCATTAAAAAGAATAAAATGAAGCTGTTTCTTTAAATTGAGGGAAATAACTTACTATCAATATTAGGTTTATTCAGCTTTCCTCCTCTTCTTTCCATCCCTCCCTCATATGTATCCTATAATTTTTAAAACTCGGCTTAATAGTATCTGTAATTTCACTCCATTATTTATCTCCTGACATTTGTGATAGTAAGATACCTAAACTATGCAATCCTCCTACGCTGCAGAAATCGCACTTCACGAAGTCGCTTTCTACCCTTCCTCCGTTGGAGGAGGCACATTCCACATCTCTACGCACATTATTGCGCCCAGGTAGATCAATGCAAATCCTGAAGGAAGCTTTCCCGTTCTCCTCCTCCTCCTTTGCCATCCCAGTGCCGGCTGTACCGAAAAGCCTCCGGAGTGTTCCCGAATCGGGAACCTCCGCAGCTCACCCCGAGGTTGTAAAAGCCACAATTTCTGTAGAAATTGGGAGCACTTGGCGGCTTTTTGCTAATTGTCGCCGAAAGATAACGCCTGGATGGTGCGAGGTTTAGCCACAGACGCGTGTAAGGAGACCCTGGCAGCCGCAGTTCTTGGTACCACACGGCATCATGCCTGACCCTCCCATCCGGGCCCTTCCTTAAGCGCAACAAATGTCGCTGCCCCCGCACAGGACACCGTGGGTGACACATCCAGCCCTGGCCAGCCCCGCAAAGGACACGGTGGGTGACACATCCAGCCCTGGACAGGACACCGTGGGTGACACATCCAGCCCCGCACAGGACACCGTGGGTGACACATCCAGCCCTGGCCAGCCCCGCACAGGACACCGTGGGTGACACATCCAGCCCTGCACAGGACACGGCGGGTGGCACACCCAGCCCCGCACAGGACACGGTGGGTGACACATCCAGCTCCGCACGGGACACGGCGGATGACACACTCGGCCCTGCCCAGCTCCGCACAGGACACCGTGGGTGACACATCCAGCCCTGGCCAGCCCCGCACAGGACACCGTGGGTGGCCTGCCNGGCGGCAGCGCTGCCCAGGGCTGGCCCCCACCGCCGCCGCTGCCACCCCGCTGGGGCGTTTGGGCTGGGTGGGGTTTATTTCTGCCCTAAAACCTCCTTAGGAAGAGGGGCCGCCGCCCATCCTCTCACAGCTGCAGGGAACGCAGCCTCGCACACGGCAGGGGGCAGCGGGAGCGGCGGC
>VWYP01014500.1:68430-169745 GCA_013400435.1 Pycnonotus jocosus
GCCGCGCCGCCGCGCAGGGGGCGGGCGCACGGCGGACCGGCCGATCCCTCCGCCGCACACGCACCCCGCCACAGCGACGAGCGCCGGAGCCCGCAGATTCCTCCGCCGCTCTGAGAGGTGGCGGCAGGACCGGAGCATCCCACCTTGCATCCCTCCGTGCAGGGATCCCTTCCCGTATCCCCCCGTGCGTCCCTCCCCGCATGCCCGCCTGCCGGCAGCCCCCAGCGGGGTGAGGCAGCTCCCCCCTCCTCGCCGCCGCGGTCCCTACGGAGCCCGCTCCCGCCGCCGCTGACGGGGGGACACAGCCTAAAACGGAGAGGCGGCGGCTCGGCGGAGAATCCCGCTGGGAAGCCCCCAGCAACCCGGGAGAGCTCGGGAGCGGCGAGGCTGCGCCCCGGGGCTGGAGTAGCCCTGGCACCCTGTTTTCCCCCCCGGGACCGGCCGGCGGGGCTGCGCGGGGCTCGGCGGGTCCCCCGCTCCGCCCGCGGGCCGGAACGCGCTGCTGCTCTTCCCGCGGGACACGGGACCCCGCCAGCCTCCCGTACGGGTGCGTCTGCAACTAATCCCGTCGGGTTTGTGTTCGTTCAGCTGTCTAGGAATTCACTTGGTTTGACTTCTGTTATTAGTCCAGAGGGGAAACATACCTCTGCTATTCACGGCTGCGTGAAATAAAACCGATAAAAAATAAATTGCTTACCGTTTGGATGCTTTGGTGCTGTCTGGCTGAGGATCTTGCTTTGTGAGGAAAAAACCCGCAACCTGCATGAAGGGGTGGGTTTTTGTCCAGCTTGACTTTGAAGAGGTAATTCTTTTCGAGGGGGTTAATTAAGCTATAGGCTCCAAAGCAGCTTCCATAAATTTGTCACCTTACCACCTGTATGATATATGAAAGGAGATAGAAGTAGATTTATATTAATGTGAAGCAATGATAGTGGATAATAAAGAATTAATCCAAATTAACACATCCCTAATATTTTTTCCCGACCCTTCCTTTGCCCTTTTCAAGAGGATTTGGGGACGATGAGGGAGACAAGAAGTCCCTTTCCAGCAAACTAATATGAACGACATGATCAGTATCTTCAGCTTGGCTCCTGCTGCATAGCAGTCTACAAAATTCCAAAATATAGGAAGAAGAAATATTTTTCTGTGAGGAACAAGATAGGGCATAAAGTCCAAATTCTTTCCCAGAGAGAGGTTTTAGGACACTTGGGAATGTGAACAGAAAGTGCTGGTAAGAGGGGAATGTGAGGCCTTTGTGCCATTGGTTGGTTGATCTACACCATGTAAATCAGAACCGTATTGCTCAGCTCCACACCTCATAATCCTGCTCTTAAGCTAAAGATTTTGTAATATAGTGTGAAAGAAACAGATTCATATATATTTAAGTGGAATTGAACTGATATTCCTCATAGAGTTTTGGAAATCCAAAATATGGCAGCCTCAGCAAAGCCACACAGGTCAGAATGGGATTTATGTTTAGGAGGTGCTCTGCTCATGAATGTCATGAGAGATGCTTAATTGCAGGAACTTTTGGCAGGAGCGTTTAGTGTTGGTTCAGGAAAGCACAGCAGAGGAAATTTTTGGTAAAATTTTCCCTGATAAGAAGGTTCCATTAGCCCTAGTATCCAACTACAGAAATAGACATCATTAATAAATTAACATAGAAAGGTAATGAAAACAATTATTATATAAAACCTTAAAAATAAAACTTGCTTGGCAAAAAGCAAGAAACCCTCACTATTAAGTGGGTATGATGCCAGTTTTATCAAATTTATCTTTAATGTTTTGGAGCACTTCCATCCAGCAACAGTGGAATAATTAGAGAAAATAAGAAGAGCTTTAATAAATAAATCCAAACAATTTCTACACACACCTGAACATCTATTATAATCTACTTTAATCGGGGGTCAGGAGCACCTTGACCTGCACAGGTTCAAGGAATGAAATCCATGTACGCATGCCCCACCACAACACAATACAAAAACAAGCAGGAGGTTTCTTGCCCACAAGAATGATGCTATCCCAAGTTTGCTTAATTTAAATAATCAATATGATGAGAATTTCACCAGTGTCAGATCTGAGTGAATATTTCTCACTCCTTTGATATCAGGCAAGGATGCTCTTCTTCCAAACAGGACTCCTTGTCCTGAGAGCTCTGCCTAATTACTTGTCTGCAACAGTGACCAGACCACACCATGTGCTGTCCACAACACATTGGTGCAGCATTTGGAGATACCTCTAGTCAATCCAGCTTTTCAAGGAAAGGAAGAACATGCTTTTCACTGCTCTGAAGCAATGGAGTAAACCAACAAAAGATGACTATAAATCTCAAAGATAATCACATTCTTGTAATACCACTGTGAAATAGAGAGGCCTCACTGAAGGAAGAGTCAGGAGCTGGTTTGCCCATCAGTAAGCATGCAGCTCAAAGTACTCTGTCACATATCCCATCTAAAAGGCATGTTAGGGTATATTTAGATCCCTCCTCCACAGTGAAGGGGCAGAGAGAGGAGGGGAGGAGGGGACAAAGTACATAAGTGTGCAGGGTTTCGCTGTTTCTGCTGCTTATGGAGCAGCTCATTAATTAGAAAACAAAGATTATGAAAAAAGTGTCTCATAGTGAACCACAACAGCGAATCATGCTGAGGTCACGCAAATGGGGATTAGAGAGATGCAGAAATAAAGCTCAAATTTTCTGCCATTTGAATCTATATGACTCTTGGTGCTCATGGCAATACATTAAATGAACCAAAAGATGAGAATTTCAAAGTGCTGTAAAACATTAATTGGTACCAGTAACGAGAGACCTGTATTATTTCCCATGCTTTGGCTTACAGCATTATTCCTTAGAGTGTGCTGTTTACTGGGGGAAGGCTGACATGGAGTTTTATGGCTGTACTTAGACTAGGGCACTAGAAAACATGATTTCTGGATAATACCACATGTATAACAAATACACTGGCAGGAAATAAACATATCTTCATGCTATGTAAGTTTTAAAATCAAGAGCAGAAATAAACGACAATGAGTATTCTCCCACGTGAAGTGCTAAGAGGAACAGCATCAAGAAATATAATGATCATTCTGCTGGGGCAGTTGTTTCAAAGGTGAGGAAGGTAACTGATAGGTTCTCAAAGCAATTAAAATGCAACTCCAGTGACTGGAAAGTCTTGCCATAAAAATCTCAGGGGAGAAGAGAAGAAAGGAAAGTATTACCTAAGGTTACATTGGTAACATTACCTAATGTTTAAGTAACATGTTACCTAATGTTTGATTGGTACCTTAGATCTTTTGGGATATCACTCTCAGAATTGAAGTGGACATATCTCTAAGTACCCTGTCTTTCACACAGTAGCCTCCAGCTTTCACAACTGTGCTATCATGTGCAGCTTTTCTCCCACAAAGATTTACTAGCTGTGAAGTTTGCAAAAAGACAGCAAGAATTAATTTTCCCCCATGTTGCTTACTTGTTTTGCTCAGTGAGATTATTTATACAGGAGTCTGTCCTCCCATGTGAATAAAAGCAGCAGAATTAGGCTCTGGCAACAGAAACATTTCAAGCTCTCATCACTGCACTTGAGTCAGTTTACAAGAACTGAGGATTTGTAAACTTGCTGTGACTGAACTTGTCAAGAAACATCTCCATGGTGTTTTTACGAGGATTATTTTATTTTTAAGTTGATTGATGATTGCATGTTCAGTGCGAATATAATTAAATATAGAAACTGAAATTTTGGTGATGATCTGATAATGGATGTTTTTACTGAAATACATGTTCCCCAATGGACATCCAAGTTGCCAGGAGATCCAGCTGGATTTGCTTACATGTCTTCAAAACTGAAATGTTAAGGGAGCACCTTAAAATTAGCTGAGAATTTTAGAGGAACGTATGGCAATGGCACAGTTACAAATAAAAAGCACAGAGATCGTATATCTGAAAATAACTGGTGAGGAGTTGCAAGGAAATTGGCACATCTAGTGAGCAATTGTCAAACGTTTTGGGGGACAGGAAAGGAGAGAAAAAAAGGAAAAGAGAAAAAAAATACCCCTTCTCAGCAGCACAATATGTTGCCCTTGCAGGAAAATGCCTTCTGCCAATAGGGTAATTTTCAGAGGTGCTTATGAACCAAATTGCTGATTGTCTCCAAAGTGAGTAATTATCCCACCTAGGATGCTTTCCTATGAAAACTGCAAACACAATTGAAGTGGCACTAAGATAAATCATACAACAGTGAACAGCAGCATTATTGTGGTGAGGAAATGATGCACAATAAACAAAATAGTTTCATAAATGTTTACACCACATTTACGTTTCAAGTTCTTATCATCTTATAGGGACTTTCATAAAGATATAACTTTCATAAAGATCTAAAATTACTATCATTTTGGATAAACATTTTATGAGAAAGAGACAAACCCATTGTTTCCACTCTGTTTCAAGTCACTTAAATACAGAACTCTCCTTTCTGCTAGATAAACTTAAAAAACCCCTGAAATTATTCAGATACTAAGAAGAGATTCACAGATTTTGTGTAGGGAGGATAATTTTCTGTGTCATTTCTGGAACTGAATAATGACAAGTACAAATGTAAAATGATTTTGTCCAGGTAAGGATGGCTCTAATTTTTGGAGATAGCAAGGTTGCTTGAAGTACAGTGTGCTAATTTGGTTACAATATAAAACATTGTGCTGACGAAGAAATCGATACGCTGAATTTATATGTCTGAAGGAAGCATCGTGCACTTCTGTGTCTGGTGCAGCAAAAGTAGCATTTGAGAGATGAGACAAGTTAACTTCTCTGGACTCTGGAGGCAGATTTCCATATGTTCCACGTTCCCACATTTCTATATGTGTGACTTTATTCCTCTTCTCAGATCAGTCACTCAAAAACCATGAACCAGCAACAGTTATTACCCCATCACTATCCTGTACAGGCATTTGGACAGGATTATGGACATGTTTATTATTTTACCTGAGAATGAGACTGCCACTGCTAAGATGCTCCAGCTGACTCTAATTTAACTGCCTACATATTCAGCAACATGGCAGTTGTGTACTTTTTCTCTTTTATGGGTACTTAGGAGCACACTTTTTCATGGTAGTTCCCTTCTTTCCTATCAGTTAGCAGTGGTTTGTTTAATACAATTTCCAGAGCAAAGATGCTTTCTTTTTTTTTTTCCTCCCCAACTTGGGAATATTATGAATGCTACCAAACAATGTCTCGCAAATTACTACATTTCCTTAACTCATTATAACTTTCACCTTCATGCCTGACAAGTGTAAAAACCTGGTTTTAGTTACTGAAGTCCCACCAGCCATTTGTTGCTGTCTCTTCAATGAAAACTATTCTTCTACGAACCATATTACCAGATCATGGAAGTAATAATATCTGGTTTAGTGCAATATCAGTTAATTTAATTGAAGGGATCTTCAAGAATATTTTATCACTGAACCACTGAAGAAGAGACAACAACAACTTCTGGCCCGAGCCAAGATGTGCAGAAGTTATTTCAGCATGTGGAATAGCAAAGAATGGTTGCTACATGGTGAGAATTTGAAGAGCAGTTGTTTTTAAAGTGGTTATGTGTGCAAAACACAAACCTTTCTCAGCTGCTGTTCTGTGAATGTGAAACTTGTTCCCTGCAGTGCTTTGAATCACGATGAATTTCAGAGACATGCAGAACAAAATTTAAATCACCCTTATTGAGCCATCCCTGCTTTCATTAAGAGCAAAGATTAAAACCATACAAAACTGCAGACAAAACAAAGGTGACCTATAGAATGTAAAATAAGACATAAAGGGAAAAGTTTATGTATACCTTTGGGTTGCAGTTCTATATTGTGTTGCAGGTGGACTAGAAGTCAGACATGAGCTGACTATGCGTGTTTGCAACCCAGAAACTTCCATTTGCTGGGCTGCATCCAGAGCCCCGTGGGCAGCAGGGCAGGGAGGGGATTCTGCCCCTCTGCCCCCTCTGCTGAGACCCCACCTGCAGGGCTGCATCCAGCTCTGGGCTCCCAGCACAGCAAGGACAGGGAGCTGCTGGAGCCAGGCCAGAGGAGGCACCAAGGGGATCAGAGGGATGGAGCAGTTTTGCTGGGAGGAAAGGCTGAGAGAACTGGGATTGTTCAGGCTAGAAAAGAGAAAGCTTTAGGGTGAGCTGATTGTGGCCTTGCAGTACTCGAAAGGAGCCCACAGGAAAGACAGAGACTAATTACATAGGGCTGGAATGACAGAACAAGGTGAAATTGCTTCAAACTGAAAGAAACCAGGCTTAGATTAGATAGGAGGAAGAAAGTTTTGACTGTGAAGGTGATGAGGCACTGGAATATATTGTGGATGTCCCACACTTGAAGTTTGCAAGGTCTAGTGAGATTGGGCTCTGAGCAACCTGGTCTATTGGAAGGTGTCCCTACCCATGGCAGGAGGGCTGGAATGAGATGATATTTAAGGTCCTTTCTAACCTAGGCCATTCTATGCTTTAATGATTCTGTGATGCTATGAAATATGCTGTACATTTTAAGTAATGCCCAGATTAGAATATCTGAGATTCAGAGCTATCTGACTACCAAGCATCACTGTTCCCATTTTCATTGGAATTGGGTAATTGCTGACTTATATGGGATACAGGTGAGCAAGAACTGCCAACAGTCAGTGAAACCTTTATGGAGGACCTAGAAATATATCTTTATTTATATACATTAATAAGCCTGGGGGAAAAGGAACACATAATTTTGAGTTTATTCGTTTGTCCAAGTGCTAAAAGACCTATCCCATTGCCCACATCTCCATTTCTCAAAATGGTCATGATGTGATTTCAAGAAGAGCTCAACCAATAAATAATGATAGAAAAAAAAAACACATAAGGTTTAGCATAAGACTTTTATGAAAGCATGTGATATAAACCCCATAATTTATACCCACACTTATCTTTTAATTCAATTTCAGACCTACAACTTTAGAAGTACTTATTCGTGAGGAGACATCTGCTACTTTAATGAGATATTCTGGGCTCTTGACATCTTCAAGCATATTGATATAGCAAGTGGTTTCAAAGGTTAACCATGTTGGTTACACAACATTTTCTTTCATTAGTTTTACATCTGATGAGTTTTGAAAGATTAGAGTGCTCAGTTTGGTTTCTCTACATGCTGTATTTCAAGAATAAGCATTCTCTTATATCTTTTCTAAGTGAGCTGATCCCAATTTACTAATCTCACCAGCTTTTCTTCCTGTCTTTATAACATTTTTTTTATTCTCCTTCTATATCTGTTGTAAATCTTGGTAAGGTGAGGATTTAAGCACACTACTACACATGAGAATGAACTTCTGATTTAGAGTGATTTATTTTTACACCCAGAGCTAATTTTTTTTGAGAACTGCCATAGGCATCTTTCAACTGACTTCAAAACCAGACTGCAATACCACACATAACTTAAGAAAAAATATAAATTGTCTTTGTAAAAATTTAAAACTTACAACATCCTTAAATAGAACAGAAAATTCCTTATTCATTGCTTGTTTGTTCAGATTTTCAAAGGAAATAATGAATGCTTTCTAATAAATAAGAATTGAGTTGGTAGATGTCAAGGTGTTAAGAAATTTGTCTTAAAAGGAGGGAAAAAATATTGGATTTTTAAGCAAATCTATGTTATCCAAAGTACAGAGATACATAAAATAGGATTTTTCTTAGGAGATAGATACTTTTTCCAGACTTTTTCAGCTATTCAAGATTTAATTTTTTTATTACTCACATTAACAGAGTCTGGTATACGAAGAACAGTCATTATGGTGCAGTAAATCTTGTAGGCATTAAAAATTTTTTGCTCAAGGAAAAGCTCACTTAAAAGAGATCTAATTTAAAACAGGGAAGAAAACAACCAGCAGTACTTACATATATTGCTGAGAAATGTACTGAAATCACACTTATCTATAATAATAATGGTTATGTTTGCAACACACTATGCCTTTTTTATTAAATTTCTTCTGTGTAGACATAGTTACAGTTAAATAACAAGGAGTGAAAAATACATTTTGAAAGAGAATTTTTATACCAACTTTAACAGAAGTAAAATTTGAACACATTTTTTAAATTGCATGAGTAATTTATTTAAAATGTTTGTTTGGGAGTAGTAGCATTTGGGGTACTTATTGCACAAAGAAACCTTTTCAACAGATCTATGTGTAACAAGCTGAAAACTTGAGAAAATCTATCTGGAAAATAGCCATTAAAATATGTGAAGACCTAACATTTCCTGCTTTTTATGGGAGCAGACCTCACCTTCTCAGAACCTGAGAAAGCATAAAGGTCTCTTTCTACTGAAGTAGTTGTAAATGATGTCCTCAAAGACAGATTTCCCAGGTGATTCAATTCTTGTTCTCAGGCACACATGATGACCATGCATGTATTCAGGCTCTTTAAACTTGGACAATTCCACAGTGGTAGTTATGCCCCAGAACAGCTGGAAGCACAGTAAATGAGATCAACTCTCAGACATAATTTCAGATCATCCTTCCAGCAATTTCTTTAGACCCAGAATTTAACAATATTTTCAAAATTATCTCTCTCTTACAGCTTTATGAGTATCAGCCTCTGAGTTCTAGATATATTCTTTGAAAACAAAAAGAACATTTTAAAAGTCTCACATTTGCCAAGGACAAAGCATGATGCCACGGAATATTTACATTACTGCAGAAGAAGCAAGACTATCAGGGAAAACAAGCTAAGAGATCCTTTTTCTGCAACAACTTTGCCAATAACGCTGATGAAATCATCAGTTATGTTTTTTGACAAGCAAGAGAAATCAGTGTACTGAATGCAGTGCTATGCTGACTTGTACTTCATAGGAAAAAGAAAGGGTGGAGGATTGGGAAGGATCAATATTTTTTAGAAGGAGAGTTATAAAGTAAAATATTACATAAGGGACTAATAAAAATATATTTTTTTCTTTTTCTTGAGAATTTTCTGTTTGTTTCTAGCCTTTAGGAATTCAGCAGAACATAACCAAAACTGATTTAAGACTGGATTGCTCCCTCTTCTCACAGAATTATAGTGGATCAAGATGTACTGAGGAGGTTTGGAAACACAGAGTAGAATCTCTGTGGTATTGTCCACTTTGGACACAGGATACTCACTGGAGTAAAAATGATATTTTTTGCCTTGGGAGTATCAATGTTGGTGGAAAAGATGGTAAATGAGACACATTTGGAGCACTGGGTTCCCCAGTACAAAAGAAAGAAAGGGGCTGGAGTAAGTCCAGCACAGGGCAACAAGGGTAATTAAGGCCTTGGAGCGTTTGGTATACAAGGGGAGGATGAGAAAACTGTGAGGATTCAGCCTGGAAAGAGAATGTTCAGGGGGATTTTATCAGTGTGTAAAAATATATGATGGAAGACAGGAAAAAAGATGAAGCCAGAATCTTCTCAGCACCGTCCAGTAACAGGGCAAAAGACCAAAAGAATCATTTTAATCTTTCCATAGTATTTTCCTTTCTCTCAGTATCCTGGCTGCCTCAAGAACTTTTCCTTCTGTTGAGTGACTTCCACGATGCCAAAGACAGCAGTCAGAGAGGGTGTTAAGAGGTGTTCTGGTTTTTCATTTACGTTAATTGCCAACTAAATTTCTACTTGAAAACATTTAAGCAAGGGAAACATGAAAGTATTTCTTCCCTTTTTTCTTCCTAATAGCATCCTTGTTGTGAAATTTCAAACAGTCATAAAAATGATCAGTATGAACTCTTGAATTGCATTTTTTATGCATGGTGAATTTTAATAATAATGGTAATTATTAATAAGCTCCAGGAAAACTTGAAATTATAGAAAAAAGAAAAAAAAAGGACTGGTAAAGAAGAACAAATGGCTCTTTGATTTAGGCAAATCATACTATGTATTTGACATGCCACTTAAATGAATTCACCCTCAACTCAGATTGTCTATAGCTCCAGTAGTAAAATAAGTTTGTGAGAGCCTTGTGGAAAATTATGAGATATCAGAACCTCTATCCAATAAATTTTGTGTGCTCTTGTGAGATGTCTCTTACCAAAGTAATGGTTCAGTTCACTTTTAGGGGTAGGGTCATCAGCCTTATCTGTATTATATATGTTACTGCACGAAAACCTCTTTTCAATGTGATTCTTTAATAAGACCTAATAGACACTCTCTGGTTTGACCCTTGATGTCATACCTTATTCTATTTTCCTTAATTCTATGCCTTATTCTCCCAGTTTCTCTATCTTTTTTTTTNGGGGGGTTGGTTTTTTTTTGTTTTGTTTTTAACAAAAATTTACTAGTTTTTTCTTGATATTTCCCTTAATAGTCCCTATTATAATTCTTTTGCCTTAACATCCTTAGGTACCCTTAAAAATGTAAATTATCTACTATATATTGTTGGAATTCTGGAAACTTAGGTTTGGGTGTTTTAGTATATAGTAATGTGTGCGAGCCAAGATGGGGGATTTAAGGAGTTGTCTGAGTCCTTCTTCTTCATCTTCTTCTTCCTTCTTCTTCATGGGTTTAAGTGGTTTTCTGTAATTGGTTGATGGAGTCTGCATTGCAGACTTCAAGTAGTTAGGTATTGGGTTTAAAATTAAAAAAAAAATTATGTGGCATTTCATAATTGGACAGGTTGTCCTTGAAAAGACCTGGTAGAGAGAGAGAACATCTCCATTTTACCTCATTTCTCTAGCTTGCTAGATTGAGCTCACGGCTCATGAGCCTATAAACAGATAAGATATAATAAACAACCAAGTCTGAACTTGAAATCTACATTTCCCATGTTTTTCATCCTGACCTTGGCAGAGAAAAAGAAACCAGAACTGTCACATATATGATTGCGTTTTGCTCTTTATTTTTATACTACCGCAGATTATATTTTGGCCAGATTTTCACATTAGCTGGCTACTCAAAATATTTTTCTGCCTCAAGTTATCATGCACTGTGCTAACATGGCTACTGAACCAGAGTATGCTCTTTTAAAAATCTTTCTGATGGCCTGAGGATGCAAAAAGTTTGTGCTTATTCGCCATTACAAGAGCAGACAGGCAGCTAGCGGAACTGACATGTGTAGAAGATGTCGTGGTGATGCACAGTACATCTCCAGTTCACATGCTGCCACAGACCTTTAGAACAAGCAAAGACAAAAAGTGTTCCAAAAAACTTAATTGGCCACAATGTTAATGTTTTTCAAGGTGTTTCAATAAACATTTCAACTTTATTTGCCAAAGTCTTGTTCATATTGGATACGACTTCAGCCAAATTTTCTATTTCTCGCATGACATTTATTTATGTTGTCTCAAAAATGACAAACCTGACAGTAACATATAGTACAGTGACACTGAACCCTTCCTGAATATTTCATTGCCCTTCCTTTCAGCAGAATGGCTGAGGTTGTAAGGCAATGTTAGAAATCATCTCATTTCCACACCCCTGTCATGAACAGGGACACCACTCATTAGACCAGGTTGCTCAGAGTTCCATGCAATCTGTGCTGGGACACTTCCAAAGATGGGGCATCCAAAGCTTCTCTGGAAAACCTCTTTCAGTGTCTCACCACCCTTACTGGTATTTTTTTCTTTTTAAATATCTAGTCTAAGCCTGCTCTATTTAATTTTGAAGCTATTTCCCCTTGTTGTTTCCCCTTTGACCCTAGTTGATCGAATTATTTTGGATCAGTGTTTTGATTGTTGTCTAAATGGGATTTGAAAATACAGATCTGAATTTTTCTTTCTGTGTTCAAATAAAACCTCCTGTAGTTGTTCAATGTGATTTCAAACATTTTTTTCTATTCTCAGTGATTAAGATTTGCACAGTTAAGAGGATGCCTTTCCCTAGATAACTCTTTCTCTGAAAGGTAACAGAGCAGTCATTCTATGAGGGTTCCTCAGTCCTTAGGACCCTTTTGAAGACCAAGAGAGAGACATCCAAGCAGATACTCTCCTCTTTTTTTGTCTTTTTACTTCAGTGTTGAAATAATTTATGTAATCAGTTGAAGTGTGAAGTTGTGCATCTATAGTTTTATAGCTATACCACCTTAAACACCAAATGACAGAATATCAGCATTTGAAAAGAGAAAAACTGCTAATCTAGAAAACAGAGTATTTTCACAAAGCTATGAACGTAAATAGAGAGTCAAGGTCTTTAGCAAATTAAGGTTTTATATATGTTCAGAGCAGGTGCGATATTTTCACTTAAGGGACTACAATTCAATTAAAGCAAGTGTTTCACTTCCCTGTGTATTCTACCAGCTATACACTGAGAGGCCAATGACTCTTCAGTGACTGAGTATAAATACTCACTGTCTTGGTGTTTGAAAAGCCTCTGCCAGGAGAGGAGATTCACTTCTCCTTGAAGACTAACAGAGGGATATGCACGTTCGTACTTAGGAAGGAGATATCCTTGAACATCTAACCAAGGAAATGAGCTTTGCATTTGACTCTAATTGTTGTTGACTGTTTTATGAGTTTTATTCCTGGAATGCAGAGTGCCATAGTGTAGATTTTGTTCATCAGACAATCCTCCTCAGTGTTTTTTTAATTGTTTCTAGCTTGGACAATGGCATTGGGATTTGCTTGAAATGCAGTTGCAGATACTGGAAGTCATAAGCCAGGCAGGTTGGAAGGGACTTCTGGAGGTCATGTTGTCTTCCCTTTTCTACTTAAAAAGGGATAATTTCAAAGTTAAATTAGATTACTCACAGCTTTATGAAGGCTGCCATATTCCTGAGTAGCAAATACAAGAAATTGGTTCAATGAATTTTATTCAGTATAGGATAAGTAACAGCTGCTGTTACTCTGTTAACTCTGCATTAGGTGGAAGCATTCTGAAGGTTTTGCTGGTTTTTTCTTAATTATTTCAAAAATTTAGAAACATCTAAAATATTGCTTGATGTAGGAACATTGGAATTTTTACAGCAGAACAGAAAATTTTTCTCTTTAATTCTTCTATGTATGAACCAATGACCAACTAAATGGATGGCTCAAAAAGCCTCCAAATCAGCACTAGATAATCTGACAGACATCTAATATATATGTAAAAAAGCTGATGATTGCAGATATTTTTGTTTATGCAAAAGATTCATTCATTTAAAAAATCTTAAATTTTCATCTTTAGCAAAACTTTATGCCAACTAGTTTTAGAAAATTGTGCAAGAAAGAATTATGTTTTTCATGCACTATTCTACAATATCCAAAAGTTATTATACTGTCATTTATACTGACTTCCCTCAAAATGTGTGTATTACACAATACCACGACAGTATGCTGCTTTCTGTTGCCCAAAAGTATCTGTAGCTGTAAACTGGTCTATGAAAAATTAAATGTATGTTTAATGATAAAATAGTCCTATCTAAAACAAAGGGCATTATGTTAAGACATAATTGTGTAACTATTAAGGATTACTTAGAAGTTACCTGGGGAAGCTAGAGTTTAAAAAACAGAATGACCAAGCACTCCAGAGTTCTGGTCAAAGAAAAAAATTCCATTCTTTTGTCTCATTGGGTGCTAGAACACAGCATACTCCTCAGTTTCAAATATCATAAGGTGAAATAATTTGTTATAGTCTGCTTCTGCTTTCATACACTGTACCAGAGGACACTGGACACTATTTCTGATGAAAAACAAAGAAAAAAGAAATTCACAGGACATCAATGCAGTAACATCCACATTCATATCCACAGAGAGGAATTCTTGAGATCAGAAGATATCTTGACAGTGCTTTCAACAGGATGAAATTTGACATATTTGAGATAAAGGTATATTATTATCAGTCTGTTTCTGTTTATTCTTTTCTCATAATTTTAAGTCTTAATCTTCATGTCTGTCTTCATCTGTAAGTTTCTGATTCTTGCTGCTATTCTAAAATTACTATTTTATTTGTGTCTCATAAAAGTATAGATACTTTTTTCATATTCAGTTTTTGGTGCCTTTATGAATGAGTTCTTTAATGATATGAATATCTACTACCACAGCAAATTGCTTTTTTCAACTACACAACGAGGATCTGATTTTTTATTCAAATTGCAACTAAGTCTGAGGCTACTTTTTATTCTTTAAAGAAGAAAAATATTTTTGGTAACTGACAATTGAAAGAGAAGGAAAGTAAAACAACTAGCAAGCGTTTTACTTGCGATTAGCTTTACCCAAAATACTGACTTAAGAATGATGTTTCACTGTAAAAGACATAAAATTGAAATAGCAACAGTTCATTTTAATTAACAATATTCATTAGAAACTGTACACATGTAAAAAACTTATAATATACACACACTGGCCAAAAGAATTCATATTGGCCTATGGAAAAGCTGGAACCAACCCTAAATGCTTGTGTCTGACTTGTCAAATGGTCCATTAACCTACCGAGATTTGTGCAAATGGGTGCTTACCTAAGAAAATAAATTAATATAAAGTAAAAAAAAAAAAAAANTTTGATCTTAAAAAAACCCAAAACATATTTATGCAATTAACAAGTTTAGACAAATTCTGTTTGCCTGTTGTGTTCTGTAACTTGTCTCTTTCTACCCTTCTGCTGAGGAATACTCCAATAAAAGTAGTTCTTTTCTGCTTCAGCTTCCAGCCTAGAGATTGTGGTTAAATTTGCAAGGATAGTTTTATTCTCTGAAGGGAAAGAAACAAGAAGAAAACATAAAATTGCCCATTAAAACCAAATTCCTCTGTTTGTGCCTGGCCTGCTCATCAGGAACTGCATACCCTTTAATTGAAGTTAACTACCCATACCAGCACATATGTGAGCAACTCTACTGCTCTGCTATATTCTTCTAATCCAGGAGAGTAATGAAACATAAAGCAATAAATTTAATCAAATCTCAGATTAGTGGGGGTGAGAAGGAGAAAAAGAAACTGCTGCAAGGTGTTTGGTATTAAATGCCCAAATAAGAAAAGCAGACCTCTGACTGCTAGAGCTGTTTCCAGGAAGGTTCCCTGGTCAATCACTCCAATGTTGTTTACCATCACAAACATTTTTGCACCTTGTCTTAAGGGTATCAGTTACAGGAATAATCTGTTAAATTCCCTGAACTATGTGCTGAATATTTATTTCTTACAATTATCTTAGGCTTTAAAACACAAACAAAGCAGGTGGTTGCCAAAGGCTTGAAAATATTAAAAGCAGCAAAGTGTTCACTGACTGAAAGTGAAACTGCACTCCCTGAAGATCAGAGGTTTTTAAATTTCTTTTTGGCAGTAAAAAACCTGAATGGAAGCTGGTGTCAGAAAAAAACTGGATAGAATAGTGAGGGGAAGAAAAGACAATGCATTTACATACTGTTTTGTGTCTATCTGTTACAGGACAGAATGATTCATTCTGACTACATGCTGTAATAGAAGAATTTCCTTCATACTGTCCTAATTCTCAAAAGGAAGAACATAAATCAAGCATTTTTACTAAGACTGGTATACCCTCACTAAACAGTTTTGATCAAAGATGCACATAGAGAAGTTGAGGGATTAGGCCCTCCCTTTTACCCTTTTTTTTTTTTTCCCCCTTAAATCAGGAAAGATAATCATAACAGGAGAGACACTGGTGCAAACTAACTGGAAGAAAATTGTAATAATGTGTCTGTACCTTTGAATCTACCAGATATTAAGATCCATCCTCAAAGAGACACAGTGCAAAAAAATCCCAAACATTCCTAATTCAGGAATGGAAAACCTCATCAAGATCAGTGGCCTTGGGGAACACCTGCCTTGCTCTGGCAGAGAATTTGATGGCGAGATTCTTGCTCAAGAAGCAAACTCAGGCACAGTAAGAGAACTTGAACTGTTTTCTACAGCCAATGTCACAATCAGATCTATGCTTAGTGTATAAAGTCTACACTCACACGTGGATTACATGGGTTAGCTGGGTTTTGATTTATGTTGTCCTTGAAAAGTTGTTAATAGGCTTAGTGAACAAAGGGAAGACTCCAGCATGTGGAAGTGTTGGCTCTTTCAGAATGGACATGATTAAAGACTGGTAAGTTCTTTTACTTTTTACAGTTCATATTTCTTTTTTTGTTCCATAGGATCTTGTATTTTTCTTTGGTTTTATAGCAGGTACTCTTTATTACAATTTACCTTTCAAGCTTAGGGGAATAGAGCAAGCTAATATAGATGGGAATATGAAGACTAAGCCTTGCAACCTCTGTTTCTCCTATTCTTTTTGCAGACTTCACATTCAATTTTTAATGTATTTGCACATGTTTAAGCCTATGCTATATAAGTATGCACCAATAAAATTTATTATTTTTGTGCAATTCACCTCCTCTGTATATATCTACAGCTGGGAATACCACAATCCTGTATTGAAGACCCCAGTTCCTATTACTTCAGCTGAATCCAACTATTCAGTTAGTAGTTAGAAATGATTATTCAGTCACATACACCAGTAAAATTAGATATATCTTCACAAGAGCATTTGCTTCTCCTTTCCTTGTCATCTTTTCAAAAGGTCTTTGTCTGGAAATGAAAGAGCTGAGTTACATTTTGCTGCTCTGATTCATCCTGAGGTAAAGTTATACTTATGTGGGTTTTGATTAGACTCTTAATCCATAGGTATTACAAAATCAAGCCTTTATGATATTTGCTAATCGTAAACACCTTGTGTCAGGGCTTGTTCCTTTGTTTGGCTTTTTATGTCATGATGTGCCACAGTGAGGCTTTGGCTGGGAAAACTCACACAAACATCAACATAACTTGTTTTTCTTATCTTTCCTTCATACTTAACTTCTCTAAAGGACACAGTTTAATATAAACAATTTTAAGAGAGCAGTATTTATTTCAAAAAATGAAGGGCATTTTTCACAGGCAAATAAATAAATTATATAACTGAGAAGAGCAGTTAAGATTTGTAAATGTAGTACTTCATATTTGTTCCTTGTACTGTTTCTGATGTGGAGACAGGCACTGATTCCATTACAGCAGGGAAGTATGGCTCTCCAAAGACATCACAGAATTGGCAGGAAATAGAATTGTGTTTCGTAATTGGGTAGAACTGGCATTTGTGAATGCATGCAGAGATCTGAAGGATCTTACATATTGGGTAAAATCTCCAATGGTCCATAAGTGATAATAAAAAGAATAGGTATTGGTTGAAATTTGCTGTAGGTATCTAAAGAGTCTTTGCTATAAGACACCTTTGGGAATGAAAGTCAGGTCAGGTCAGGTGCACTGCACTTGCACTGCTTCTTATAAGATTGGTCCTCCACTTGTTCAGGTGGTCTCTCCTATAATAATTCTTATAACAAGTAACTCAAATAATGACTTACAACAATTTAAAGGTATCTCCATTACAATCTCCACCTCTGGTTCTTTTGAGCTAGGTTTTAGTGCACTCCTCCCCTTGCTCCCAGCTTGGCTAGCAACAAGTGATTCCTGAATAAGTGTAATTTCCATAAGATGCAACTCAAAACCTGGATTGCAACAATTTAAAGGCATTTTCATTACCATCTCCACCCCCATCCCCTTTGGACCAGACCATAGGTTTCAACATTGGAATGGACTCCTCCCTTTTCCCCCACTTCATCTTAGAGTTATGTGGAGACTGCAGTCCCTCGGGGGTGTACTCGCTCCAAGTGGAGCCTTATCTGCCAGCCAGTCTCTCCAGAGCTATAGCTGCTCTGCAGAGCTGTAGCTGGCACAGACCCTGGGAGATAGACCCACTTTATTGTGTCCCTGTTCACAGCCACAGAAGCTCCAGGGTGTCCTGTTCATTCACAGGTCACCATGCTCTTGACTCCAGTCCATGCTGGGGTTCCATCCTGCCCAGTGCAGCAGCACAGCAGCAGTTGTGATGCCCTGGCCATGTGCCAGCCAGATGCATGGCTACTGCTGCTACCAAAATGTTCCCCGAGTGAAATAAGAAGCAGCAAAGCACTACAGCAAGCAGCAGCATAAGAGCAGAGCCACTAATGGGCACTAGACTGGAATATACAGCGAGGTGAGCAAGCCCCGTGGCAGGCACAGGAGCCTGCCAATTAAAACCTAAGCGGCAATGACAGCTGTGCATTTGATCTGGCACATTTCAATCAAATCTGTTGTTATCTCGAAATCTTTGAGCTCCATGTTTTGTGCCAAAAAAGTCTTTAACCACAGCCAGCAACTACATCCCACAAAGTGACCTGTACAATTTCCCCCTGGTGGGATGACAGGGCAGCATCTGTAGAGCAAAAGTGAGAAAACTTGTGGCTTGAGAAAAAGGTGATTTAATAGGGAAAGGAAACGTCACGCTTACGAGCAAAGCAAAACAAGGAATTCATTCCCCGCTTCGCAAGGGCGGGCAGGTGTTCAGTCATCCCCGGGAGAGTATGCTCCTAACCTACCTAATAGTGACTTCGGAAAACAAATGCCATCTCTCCATATATGCTGTTCTTCCTCCATCTTTCCCTAACTTTGTATGCTGAGTGGGACACCACGTGGTCTGGGATATCCCACTGGTGACTAGGGTCATCTGTCCTGGTTATATCCCCTCCCAACTTCTAGTGTGCCCCCAGCCTTGACACTGTGCTAACACTGCTCAACTGTAGCTAAACAGCCCTGTGCCAACAGTTTTGAGCACAATCCAAATCATAAAAGCTAATTTGGAAAAAATATCCCTATTGCCATGAAAACAAGTGCAAATACATAGCATGAGAAGCACAAAATTGCATTACACAACACTGAACATAGCCATTAAAAGTTTTGAAACCAAAAGACTTATATATTACTGCAAGTCTAAAACATGCATATTAGGGTAAGGTTGTCAGTTTAATTAATGTTTTAGTAAGGTGTTTTCTACTCAGAAACTTTTATATTACAGATATCACCCAAACAAGTATTTTAAGGGGTAACTAGCAGAATGTCAATCTGACAGTGCTGCATATCCCTACAACACAGTCTTGAAATGTAATTATTCTCACAAAATTAGAAATTCTAATGTAACAAACATACACAGAAGGGAATTCAATATCAATTATTATTTCTAGATTTTGAGTTTTTAATTTATGAAAAGATATATAAACACACCATATACCCAGAAGACTATCTTGTATTAGATGTGCTATTATACTGGGTATGAGAAAGGTCACAATACAAAAAGCTTGAAAGAGCTTTTATGTATGTGTTCTCCTTTTTTCTGATAGGTTTGCAAGGTTAAATGGCAAAACATTTTTTAGGGACTACTACATTGATAGGGACTACTATCAGTGAATGAAGAGAAAATAATAATTACACTCAAACCTTATTTGTAGGAGAGGCATGTTGTGATAAGCAGACCAGTAAAAATACCAAGAAATCAACTCCCCCCAAAAATCCCAGGGAACAAAATTATACTTCTTACAACTTGACTGAGACTTCGTATTTATCTCCAAGATGTGAGTTGGCTTGCTCCAGTGCCTCAGTTTCCTCTAACATAAAAATTACAGGCATTACTTAGAATATATTGAGAGCTGTTGCAGGAAAAGTTAATTGAAACTTAGAGCTAGCAGCTTAAAGATTAATAATAGCCAGAGCAGACAAAGCCAGCAGCTTAAACATCAATAGCTAGAGTAGGCAGAGCTTGTAGATTGTGGTATATGAACTGTAACAGCAGTATTCCAACATGCTGAATAACTAACTAGAAAAGCTGACCTGAGGGGATATGATATTGTACAAGGAGACAACACTTAGCAACTGCTTAGTAACCAAACAGGAAACAAATCAAATGGAAAAAAACACAAGGGGACCCTGGACCTTACTATTATTATTGGTACAAAATCTTACATTTGGAGTGGAGAACTCAGATTGTGGGGATGTAAGGGATTTTTTTGTATGAGGCCCCTTTGTGGAAGCACCTAGCTCAAGCTGTAGTACTATTAATAAAAAGTACTTTCTTAAAGGAATCTGCCTTTTGGCTTATGCAGAAATGTGGAGACAAACCCCATTTGAGTAGCTGGCATGTGCAATTTCCATAACAGAGCTTAACTCATTAGTTATTATAAAGCATATAGGTCTTCACATAAAAGGTATTACTGAAGTGCAAGGGTACAATTTTAATGTAAAAAGAATAAAGTGTGAAACATAAAACACAAAATGCTTCAAGCACAGAAAAGGATGGGGAGTTTATAGAATGAGGCCAAAGGAATGAAAAAATAATTTTAGGGAAATGTGAAACCAAGAATAAAGTATTATTGCTGCAAAAATACTAAGGAGGAGGATAGTCTCTAGTAGTTGATAGCCCTTTAAGAGACATTAGGGATATTTTTTTGGTAGAGGTGTCTGCCACCACAGGCTATTTACATGAACTGTTCCTTGAGCATTCTCAAAGGAGGAAAAAAAGCTGAAGAAAGAACTAACACCAGAGAAATGCTTACACCAAATCAGAATAAGAGCAGAAGCCTGAAGGAACATAGCACTACATGAGGAAAAGAACAGAACAATTTGAAAAAGGAAACGTATCTACAAAAGACACCAAAATTGACAGGACCCAGTACAGAACAGGAGAAACCCAATGCTCAAGGTGTGAACCTTCCTAATATGAAGTTATCACTAGAAAGGCCTCAAATAACACACCTCCAAGCCTGCAGTCATAAAAGGAAGGAAAGATAATGCTGAGGGAAATAAAAACACATAAGATTGAGCAGCAGCATTGTTTAAGGCGTTTCAGGATGGTTTCATGAAATACCTTGGTGACAAACAGAATAGTTACACATGAGCAAGTGATACATGGGATTTGTCAGAGAAACTTTGGACAGAACGTACAGCCTTCAAAGAAACATTATAAAATCTCTCTTATTACTTGGCCACCCAAAGATGACTTTTATCAAGGCCATCTGATACTGCAGGAGATATATGCAGTTTAGGAGGATGTTCTATTTAGTCACAAAATATTAAAAGGAAGCAAAATGAATAGTGGCGGAAGACAGGAATTAAAAAAGCTTACAAAGCAGTTGTACTTAAAATAGCCTGAATAGTCAAACAACTTAAATGCAATTAAAACACACTTTTTAAAATCCCAGAGCTAGTCAGAAAATGCTATTAAAATATAGTTCACCAACAATCATGGAAAGTAAATATCAAAATAAAATCTTAAATCCAAATTTTTTTAAAAAAAGTAATCTTCTTTGAGGTTTACAGTAGTTTGGGTATCATACTCTTTTTAGCAGTGAGGACAAAGTAATTTCATGCATGATCAAAAGATTAAAGAATTTGTAAACAGTAAAAGAATTTGTTACATAAAGATAATTTCTTTCAGGGCAAGAAAAGTTATCTACTGGAAAATTCATGAGCAAATAATGTAACTTTTATAATAAACACTGCATTTTGGTCCAAAACAATGGACATTTTAGCTAATTCAATGCAATTTCAAGTTCCAGTTGACAATTATTTCAGCTTTGTGCTATTTTGCAAAGGTAGAAAGTAAGCCCTCCCTTGATCTATGATAACAAGTGATTATGGCAAAGTTATACTTAGTATTACAGGTGGAAAGAAAAAATTAAAAGCTTGAGAAGCTATTAATTTGAAAGCATTTCCCCCTTATCTTCAATAATGTGGTATCATAGATATTTCCCTAACTGGAATATTTGTATTTTGCAAATATTGCTTTGGTGTAAAAGTGTGCTGCAACGTGTCATAAGGTTCAACCACAGTCATAGGAAAGGGGAATAGCAAGCAGACACTCTATTTTTATTTTGTCTTTCTCCTCTATTTTTGGAATCAGACATAATTTTGGCAAGTTCAAGCTTCAATAAAAGAATTCTTTTCTTCCAGAAACACAGGTAAATTGGATATAGATCCAATTCTGTGGCACACTTGGGAGTTAGTCCTGATTTTATTTTACTTTAGTTTTTGTTTTAATTTCTGTTTTAATAAGAGACTCTCAGAATCCCTTTCTGTCATAACATCATTATGGAAAAAAATAATGGGTCCTGACCTCTTTCTGCTACTACATTTGAAATATTTCAAATAAAACATGTTAGTGGAGAACTAGAATGAAAATGTCAAGTAGTTGTGAGGCCACATTGCTGAAACCTTATAAAAGTATGGCTAAGACTTAGAATCGAAGGTATCTTGAACTAGCATGAAAAGGTAAATTACTATTTGTTTTTGGTTTTGTGTAAGAGCTAACCCCTGAAGTAGCTTTTTACACCATATCCAAGCAAACCATACTTCAAACAAGTTCATAAAGTGTTCCTAACAGAGAGAGCCAGCTGCAGCCTGGAGTGTTTAGGGACAGGTCTCAACCCAGCTCTGACAGAGCATGCATCTTGTAGGCTGTTGGCTCTGGGAGTGTCTTGGATGGAGCAATGCATTTCTCTGGTAAGAGACATGCAGCAATATGTTTATGGATATAAAACAGAAATTTAGCAAAGTTGAAGGTAAATGTGGCAGGGCTTTAACAAGTTCTGATGACAAGGTAAACTTCATTTGCTGCAGAGAGGACAAGGTCAGACAAAACTGTAAGACAGACTCCTTTTGAGTCACAAAGTGCATTTTAGTCTCTTCAGAGGGGAGTTTAGTTGCAGCTGGATCCAGATTTACTCCCAGTCTTGATCAATGGCTTATGTCTAAAGGACTATATGTGCACAATCAATCCCTTACATTACTTAGCAAAGATTTCAAAGATCAGTGTGCTCATTCCCAATTAATTTCCTGAGTGTCTGATTAGAAAAGGAATCTCTAAACATTCAACAACTTTGAGCAGCAACCTTTGGAGGTGTCCCTGCTCTGGGGTAGATCCTGCTGCATATCCCATGCAGGACAGCTGAGTGTGCCCTGGGCTCTCCACTGGAGGGAGGAAATGGGCTCATGGTCACACCTGCACCCTGACTACAGCTGTCAGTGTCTCTCAAAGATGACTTGAGTCAGACCTTCACCAGCACTGGGATTAGGTGGGCACACAGCTCAAATCAGCTCCTGGCTATTGTGTTGATATCTGTCTCCCCTGAATACATAGGTACAACAGCAAGAAAAAGACTCAACTGAATGGGGCAGTCTCCTGGTGACAAAGGACATAAAGAAGGCTGTGCCACTCAATCATTCCTTCATGAATCCCAGGCCTTGAGACTCACAGGAAAGTCTGGAGCAAGGACTGCTTACTATCTGTGGAGGAGGATGGAATTAGGGACCATTTAAACTGACAGAACATAGCCAAGCCTCTCAAATCTATTGGGGTGTCAGCACAGGTGCTGAGGACAATGACACTGAGGCCACTCACAGTTATCTGTGGAAGACTATGGCAATCCAGGAATGTTGATGAAGACCAGAAGAAGGAAAATATGACCTCTATCTTCAAGGGCAGGGCCAGGGAACTGCAGGCAAATCAACCTTACCTGAGTCCTCAGGAAGGGGATGTAGCAAATAATCCTGGTAACCATTTGTAAAGGGACCAGAAGGTGACTGGGAGTAGTCAGATTGGATTTATGAAGGGAAAATCATGCATGAAAAACCTGAGAGGTTTCTATAATGAGATGACTGGCTTGGTGCATGAGGGGGGAGAAGCGAATGTTATTTATCTTCACCTTGGTAAGGCTTTTGATATTGTCTTCCATAATACCCTCACAGACAGGCTGATGAAGCATAGGCTAGAGAAGTGGACAGCAAGGTGGATTGAAAATTGCCTGTGATAAGTAGCTCAAAGAGAATTTGGAAGGTGGTCCCTAGTAATGTACCCAAGCAATTTATACTGGGCTCAATGCTGTTTTACACCTTTGTTAACCATGATGATGGGAAAGAGTCTGTGCTCAGCAGCTTTTGAGATCATATAAAACTGGAAAAAGTGGTAGGTACATCAAAAGGTTGTATTGTAGTTCAGAGGGATTTTGACAGGCTGGAGAAATGGTCTGGTGGGAGCATCTGGGTCCCCAGAATAATTCTTGACTCTCCATCCCTCTGAATTCACAGCCTTACTGGACACGATCCTAGGCAACCTGCTCTGGCTGACCCTGCTCTGAACATGGGGTTGAAGCTGTCTTCCTGCCTCACCATCCTTTAATTCTGTATTTAAAATGTTCAATACTGACAGTCATTGTGAAGCTTTTGAAATTTTAAAATAATCCCATGTATGATATTCAGTATCAAGAAGTATGTCACTCTACACAAAGTTAGAATGAATATAAATTTCCTTAAAATTGTATTGTGAAGTAAAATAATAAACAAACTCTTAAGGATATATCTTGTAGATTAAATTGGAAATATTAAGAAATATCTAACATATTTATACAAAAAGTACCAATTTGGGTAGTTTTAAAAGATAAAATCGCCTTTAATTAATACAAGTATCAAGAGAAGATGAACAGTAAATAAGCAAACAAACTAAAATACAAGTTATAAACTAATAACTAAAATACAGTCAGCTGCAGGAAACAGACTTACCTACAAGCAAATCATCTGAATTTCAACTTTCATCATTTTTTAACCTAAATTAAAGGTGTCTTAAAGGTAGCATAAATGGTAAAGAAAATGGTATGGGCTTCTTAAAGCACCCCATTTATTCTCTGTCTCTTTCAACACTGAGAAGGCTATGGGAAGATATGAGCAGACATTTCCTTCTAAGGGGATCAAGATAGGATTTTTCTGAGTAATAATGTCTTTCTAAATCCATCTCAGACTTCACTTACAATTCTCTGTCTAGGAAAGAACTTTGCTTTCTATCTATATGTGATTCTTAGCAAAATGATCTACTCAGTTTTGTAGATTATGACATACTGTGTTAGGTTTTGAGGTACTGTGTTGACATCTAACCTAAAAACCTAACTTTTTTTTAAAGGCATCAATATCTCTCCTAAAGTGAAACCTTCCCAATCTTCATAAACAGAAAAAAAAAACCTTCTTCTTTTCAAAACCTGAAATTTTATTGTTAATTTTCATCTAATTTCAATGAATGCTGATAAAATGGTTGAGCAAAACATATAAAAGTAGACATTACTTAAGTAGTCAGTTCATTTTCTATTATCAGTAGACTAATTTGTCAGAGAGTACATAAGTACTTTGAGAAGGTAATGTTTACAGGTTTAATTAATTTAAAATTATATAATTAGCCACATTATCACAGTTAACAGAATCACAGAAATTACTGAGGAAGAAAGCCTATTAGATTATTTTCCTAGTCTGCTTGCCAAAGCAGAGTACTTCCTAGGCTATTGCTCACAACACTTGATTTTTAATGGAGTTTAAAATGCATTGTAAAAGGTGAACATATTTCAACCTCCCAGGAAACTAATGAGTGGAGTTTCATAATCCTACATCTGCATGAGCCTTTCAGATGTAAGTAAGGCCCTGACTTTGCAAATGTTATGCACTGAGTCAGTTTTTTTGTACCAAGTAATTCACTAATATCAGCTGATGACAATCTGTGCCCACTGGATTAAGTGCTGCACAAAGTACATAAGAAGCATTCTTCCCAGCTTTTCTGGAGAGTCTTTTTTATGGTTTAGTCTTTTGCAGTTTTGATAATAAAGTGCAGTAAGTCATAATATATTCATGATCTGAGTAAGGCCAATTTTCAGTTTATCATGAGGGAAACAAGGAAGGAAAAGAAATAAGAAAGGAATTACTCAAATTCTGTGACGAAATTTCATTAAGTAAATAGTGGAGATGACGGGCATCTAAGGAGGTAAGGAATTTTTTTTTTTGTCTTAGTTATTTATAGGATTAAAGTAGCCACCAGATGCTTTAGCTGCTGTGTTTAGCCTCATACTTGGAAATCATCACAATTCAGGAGCTAAGTGGATGCTCAGGGATCACAGCTGAGCCTGAGGAGAGGTGGTGGGTGTAAGGCATAAGCTGTGACTCTTGGTTAACCTTCTAGAGGCAGCATAATGTGAAGTGGAAGTCCAAAGATAGCTCATTCCAAACACAACTCAGGAAAAAAATTGATTTTAAACAAGGGATATGGTTCTCATGGCTACCTAAGAAAATTAGAATTTCACTACAGTTGCATCATCAACTGTTAGACACAAATGCAACACTAGGCCCAGGAAATTCAGTAAAAGTGACAGTTTTTCAAAAAAAAATACTGTAGTATCAAATTCTGCTTGTCAAAACTATAATTAGAAAACACAAATTTCAAGGATAAGGCAGGTCTGAGAGAATTTGGGAATAAAGACAGGTTTTGGTTATTAGTGTTCAAACTCATGTGACTTGAACTGAATCATTTTCTATTCCTTGTAGAAAAGCTCATGTGATGTCTGTCAACAGATTATTCTAGGAAAAAGAGTTTAACAGATTTCCTCAGTGTTTAGAATGATTCTAATTCTTTTTCTTTTGAACATGTAAGTGAAAAATTATCTCAGTAATTTTAGTTTAGGCAAGATGCAAAAATGTCTTTTTCCAAATATCTATATTTTGCTTCAGCAGTGAAGACTATTATCTTTCATACCAAGAAGAAAAAGTAAGCTGTTATATTTGCAACAAGCAAGGTAGCACATGACAACTTTGCAGAGAACATTGAATTCAGAGATTTTCAGGTATGCTTCTTGAGAAGAGATTGTGTACATTGTAGCTGGTGACACAACTTGACAGCTCAAACATCTAAAAATAATTTCCATCACTTTTGTTATAAAACAGTGGAGCTGGAGGAGTTGTCCCCTTTGAGTCTCATCTGAATTTGTTCTGCAGAGACTTTTGCATGGTGTACTTAAACACATCTGCTAGAAATCACTGGACCAATTATTGTTGGAAAAGACCTCTAGGATCATCAAATCCAACCTTTGACTGATCACCACCTTGTCAACCAGATCAGAGCACTGAGTGCCATGTCCAGCAATTTCTTGAATACTTTCAAGGATGGTGATTTCACTGGCTCCCTGAGCAGTCTGCTCCAATGCCTAACTGCTTGTTCATTGAGGAGACTCCTCCTGATGTCCAACCTGAACCTCCCCAGGTGCACTGAAGGCCATTCCCTCTTGTCTTGTTGCTGGTTGTCTGGGATAAGAGCTGGACTCCCACCTGGCACTACCCTCCTGTCAGGGAATTGTAGACAGTGATAATGATCCCCCCTGAGCCTCCTTTTCTCCAAGCTGAGCCCCCTCAGCTGCTCCTCATCAGCCTTGTGCTCCAGACCCTTCCTCAGCTCCATTGCCATTCTCTGGACATGCCCCAGCCCCTCAGTGTCCTTCTTGCAGTGAAGAGCCCAAAATTGGACACAGGATTTGAGCTGTGGCCTCCCCAGTGCTGAGTACAGAGGGAGCAGTCACTGCCCTGGTCCTGATGGCCTCACTTACTGTGTACTGTGGCCCCTGCTAACCAAGGAGGTGCTGTATAATATTGCAGTGTTTCCTTGTTTCACTAATTCTGTCTTGCCAGATGTTCCTAGAGCATCTGTAATTATGATGCTGAGACAGAGCTGAGTGCTCATCACATGCTGGGACACCAGGGCACAAACCTCCCTTTTACCATCTGTTAAAATGATTTGCTGAATCCACCCATCACATCAATGAAGGCTCTGTGTTAACCAAAGGAAACAAAATGGTCATGTATCAGTTCACTGCCAGTATTCACACAACATGCAGGGCCCAGAATATCCTGTGATCTCACACCTTTATTGTAATATTGTATGTTTCAACAAAATTTTTCACAAATAGGGATATATTGGATTATTTTATGTAATGACAAAGATATGAATCTAAGATAATAGTCAAAGTGCAAGCATAACACAAAGCTAGCTACATAACTTTATCTCAGTACTGCAGTGGAAGAAGCTGCTCCTCAATCCTCCATTCTAGCCAAGAAAATTGAGAATCTATTGTACCTGCTGTTGTACAGAGTTGTTAAAACTTCTTACAAGATTAATGTTTAATAAAAATAAAAGATGAATGAATAAGAAAAAAAAAAAAGGAAAAACACCTATTCTGTAGCCTGGGAAAATAGGATTTAAAATAATAAGAAGAATGTGCATTTTATGCACTGTAGAACATTAAATATCTATATGAGTAGATCAGACTGTCCAAGAATATGGAAAAGAGAACTCTAGTATTTGGTTAACACTGGGATTTTGAAACAGTGAAAGCATGGCAAGGAAATGAAATGTTGACACACTGACTAGACCCTTTACTTATTAAAATACGTATTTATGGATTTCTCCAGCCCTCCCTGACTGTGAGGCACTCGCTTAGGTTTACATAAGGAGTCCTGCTAGGGAACACCCAAAGGCACCACACAAAATCAATACAAGAACAAATACTCTTAAATATTCATGAATACAAATGTATAATGCACGTAGTCTTCATTTAGTCTGAAAAGCAGGCAGGGATTCCAAGGATTTATTCTTTTCATATTCAAGAAAGTACCGATTTTACAGTGAAGAGTTCATTAGAAATGCATTAGATTAGATGAATACAAAACTGTACAAATAACTGCATGCTCTGTAAAAACCTGGCACCATTGTCTCTGTGGTGGCAGATGAGCAGGTAGAAAGGAAAGCACACAGCTGTTTCATAACCTGCACAGAAGCCTAATTGTTGCAGTGGCCATGAAATATCATGACCTCAACTCACTTTCAGTGAGAAAGATGAGAAAGTATCATCTTTAACACGTACACCCCTGATACACGAATCATCTTATTATAAATGGATTTGTGTTACTCAAATTTTTCTAGACCCCACTTATATCAGCAAGTTCTAGTCTCCTTGTGTCAGTCACCCAACAACGTGTTTTATCTGCAGTTATTCCTAGAAACACTGTTTTAACAGGCATGGGTTTTGTGAGGTGCAGATGATGGATTTGTCTGGATTAGTCCTGAGCACTCTGCTCTGGGGAACCTCCTTGGGCAGGGATGTTGGACTAGATGGCCTCCAGTGGTCCCTTCCAACTTTAAACATTCTGCTATACTGTGATATGAAATCAGAGTTTCCATGAGATACAGAACTGTTGAGGTCTCATTTCCTAAACAATTAACTTTCTATCTGGGCAGTCTAACATTTTTCTGCTGTTTCTTCATATACTTTATAACCTCCCACAGAGTACTTTGGTGCCAAAATGAGTGCTATTTCCATTAGTAGCAGGCTTCCTTTGATGTTGTGCAAAAAATCTTGTTAGCATTTGGCTAATAAAAGCTATTAACAGTGAACTTGTGACTCTTCAAGTTGTGTTTATCCTGTCGGCCCACCACCTATTTTTATGAAAGCACACTAATTTTAGATAGCTTATTAAAAATCATTAGAAGAAGATATAAAGACACATTTCTGAGTCTCCCCATTGCCTCACAATGTCATAAGGTGCCTTCATGGGTTACTGCAGTGGCCCTTTTAGAAAATCAGTCTTTTTAAAGGTGCTGTCACCACATGAAGCCATTTTTTGGAGTAAGGACTTTGGAGAGGCCTGTTCCATACACAAAATTAGGGGAATATTCTATGATAAAAGCTCAGCATCTCACTTCCTTATCCATTCTGAGCAAGACTTTGACTATCCAGTTTCATGACTTTCTAGATCACACAGTAACTTTTCTTATAGTTACCAACAGAATGCTCTCCTTTAGTCAGACTATTTTTTTTTTTTACCCGTTTGATTATATTTGAAACAGTTTGCTCCAAAAAACTGCATTTGGGTGTATGGAACCAATATGTTCAGAACTTGGGTTGAAGGGGACACAAGAGAGAAAGAGTTTGATACTAAAGGACAAGTTTGTCTTGGCAATCCAGCTGAAAACATTATGGCTTGCAGAGGCTTTGTGTTGTGTTTGAGCTTAGTCAGGTCACAGACTATGGTGTGATGTCCACCCAGTGCTTTTTATAATGTCCTGTTGCTACAGTATCTTTTATAGTTCTACAAATCAGGACCTGGTTTGGAATGAAGGTCCTTGGAACACAGAGACCTGTATGTCTCATTAGAAAAAATAAATCAGTTATGCATATTTTAATACTGTATGCTTTGTGGATGTGTGGATATAGATGAAGAAGGTTTGGCTTAACTTTCTGTATATATTGAAATTCCTTTTACATACAATCATAGAAAAAGACCCTAAACTTAGTTATTTTGAAGGTGTATTGAAACAAAACTTGGATTCTGGGGCAAGAGGGCAGAGTTTTTTGGGAAATATTGAAGACTAATAAAAATATTTACTTTATTTCCTTCACTATAATTTAAAGAAAACTATTTAATGACAGGTTCTGTAAACTGGAATTGAACATTTAGTACTCAATTAAAAAAAATCACTTTAACATATTTTCTAGTGAGAATTTGAAGATAAATTAAGTAGTAATATCCCCTTATTTTCTCTGTGCAGCAAAATCCAGAAAAGGCTAGGAAAATTTGTCTTTAAAATTAACTAATTCTTATTCTTTAAATGACAATAAGTCATTATTTACAGTAGAGATGGCGAATTTGTGTAGTATATGATCTCTGATTTACAAATCTGACCTGCTATCTAAGAATTAATCTGCGACTAACTCTAGGATCTTCTGAAAATTAAGTGAAGTAATTCCAGAATCTGTCTAAAAAAATGAATACTCAGCATATAGAAGTGCACTCTTACAAACATAATTGGATCACATGATGAAATTTGACTTTAGGTGAATTAAACTGCAAAAAATAATTGGTTTTAATTTGTGGAAAGAAAATTATCTCTGATGTTGAGTTGTATCAGTAAAACCACAATGAAAAGCTGTGCTTAAAGTTAAAATTATCCTTTATTATCTCTAAATAAATTATTTTTTTATCTTTAAAGTTTCTGAGCTTATTTTCACAATGTAGAAACATACTTTTTTGGAAAACTACTTTAAATATTAAACACTAATCTGCCTATTGTTCACATTTGAGGACTCTTATTTTTATTCCTTGGGTTCCTGGTTTATACATATCCTGGGAAAAGTGCATCACTTAAAATACACAGAAAGTTTATTTTTAATTAGTCATGAATATCTAAACCCAGACTGTCCTACCTAAGCCCTAGTGGACTCCATAACCACAAGGGGGCAGAACAAACATTAATCACGGAAGTCCAATTCTACTTTCTTTCAAGAAACTCATTCTTTAAGCATAGCACCAGATTTCTCTTCCATCTGGATTAAAACATCTTTGCTTTGCTAGAGGAATTTTCCCAAGAAGTTTTTATGTCCTTATCTATAATAATTACAATATTTTTAAAAAATAGAAAAAAGGAAAAGGAAACTATTGTACCATTTTCCAGAAGTCTTTAAAGCACCACTTAGAAACCAAGGATGATGAAGGGAAAGGGAGCATTTCTCTTGCCATTTATTTTCTCAAATGGAAACATTTCTGATTTTTATTTTATTGTTAAAACAAAAACAAAACAAACCCTTCAAATTCTGATAGCTTTCTCAGTTTAAGCTTTCAAGTTTTCTTTTAATCCTTTTGATTCAAAATGGTAATGTTAACGTTTTATCTTGACAAGGCAAAGAAGACATTAGTATAATTATAATGTGACTTATATTGGGGGCTCAGGAGTTAATGGTCTTTTCTTTGAATATATATGTTAAATGTAGCAAAATAGTTAATTTTATTAATTTGTTAATTTTGTTCATTAGTTCATTTTGTTTTGATGCATCCTTCCATAACTATTATAAACCTAAAGACCAAGGTATCTGGTGCAGTAGTGAATTTTCTGTCTTAATAGTTTGTATTTATATAAGGAAAAATATATCACATAGAGAAAGGCTGGCATTTAAATATTGCCAGAGCAGGTTGTGGGTTTCAGCACTCACAGTCCTTTACCGATGAAATACAGCTCAGATAAAAACGGGGAGAGTGGATGCACTAGAAATAATCTGCATCCAAATAGTAGCAACTCCTGTTTACAAACAGAATCTGTTTCAGAGCAGTTGGAGGTTATTTTCATAGAAATGTTAGCAGACCAATTTATGGCTCACATTCATATTTCTCTGCTTGCCAAATAATAAAGTGGTAGCCAGACTGAAATGTGTGCCACCTTCATTCTGGCTCCCACGAAAACGCTTTGCTGCAGGCTTCTATGGAGTTTTAATGAGCTAGAGAGGACTGGGAGCATCTGATGCATGGCAGGAGACCAATCTGTGTATTAATACAGTTGTATAAATATATTAAAACACATAAAAATCCATAATGCTCTACCCATACCTGTTCAGCTTCTGACGGCAATGAAGTGCCTACAGAACCACACATTATTACAGTTCAGCTAATGGCCAGACTGAGAATAATGCTGTGGCTGCTAGACAGACAGGCTGCAAATTGCACTGCCTGAAGGCAAAGAATGAGTTTCCTCATCCTCATGTTATACAAACCACGGCTTCAATTGCAGGGCATTCTGTGGCATTTCAAGAGGATGCTGCTTCCCATACCAAGGTGGAATGAGCCTTACCTCAAGTTACCAGCTCTTCTGTGGAAGAGCACACACCACCAGAGATGTTGCACATTTTTGGGATTGGAATTCCAGATGATTTTGGCAAACTGAAGAAGAGTTCTGTAAAGGAAGTAAAAAGACAGATAATGGAAATAAAAACAAAGTCGTATTTGGCTGAAAGAATATGGTACTTGAGTACAAAGTGTCAGCTGTCTGCTTTCTGGGAGAGACACTAAGAATTTATGGTTGCAATCAATCATCAGCAGTCTCAGGCTGCTTGGGAAAAGACAAACTAGGGACAGTAAAAAAGAGCACAGATGATCAGATATGTAGATTTTTATTAATACTCCTTTATTTTGCATTGATAGAATCTCAGAGCATGAGGTAGAATTGGAATAGATAAACGCATTTTAGGCTTTTGGACTCCAGACGGCAAGAAAAAGTACAGCAATTAGAATTTATTCAAAGGAAACCAGGAACTAAAAAATAATGCCTGAAAGGGGTTCTTTAGTTAACAAGAGCGAGAGAAAAAAAAAAGAAAAAATACGTCTGTTTTCAGACCTGCAAAGATTGCTTCCACAAGGAAGGGAGTAGTAGATTCTTCATATCCATATTAAAAAAAAAAAATATGGCAAAAAAAGACTTCTAAAGCTCCTACACCACTTAGGGTCAAGGCACCTTCAGCCAAATGGCAAAACCTATCAGCATGCCAGATAAACCCCTGTTATTTTTCTACTGTAAATTGGCACTTTCTGGCCACAATATTTTTGCCTTGATTGCAGTTCACTTGAATACAGTTGGGATGATCTGATAAAAATCGAGAGTGAATTTAGCGAACAGACCATTTTTCATACCACAAAAAGTGAGTCAGATATTGACTTAATGGATCTGGAGAAGGCTTGGATGAGTCATTCTGCTCCTGGTTAATTGATATTGCTAGGACATGCTAAATGTATCCCTAAATAGCGAAATAATTTATAGAATGTGCTTTTCTGGCTGTTAATTGTGCAGCTGGATAACTGCATTTAAAAGCTCATCCAATTCTCTTGAAATCACTAGAAGGTTTTCCACTGACTCAGAGGAAGCTGAAGTAGCTTTTCAGGGACCATTGTCAAAGGCAAGAGGTGATCTGACTGTATAAAAACTTCAGAATCTTATTAATCTAAATGTGCTGTATCCTTAGAGTTGTTCCAAAGCTCCAAGGACAGAAGAAACCCTCCTTTATCATCCTTTTACTTTTCTAAGAAGGAGATAAAACTGATGTTTGGTTTGTGTTTTCTTTTTTAAGGACTGTGACCTTTTCCAATAGCCTTAAAACATTTCATGCATACAAACTTCAGGCCAGAAAGGCTTTGACAGTTTAACAGTTTGAATTAGAGCTCATTTGGGTCCCCAGACTTACATGATATTATCTCCTCTTGATGTATGTCTTCTAAAGTGCCTATGTTACAAATATTTACTATAAACTTTGCTGTGATGGTCCCTTTTTTTTTTCTCTGATGTTTAAACCTTTTTCACTATTGAAGTTCTTGCAATACATGTTATGAACTCAGAGTAAAAAATACAAACAAAATAGTAAAAAGTAGTATTCTTAGAAGTAATGAAGTAACTTGATCATTCATTAGCTATTGGCATGTAGTATTCACTAATCCAATCCCAGGGAAGGTAGGAGCACATCCTCTCTAGTGCTTTTTAAGACAGATATTCTGACTTGCACTAATAATACAATATATAAAAATACACATGCTAATGTGGAAAAACAAGAGAATAAGCACATTCAGCCACTGGAAAAAAAATACAAAGCTGCTGGGAAAACAAGTCAATTAACATTATCTTGTGTAGATAAACTAGAAGGGTTTGTGGTATCTTGTTCTGTTGAAACAAGTAAGTTTTGAAAAGACATGCAAAAGAAATAATCCAAAAGGGAGGAGGCCCTTTGTATTTACATGAATGTCAGCTCTGGCCTTTTTTATAGCAGTCAAGAATTGAGCAGGAAAACATCTGAAGAAGAAGTAGATACATCTGCTTTCTTTTTAATATTTAGCATTTGAGTTCTATTTTTTTTTTTAATCTAAATATCACTGGACCTGAGTTCTGATAAATTGCCAAAGGAGGCAGATTCCAGATACAGTCCTCAGAATGGCACACTCAAACTGAGACAGAGAGCTGAGCTTTCTTGCAGCTTATCTCAGCTGCAGTAACAGGGCTGGTGTCTATCAAGAGCTGTAAAGGTCACAAAAACACCTTGAACTGAAGAAAGATGATACAAAGATTTGCCTTGGGATAAAATATTTAATTGTCTGTGTAATGCAAAGTCGTCTGTCATTCCAGCCGTAATAGAGTTTATGGTGTGAAGCTTGGGAAACAGTTGATTGATTTTCAGCAGGAAAATATTAGAAGATGTGATCACAGGGTCTGTTCCTAGGGGACATGAAGTGGTCAGGTCCTTAAGACAGTGCAACCTCAGCCATGTCTGCAGATGTATCCCATGGACCTCAGGAGGGGATAAATCACAGAGGCAACCAACAGGGCACAGCTGGACTCCTTTGTGAGCTCCTTGCTCTCTTGCTCATCACAAAACTTGCCAGAACTGCTCATCTTATCAAAATCAGACCAAGGAAACATACAGACTTGGGCTTACTTAGACAGCACCTTCATATAAGTAAATGAATATATCAAGTAACTTTTTCAAACAACAGCTCCAAGAGGTAAGTTTGCTGACTTACACAATGGGCAACTGAAATTCAGGAGTTATGTAGTTACTGAGATCTGTAACTAATTTCTTCTTCCCTATAGAAAGTAGTTGGATTGTTTGTAAGGAGCCAAAATTTTGGTCTGTTATATTCAAGAATTTATCAAGAACTCAACATGACTGTTTGTATGGAAAAAAATCCATATGGAAGTCTGTATTCAGTGTGAATTTAGGACAGTGAAACTTAGGGACATGTCCAGGCCAGTTTGGATATAGCTGTGAGCAACTCAGTCTAGCAGAAGGTATCCCTGCCAAGGGAAAGGGGTTAGAACAAGAGGATTTTTAAGGTCCCTTCCAACCCAAACTCTGCTGCAATTCTGTGGTTCTCTGTGTATCTTTGTTCTTTGATTTAGCCCTGCTGAAACAACATGAGCTCTTCACAGAAGTATCCAGCACCATTTAGGGTGAGTGATTCAGCTTTCTGTGTTAAAATAATAATAATAATAATAATAATAATGATAATGTTGTAAAAAATGCAATAAGTGCTTAATAGCACGGTGCTACATCACTGAATTAATTTATACTTTTGAGTTTTAATCTGATGATCTTTGCAGGCTGAGTGTTACTATAGACAGTGCTAGTCCTGGACAGTGCTTGGAGATTGATTTGAGCAATGAATTAAAGAAATGGAGGAAAATTACTAATCTGCATGTGAAAGAGACTGAGAAACCCTTCTGCAAGCACAGTATGGACTAGAAGCCAGAGACACAGTAAAGACCATGAAAATATTTTGTATAGAAGCTGTATCTGGCTCAGCTTCATCCAATTCTCTGTCATAGGAAAACAATGATCTTCAGCTTTTGACAGTGTGCACAGAGAGTGAAAGGGACAAGCAAAAGCATTACCAGCACTATTTGGAGCCCTTTCAGCATATCAAAACCAAAGTACTTAACTTCTGCACCTCTATTATTCTACTGTATCTCTGAAGTACTTTGTACAGTGCCTTATCTACTAAACCAAGAAGGTGCATTTAAAGAGATACCAGATTGAAGAATTTTTTTCATTCCTTCCCTTAGCAAAATCTGGTATCTAGGCAGTTTTACACATTCTCATATCTGCATCTTATATTAATAGCTTATTCATTATGTCAGCCTCTGGAAAGTTAGGAATTATTACCTTCATTTTACAGACACAGTTAGGTATGGGGGAGGCTCAGGAGAGCTGGGTGTATGCAGCTTCTCGAGTCAATAGGAGCTGGTTTGCACAGCCCTTCTGAAATTTGAGTCATAAACAATTTATCAGTGACAGGAGACAAATAAATTAAAAAACCTGGATTAGCAAGCTTTATGAAGACCAGAACACTGAAAATAAAACACCTCTGCTAGCCAAATGGAAATTTGATTCATTTATGACCCTTTTTTTTCCTTGCTATTTTGAAAGCACTTGAGTAAATGGATTAGTTTTTGCAGCAGGTTTTTAATAAAAAAGTCTGCTGTTTAGTAAAAGTACCCATACTACCACACGGGACAAACCATCCCTTTTTGGCATTAAAAGTCCTCATCTTGCACTAGTTGCAGACCTTCTTACCTTAATAATTTATCGAGCAGAACAATGACATGAGGGTTAGGTGACTGGCAGCACATAATGATGTGCCAATAGCAAACCCTGAAAAGCCAAATGACAGCTCATCACCGCCTTCCTCAGCCATGCTCTGCTCAGGCTGACAGTTCTGAAATCATTACACTCCTCATAAATGGGTTGTGACTGCAAAGACTGCTTGCATTGCTACCAAATGGTCACTGCGACCAGTTCTACTAAATTGCTGTTATCATCAGGTTATGGTACCTTCCACTAGAAACCTTTGAACCTTATGGCAAAGGAGGAGTGAGCTGGATTAATTGCATGATTGGTTATAAAACACAAGGTCTATTCTTAGCTAATGCCTTGTCCTTTAGCTTCAATACTTGATAAAACTTTCTGCAAATATTTTAAAATATGATATTTACCCAAATATCTAATATTACCTTCCTATATTTCATTCATATTGAGAAGATTTGCTTGGTGTTCCAAGCCCCGTGTGTCTGAAAAACTGGGCACATCTATTTTTATACAGGTACAAAGCAGTATAATAATATATTATTATTTGTTATTATTAATAAGGTTCTGAGCTAGAAAACCACATGCATTTCCTTTGTTATCCCTATTGTTAAAATTGCCTCACCACCCTCAAATAAAACCTGTGATTTCAATGCTTTACTGAGTTCATTTCAGTGAGTATATTCCAGGTCCCTTGTGAAACCTCACCTCCCACTCAGATGCCAAAAAAGTGTAGACTTCTATAAAAACTCAGCCTTAAAAATGTCAAATATACAAATGTCCAATTATGCAAGGGAATGTTAATCCAGAATATAACTTAATGTGACAATCTGTACAGCCTGGTTTGATTTGCCAGTTAAATCTACGCAAGATGTATGATTTACTTACCTTTTACAGTTTTAATGGGAATGTAATATAACAACAGAAAATTAATTTGTTTTGAGGAAGACTGAAACCTCAATGATTTTGTTAAGTGGTTTGGTTTTTTTTAAGTGGAAAATGGAATTCAGTCAGATTGTTTAAGCCACTCATTCTGCCTTAAAATGGGAAACAAAACTGCTAGAATTTTTTCCAGTTGATAAATAGAAAAGAAGCAAAACCAAACCAACAAAACCAACAAGCAATAACCTCCTGTCCCACAAAAATGGGAAAAAACAAGAAATCTTCCTCCTGAGTTTCTAGCTGCAGCTACATTGCCTCATGCAGTTATAACTTCTTAGAGCCTTCGATCTGTTTTCTTTGTCCTAGCTGCCAGTTAAATGAACAGAAATTATGATGAACCTCCTTCTCCTCCTCTCTGAAGATTTAATTCTACTGTCCACAGTTTATTACATTCTGGTTTGTTTTCAGCAGCACTCGAAGAGCACCAATACAGACCTTTTAATACAAACCCATATAATAACCATGCAACAAATGCGTATCCCAACGTGACTTCAAGAACAATTGCAGTTGCATGACTCTATTTGACAGGATAGTGCAGCTCCTTAACATTGTCATTACCTGCATATCACCAGTCTTTATCTGCAGCCTACAGATCTTTGCTTACCTCGTGCATAACTATTTTCCAACATGACAGGAGCTTCAAAGCAATAATTTTGTAGTCATCAAAGTCGTAGGAAAAGCTCATGTCCCTTCACAAAAAATGGTTGCTAAAGATTTTTTTGCACAATAAAAGGAAAACATTTCTTAAGAAATCTGTTACTAGACCTCCTCAGTCTTTGCAATGACAATTTACATTTGCCAGTGATGCTAAAAACCTTAACCCAAGATAACAATTAATTTCTAAGGGGGAAGAAGAGATATCAAAGATGAAGCAGAGATGATATAATAATAGTATTATGTTTAGCAAATCAACTATTGAATAGAACAATTTATAAAGCTCTGATATATCATCATCATTTTGACTTCTTGGCTTTCTCTATTTATAGTACTGTCCTTGCTGCTGTATTCAAATTATAATATCTCTAATATAAAACTATAGTAGTCAAACTATTTAATATAAATATTAAATATTCTATTTAATATTCAAAAATGCCATTTTAACCCTACCATGGCAGTTCTTACTGCTTCATTTTCATTATAACCTATTACCTTTGGAGAAGACTAAATAACTGCTAATTCATCACCAGTATAATACTCCTTTTTTGCCATTTTCAGCATTCACAATTGTATCAAATTATCTAAATTACAAAATTATCAAATGAAGTCTGATTTCAGGCCTAAGAATCATCTTCTTACTCACCACTAGCAAGGACTACTAATTTAATCTTATCTTTTCAACACAAAATCATAACATGCTAGAAGGTGGCCTCATAGATACAGAAAAAAGAATGAAAAGCTACTCTGCAGTGTTCAAAATTCATACCCACATCTTAAGTCATAAATTTTTCACCCAATAAATTCAGTCTATAGATTTTTCTCTGTGTTATCTCCCTTAGATTATTCACTATTTTTACTCCTAAACTGCAGCACACGGGAACACTTGCTAAGTCCAGGCACATATCAAAGTGTGTCTTTACCGTATCCCGCCAGACGACCACAACCCATCCTGCTTTTTTCCCCCAGTTTTTATTTTAGTTGGAGACAAACTGCAGACTCCTGCAAGGATGGATTAGTGACTTCTGGAAGCAAGACTGTGGGGTGCACTCAACAGAGAGCACTCCTGCCTCACATCCCTTTTGGGCTGGGAATCAGGTGTTGGTCCATGTGAAGCTGGCTGCAAAATTCCTGATAACCTTGGTGAGCACAGGTAAGGCTTTTATTTGAAAAAGAAAATGCTCAGAATCTGCACTGGTGGACACTAACTTGGGCAAGTCTCCAGCTGCAGAGATCCCAGACAAAACTGGGAGAAACAATGTCACTTTTTTTCCCCCTCAAAGATAGAAAGTGGTGGGAAGGTAGATTTAGACAAGCAAAGAACAACTACCCCTGCAGAAGAGAAAAGTTTCAGCCCCTGTGTCTCCCAGGGCACCTCCCAGAAGCAGGAGTGCTGGGATCCATGGCTGTTCCTGGAGATGATAACAGTTTTCCTGTGATGCTGTAGTGCCACACCCATTTTCCCAGGCCTTACTGCCAGCATGACTAAAGAGCTCTGTCTTCTGACAAGAGGGAGTGTAACACAAGGCAGAAGGATTTTGCCTTTCTTGCTTATTTCAGGGACGTTTTTGGTGCTGCTCCAGCCATGGACTTAACAGATAAACAGCAAACAAAGCTCCATCAATCCACTGAGAGCTGAGAAGAGTATTTCTCTGGATGCTTTGTTTTGCTTTCTAAAGAAGCAAAGAAAAATAAAGACATTTTCTCAAGATTCAGCAGGTGACTGTCCTCTGCTTTAAATAAAGCCATAATTTGAGCTTGCTCCTCACACTAGTTGCCTTCCCTATATCCACCAGAACTTATATTCAGTTTGAGCTCCCTGGGTTTCTTCCAGCAGCCAATTTAGCTAAAATATATGGACAGCTGGGACACAGCAGGGAAGAAAATGAGAGACAGGGCTGACTGTGTTACCAGTTGAGTTCTGTTCCTGCTCTTCAGACTGACTTGCATAATCTTGGGCATGTCATAACCTTTCTGTGTCTCAGTTCATATGCTTGCAGGTAGGTACAATTATAAACCTTTCAGGGTTTTTCTGATAGTGGATTTTACTCTAAAATACATGGCTGAGACCAAGCCTATGTGTGCAAATCACTATATAAACAAGTTATTCAGCACTAACAGCCCTCTAAAAATAGAATCAGAAATGTTTTTGTATTATCAAATGTTAGACCAAGCAGTATTATATTTTTCCAAGTATCACTGCAAGGTTAATGACTTCTCTTTTGTTGAGTGCTGTGTGTTAGAATAATATTGTGTTTAATATAACCAGTGTGTAAGGTGCTGCTGTGCCTATGAACTTTGGGCACAGATGCACAAAGCAGCTATATTCTGCAGTGATAAAAACTAAAACAAATTCATCATTGCAATGACAGCTTTCTAGCAAATATATTATACAAAACACGCATTTCCAAAGGTACACTCTAAAGACTGCATTTAGGGAATTAAATGCATAACTCCTGCTATTTTTGGATTTTAAGAAAAAAACATCAAAAAACAACCAACAAGTTGCACACCTTAATCAAATCAGGGATTTGAAAATGAAGTTTGGCCTGTTTGTCTCCAAGTGGCATTATGGAGACATAATGGGTAAGCATTACTAACTGTCTCATTGTCATCAGAGAGCTAAATGGATTAAGGAGAAAAGATCCCACTGACTGGGGGATCTGGAAACAGTTCCCTGCGACTACCTGCTCTTTTTCACCTTTTCCTTTTTTTCTCCCCCTGCCACTACCTGCTCTTTTTCACCTTTTCCTTTTTTCCTCCCTTTTCTCTCTTCTCACTCTGCTCTATAAGAAAGGAAAATAAAAATTAATAAACCCCCCCAGATCTTTAAACTAAAATTCAGGATTGTCTTTTTTTCTCATGTTTTGAATTTAGAAACTGATTATCATTGTGTATCTTATTTGTCTTTGCACAATTTCTTGTCTGGAAAGTCAAAAAATCATATACTGCCACAGACTGGTATCCAACACTTCTGTTTTCTCCAGGGTTACAGTCCTGCTTGTCCAATTGATGTACATAAGGGCCCAATCTTTCCCAAAAAGGCAAAAATAAAGAAGGAAACATAGAGCAAGGTATTTGAAACCAAAGAGAGAGAGATATGAAACTTATAGATAGGTGAAAAAGTCACTGTGAGTAACTAGAAATTAGCAGGAACACAACAGCAGGAAGATGGCTCTATAAAATTTATATTTTCCTTCTTAAATTAAATTTGGGACTTCTGATCATTTTAATTAAAATATAAGCAAAGAAATATGAAGAATTCAAAATGAAGCAAAGAAATATAATCAATTTTGCCAGCCCATTTTTAAGAGGGTGTGCTGATCCCACCCAAGAAATAATGCTTTGGCAGGTAATTAGCTTTTCACAGGAGCAGATAAGGTTTGGGAAGTTGCACCTTTAAGGAGCTACTCTGCTTAAAGACAGACTCAGCTCTTTATCAGCCTGACACCCACAGATGCCAAGATCAAAGGACCAAGAAGACATCTGCATTGTCCCATGCCTAATGGGGGACCTGAGGTGAGCACTTGAGATTTGTGGATGTTTGTGGTCAAAAGGAACAATAAAAGTCAGAGTATCCTCAAAAGCTTACAAGGTTTTACCAGTAAATTACACATTTGGCATGGAAATAAGAATATTCACCCCTGTCCACCCATATAAACATACAGCAGTGAGTTTTGGGTAATGGGTTGGGTGACAGGGCAGGGAGAGAGAAATTAATTAGAGGGGGAGAGAGAAAGAAACAGACAAAGAAACAGAGGGAAAGAGCTCTAGTTCTGGCTCCTGTGTTGCCCTAGCTGGGATGCCCAGGGTCCTGGGATATACACAGGGCCAGTACATTGGGCTTGGTGGGATATCTTTTTATAGATAAACTCTTCCCACCTTGGAGATAAGGTTCTCACTTTCAATGCAAATTAGTTCTCACACACAGTCCATTCTTGCAGACCTTTCTGGAAAACAGTTTGAGGCTTCAGGGTCTTTGATGGTCTTGTTCACCCCCTACAGTCCATGCATGCAGGAGAAGGGATTGCAGGGGACCTCACTCCTGATGAGTCACAGCTGTGTTCACTACCCAAAACAGCCTCACCTCTGCCGAGTCACAGCTACATCCACTAAGGATGAGTGCAGTAAAAGGATGCATTGGCTAGCCAGGGAAGGATCCTGAGGAAGTGATAGTACACTCCATAGGGACAAGAGGCCTGACCAAGTGGGAGAGAGAATTGCTGCTGTGAGAGATCTGCTGTGAGGTCAGTCTGGGTCTGCAGTCAGAGTCTGCAAGGGAAGCCTACAGTGGGAGTTTGCTGTAGTTGGAGTCAGGATGGCTGAGTTGTGAAGAAGAATAAACCAGGGCCCTTTTTCACACTGATAAACAGGAGTGTGTCTTGGCTCATTTCTATCCCTAATTCAAGGTCTGCTGCAACACATGCACACCTCTCAGCCTCACTCCTGAGCTGCATTGTGTTGTGCTTATCTCCAGGAGCAAGAATAAGGATGTTTGTCCAGAAAAGTGCTGCTCTACTTCCATGGGGCCCCTGTTCCAGCCACATTCTTTCTCACAGCGTGTTATCACCAACAATCCTTGGCTGTTGCTATCAGCAATCCATGGTTGGCTCCACAGCTATCTGGCTATCGGTCAGACATGCACATTACATTATTTCCTTCTCTTTTAGGCTCCTACAACATCAATATCTGAACTAATGACCATAATGCTGCCTTAACCAACAGCATAGTAATGGAATCACTCTTAGAGCACGGTACAACATCTGTTGTATCCCAGAAGTGCACGTTTACTTCATGGGCATAAGAATACCAAGGGCAACTTGCTTCAGAGACAGATGTTTGTGATTTTCTTTAGGTCAGCTGGTTGTATGCCAATTGGGAAGCCAGTGCAAAACACAGAAAGACATTTTTAATGCACTTGGATCTTTCAATCCCTGTTGTAACCAATGCTGCTGAGCTGTAAGGGGTATGCTACACAAATGCTATGAGCTGTGCTTTTTAAATTGTTCATGCCAATAGCTGAAAAGTCAGACCTAATATGAGTCTCCCATGAAAAAAAACTACACCCAAATACTGTACTAATCACTGAAATATGTTATTGAAATTGGTGAAATTATGTATTTATTGCTACATCTGTTTCCTGACCTGGGGTTTTTATTTTCCTGTTTTCTCATTAAATTTTGGTGTGTTTATTTGCCACATTCACATTTTCATTACAGGGCTGATGATGAAAATACTTGGCAAAAAACACATGGAAAAATCCAGATCCTGAAGAATTCAAACAAATTAACTTAGTCATAGAACTATGTAACTGGTATTTGGCTGAATAGATCAACGCATGATGAGTCTTGTACATTGACAGTAAGAGAAAAAGTCTGAAACATTGCTAAACAGTTACAGCTGGTTCCATGGCCGTTATTGGGACACTTGGATTCCTTTTATTTAGGAACAGCTGAAGCAGTCAGGTACACTACAACTGCTAAAAGAGGAATATTCTGATGGAAAAAGTCAGAAGGGCTAAAATAGTGATAATCACAGTCTAACAGGCTTTGAAAGAAGACCATTCCTAAATGCAGGTTTGCACCTTCTGAGCAGTAAAATCCATGAGGTGAACCGAAGCAAGCTTCCTATGCTTTATATAGATATCATATATTATGATATATCGTAACTAAGATTGCTCATATACTGAAATGGAGGTTGTTCTGCCATCATTGCAGATTTGGAAATTTTTGAGAAGGATTTCAATGTCTGTCTCAACAACATGCCTCTGTAATCTTCATAAAAAGTTATATCTGTAAAGTGGAGGGAGCCTATCCCACCTTCACTTCAGACAGGAACAGTAAAATCCAGCAATGACTGAACTGCTCAGAGTGTAACAAACAGACAGATGGCTGAGAGAATTGAGATTATTCAGCCTGAAGAAAATTGCAGCCTTCCAGTACCTGAAGGGAGCCTATTTACAAGGGCCTGGAGTGACAGGACAAGAGGGAATTGCTTCAAACTGTTACAAAATAGGTTTAGATTAGATATTAAAAAGAAATTCTTTATTCTGAGGCCAGTGAGGCCCTGGCACAGAGAAGCTGTGGATGCCCTAACCCTGGAAATGTTCAAGGCCAGGTTGGATGGGGCTTTGAGCAATCTGGTCTAGTGAAAAGTGCCCCTGTCCCTGGCAGGCAGTTGGAATGAGATGATCTTTAGGGTCCCTTTCCAACCCAGGCCATTCTGTGATTCCATGAAAGGACAGACAGGCCTAATAGTGGTCAGCTCAATTGTGTCAAAGGCTCAAGTACAGCAGTGCAGTACTGAAAAAAACAAAACAAAACAAGAGCTATTTTCAAAGGCACGTGTGTGACAAATGCCCCCCCCCCCATGCTCCTTTTATTATACTTATGCTCATAAAAGGCCATATATCTAGACCCTAAAAGGTCTAGAGGGGTGCCAGAAAACAGCAAATGTTAAGCACAGGAATAGTTTTTATAAGTTAGGCACAAAGCTTTAACAATGAGGTTATAATACAATCTTTGTAATACAATATACAATCTTTGATATAGATGCAAATGAATTTAAAATGTTCCATAGCAAGCAGTTCCCACCCAGGGGATGTAAACAAGCTAATCCTGCAATAACAAAGCATTTGCTAGCATCTAGAGCTTCTTAAGGGGGAAAAAAGGAGAGAAATCATAGATTTTATAAAATGCCTTATTATAAGACATTCCCGGGGGAGAAGGTGTGTGGAAATGCAGCAGCAGTGTCAAATGTAGTAAGTTAATAAAAAGCAAATAAAATCCATATGCTTTAACTAAAGCCTAATGCATTATTCATAAAGAAGGTCTTTCTCTCACAAAAAAAAAAAGGTTTAATGCATCATCCTGTTTACTATATTTTACAGCATCAATTAGAAAAGAGGGATTCTCTTCCTCTCCAGAGTTAGTAATACATCTCCACCCTACAAGAAAATTTATTATGGCGTTTAATAGCTTGATGAGAGATGCATAAAAGTAAATCAGCAGGACTGAAAGAAAATCGGCATGTGAGAAAGAAAAAGCATTTTCTTTATTGTGAAAATTCATTCAGTTCACAATGACTAGGTGATGGCAGGTCTGTTTTTCTCTTGTGGACCAATTCACCTAAGCTGTGACTGTGGGAAAGAGCAATGGAGGTCCTAGGAGGAGGAGGATGTTTGTTCCCAGCTACCCCCACTGTCTTCCTTCTCCAGAAAAGAGCCAGATAAAATATGGTCTCTGGGTGAGTGTGGGGAGACACAAGGAAAAGCACCAAAAAGCAGAATTTAGAAGTGTACACGGAAATTATTATTTATTTTCTTTGTTGTTGTAGCTGCTGCTTAGGATGATATCCACCCGGGCTCTAAGCCTGTGCTACACAGATCTAGTTGGGCTGTAACTGAAATCTTAATAATTTTTAAGTTAAGAAAAGGAAACATATATATTCTTCCAGAAATATTTTAATATTTTACTGGGTTCACTATGGACATGTTTTATGCTTACAGGTTTGTCTTGTGCTTTTAAGACTGTCCTTTTTATTTTTCCTCCCCAGCTGATGTAGGCACCTAACAACATAAAATGTCATGCTAGCAGGTAGATGCAAAAATCATCATGGACCATTATTAACTGGAACTTGAATATTCACATGACATAAGCAACTCTGTAAAGAGAATAGACTGGGTTTGAAAACCAAATATTTATGATGTGACAGTTTAGAGCACAGTCTGTCCTTAAATGTCCTTATTCAGAAGTCAGCTCTTAAGATTACACAGATTTGGGTAAATAGGTGACAACTTTAGCTTTTACACTGCAACTGTTTGCAGATATTTCCCAAGCATCTTTTAAAAATTTGTATTGGAGGGCTTTTCATAGTGGAAGAGTTTTTGAGACTTTCAGATTGGGTCCCTTTTCTCTACACCACATTTTCTTTTTCCCTGACCTCACCATATCAGTTTACTAACAAGTGTGATGATAACTTCCAGTGAACAGGAGTTAAAATGATAACTTTTCAGGAAAGTTCTTTGAGGAGATGCACTTAGTCCAGTCAAAAACTCTAGTTGCATGCACCAGCATAATGGCACAAAATCAGACATGGAAAACACATTTCCATTTACATTTCAAATATAGACTTTTATATTTGAAAGTCTTCATTTCCATCTTCAAACCTCAGTCCTTAATGTTTCCCAAGAGGCTAAAATCTACTAGGAAGATTTATAAGGGAGCAAGCAAAGAATCTGTTAAATACTGGTAGATATGCTTTCAGCAAGTATAAATACATAAATCTCTTCAGCTGCAGAATCCACAGGGCATATGTGAGGAGCTTCCACAACTGAGCCCTTTCAACTATGTTAAGAATAAACTTGTCACCTCTGCTCAGGTCTTTCCCTGGCCTATTAAAATCTCAATTAAATTTATAGAGTCTCTACTTCATTATTCAATTCGTGGTTAGACTGGTTTCCACTGGGAAAACAAAGGAATATGGGGCACATGGAGGAGGCCCAGAAGATGATAGAGATGTGTGACCCTGGGAGATGTGTAAGGTTGGGACTAATCCTTGATGGCAAATGCAGAGATGCACAGGTAACATGTGCCTCTCTTCCTGAAGTCCCTTTACAGCTCTGTATCCTTATATCATCCCAAAACATGCCAATTATGTAAAGGTTCTCAAATGTTAGGGCTCCCAAAATAGAATTTTAATATATTATCACCCCTGTGCAAAATAAAACATCAGTCAACTGAAAGCTCTTTTTAAGTGTTAACTAATAAATTACCAGTTCCAAGTTACTCTTTCAAGTTGTTCTTTTTTCCTTCTTCTTCATTCTTACTTTCCCAATAGTTAAAAAACCATCAAAGTCCCCAGTTTGTCCTGAATTCACCTCTCTCTAATTCAATTCATTTTGGTGGTTTGTTTTGTTCTGTTTTGTTTTCTTAAACATCCATGACCCAGGATGTTATGAATGATAACTCATGCTTTGGGTTGGAAAATGAGTACAAATTGAACTTACAGGTAGGCTGAGGAGCTGGGAGATGTCATCTCCCTTCACTTCTACATCTCAACCTGTCCTCACCCCATGCTTGGGCCTGGTCAGATTTGCTCCTGGTTATAGGCTCTGCTGCATAAGGATCTTTCTCTGGACCTTGAAAAATACTGAAGATGTTTTGGATGCTTATTAGATAAATATTTGATGTAATAATGATGAGGGTAAAATTGCATGCATTTTTTTTGTCAACAAAAAATTCTGAAACTACTTGGGTTTTGTACCTCATTAACAGAAACATCAGTGTGTGCGGTTAATTAATTTTTTTATGTGAAGAGTTTACAGAAAGTATATAAACATTTTAAATACTTTTATATCTGTATAGAAAAACATAAATGAAGTTATAGGAAAAAAGCAACTATTGAGATAATGACCTCTGAAAAAACTTAGTAAGTGAATAGATTGAGGACAAAAACTAAAAGATGGGATTTAACTCAAAAATATTTAATTCTGTTCAATTCTAATAATATTTGAATGAAATATTCAATCCTATTAAGTGTAAAAGTTGAATATCAACTTAAAAATTGATTATGAAATTAACACTTGTTTTGCCAGTAAAGTAACCAAAGTGCAGCTTATCAGAAAGTTCCATTGACACTTATAAGAAGACAAACTGAATCACTGGACTTTTAGTAAAATAACACTGAAATGCTTTGTTTTAAGTCAATTTTCTTTTAATCTGTAGCTTTCCTTTACTTATATTTTAATCTTTATACTTAATTGCTAAATTGATAAACACAAATTTCCCATAAAATGCTAAACTCATTGAGTGAGAGTCTTCTGACTAATCAGGGGCTCCTGAAATTGTCTTTAGAGGTATTATTCCAATTGAAGCCTTGGGATCTTATCTCAACATTGGCTATGACTTAAGGGGATAACAAAATAATAAAGAGAAAGTATGGAGAGGTGTAATAGAGGGATCATTAATGAGAAAGTACCATTAATGTATCATTAAAATCAAGGACATTGAGCTTGACATAAGGCAGAGAGTTAGCTATTTCATCAATGAGTGTCAAGGAGCTTAAAGGAGTTTTGTTCAAAGAAAAGAAGTCAGCTGTGAACTGTGCCCTAACTTAATTTATAGGAGTGAGTAATAATGGGTCCAGCCAAAAAGAAAAATGAAACGGTGGTCACACATATTAATGATTCAAACTGTTTTCCCTGGTTCTCCACACTATAAACATAAGTCTAATGAACAATTCACAGAAGCTGGTTTCCACACAGAGTTTCAAGAGTCTGAGGATTTTTTACTGAAAAGTCAGGAACTATCAAATCTCCAGGTCATTGTGTTCATCTGACTCCACTCAATAATAAATACTGTGGTTCAACCAACAGTGACCTAACAAGTCAGTTTTAAGTTTTTAATTTAAAATAGGAGTTCAAAGAAGAGCAGAAAAATTGGAACAATGACAAATCCAAAGTATTTTGAAGATTCATTGTCCTTTGGCAGGATATCCTTAAATTTCAGATTAGAAAAATGTATATTAAAAAAATCACAGTCATTTTGCCCAGTATTAGCATAATACTTATCTTGATTGCTTTCATAGATATTGCACCCAAGTATCTCAGTTTGCTTTGTATTACAAAATAGGAAAAGAAAGAGAAAATTCTAGCTAGTGATTTATTCAAGCATTAAGGTAATATGGTTCTGGGCCTATTATAAATACTTATGTATGTTATTTCCACTAAATCAAAAAGTGTCTTCTGCCAAAAAGGCTGAACTCTCTGAAAGCCATTTCTGATGAATCAGCAGGAGACAACAGTAGAATTACATGAGACAGACCATTCTTGGGGGATCTAAAATCAATACTTTCTGTGTGATTTCAGACTCTGCTGGCTCCACAAGTAAAATGCTGGAGTCTGTAGTTCTACACTAAAAATTAATTTGGCTGACTATGTCTGAGGCTTAAACTTCAGCCACACAGCTAATGATGCATGATATCACTAATCATTTCCTTTATGAAATAGCAAACTGTAGCTAAAAAAAATAAGACATGAGATGACAATTGCTTATGAGGTTAAGAAGAAAAATGTTTAGAGACCTTGGCAATTTCCCAATGATTACTCCTTTAAATAAATTTTGGAGGTCTCTCAGGGCATCACAACTGGCAAATATTGTACTCAATTAATTTTACAGTACCTGTTTTGGCAACATTCTCCCGTCAAATAAGAGAAAATAACTCCTCCACATTTCAAAGCCATGCAAAATGCAGCCTCGTGATAAGAATGTTACAGCACTTACTCCTCTATTCTAGTTTGTCCCTATGGGTCAAGTGCAGAACTCTGAAGAAATCTGCTTCTTTCTCCAAGTTCCTCATTGTTTCTGCTTTCTATCCCCACGTGGAAACAAGTGCTACTTTTTGATTGCCCTTACCAAGCAGCCTAAATAAGCTATAATTGACCTTTTCTAACCATTACCATGTTCTTGGGAAAAAAAGAATAATTTTCTTTGTAGTATGTTTATTTAAGACAGTACTGTGATAATAAAGCATTTCAGGAAAGCTTGGTATATTTTGTTACATATTCAACATAACATCATATAGCAACTTTAGGGCTTTACCCCAGCCTTGACTGAAAAATGCAAAGTTCAGCTGTTTGTTCAAATATAGAGGACAAGCATGACTTAAGAGTTCTTGGCTTGGTTCTCAAGCACGATGACTTAATTTTTGTGCCTGTTAGTCTGCTTGAACCTGATGTCACAGGACAAAGGAGCTACCCACCATAATGGCAGGCAGGGATTTGTCCTGGACTGACTTTGTGATGCTGAATTGTACCCCCATTCATCTATTTAGCCCATAAATAAGTTTTGCACCTTTAAAACTAGAGCTGAGAGTGAAGGGAGTGAGAAGGAGAAGCAGTGGAATGTCTGAGGCAGTTGTATTCAAAAACATAGAGAGAAGAGCTTTTCCTTCTCCCAGACAGAGCTCTCTGCAGCACAGACTGCAAGAGAGAGCTCTCCTTTACTTTTTAGTCAGTTTTCAGCTGAGGCAGACAAGTTCCCCTGACAGTGGCTTTTCTTTTTCTTGAAACTTTTTAAACCTGCTATGGACTGAAAACCCAGAAAAAACACCTGGAGCTCACGCCTGTGGCCCACCAGGCATTTTTCAGCATTTTCCAGCCCTGGAGGGAGTGATAGAAGACTGAGCCATCTGAGCTACACCCCATGACAAGAACTTTCTGAATTTTGCCCTCCTTTCAGAACAGCAAGATGTTTTATTGTTTAATATTCTTTGTTTTTTATGCTTACGAATACTTTGCTTGTTAAATAAGCAAAGTTTTTTCCACTTTTCTCCAAGGAAATATTTTCCTGAACCAGTTGGGGGAGGAGCCACTTGAATCTGCTTTCTAGAGGAAACTCATTCTGAGATTTCCTCCCAAATTTGCCCTAAACCAGGACAGGATTAAAGTTCCAGAGACAAAGATGCTATCTACTTGTTACTTTTATCATCTGAGTAGTGAATATTGGATTCAATAGAATAGAGACAGTGAAAAGAAAACTATTGTGTGCACAGTGGCAGATTCAGACCTAAAGATCCCCCTTTTAGCTTCTTCCATTGAACATGGCCAGAGCAGGACCAAATACATGTGCTGAAAGGGAGATACCTGCTGATGCCTCTTTACGTCATCACTGGTGAGAAAAAAATCACTCTTCTGGTAAGGCATATCAATAGATAACCCAGATGTTTACCAATAGGTACTTTTCTCCCTGTTTTTAGACAAAATTGGAAAGAAATCAAATGCAGCAACTGAAAGACCATTGAAGGCCATAGAAGAGACCATCAAAGACCATAGGAAGTTCAACTGATGCACAAGTGACCTTTATTAAACACAAAGTCATTGTGGCCGTTGTAAGAAATTGTTAATTTTTTAAAGGAAAAAAAACCCGTAGAGGAAGACATAGCACATTATTTTATTTAGACTACTGTGCTATCTTCCAGGGTTAGAATCCTCTTCTCCCATTTTTATTCATGATATGCTGATAAATCTGCTTTTAAGATTGTCCCCTTCCTTTCATTTTGAGAAAGCTTATTCTCTGCAGATACTTTAATGAGAGAAAAGCTGATTGTTTGAAAAGACAGCTTGATACTTATCATGTTGACAGATGGTATTAATTTGTGGTGAAATTATACTGTACTCTTACTCATAATTGACCCTAGAATTGGAGCTGTTGGATCCAGAGAGAAATGTATTAGGTATACCATAGATGCCAAGATTATGATCACTGAAGTAAAGCTCACTTAGGGAAATATTTTAAATAAAATGTACTGCCTGAAAAATCAGTTTAGTATCTAGTCCTGTCAGTCATCAGAATTACTACATTTTATAGGTATAATTGTAAGAAAGAACAAAAAACTTTTCAGATGGAATAATGATCTCTAACAGTTATTCAGCCAATGTATTTATATGGCAAAACAATAGAGATAATAAATACACTGTGGATAGTCAATGTAAATGGCAAGTCAGCAAATATCTTCGGCTTTCTGTCTTTTATAAAATAGATGTGGTAAAAATAACAACTGACAACTCTGAAAATCATTGGTAGGTTTGGATTTCCATGTAATACCTTCTCACAAAAATCTGAGTATTAATTAATACAGGGAGCAAGAATATACCCTTATACAAATGGGTTTGAAGAATAAATGACACTTTAAAATATTGGAATGGCCTAAGAAAGTTTTTTAAACTTATCTGTATTGCATATTATGAAGTTGTTCAAATGCATGCAGTTAATGAAGAGAGCTCAACTCAATTTAGTATTTTTCCCTCTGTTTTCTTGAACATATGCATATTTTTAAACTACAGAGCTTTAGATTTAACTTTTTTTTAAATTTATTTTTCTATTTTTCCACTCCATTCCCTGAAGTGAATATGTGAATGTCATTATAGTCAGTAAAGTTCCCTGATAAGTCACAGAGGTTTCTCTGATATCACAATGCTAATATGGTAATATTCAATCATTGCCACTCTGGACATATTTGTGTGGTTACTTGTTTTCCCTCTGCAGAATACACAAGATATGAAAGGCCTCAGTGCTAGTGCATACTGTGACTAATCAGTCCTAATTTGACTAAAAATGTCTCAGCTTTGAAACACTTTTCCTTATAATTCCTGTGTAAAATGGAAGAATTCTTAGTCAAAAGCTTTTTTTTTTTGTGTTATGGTATTTTTTTCCTGTGTCATTGCCTAACCAAGAATTTCACCTCACCTATGAATGGATTTTACATAGTCATTTTTAGTTTTACTGTTACATTTTTCTTATGGTAAAAAAAAAATATATATTTTCTTCTCTAATGTGTTGTCTATGTGATGTGTGTTCAGCCTGTAATGATGGCTTTAGGAAAGGTTCTTAAAAATATGTTTAAACTTCCTTGAGACCCAGGTCTTTTAATGGGAGAAATCAGGAAAAGATGCTGCTAATTCTTGTAGTTTGAGATGTTTTGGTTCCTTCCACTGCAGAACTAGACTTGTACAGAACAAGATAGTGTATCCTGAATGGGAGGGGGAAAACCCACCATCACTTCAGGAATGAAAAAACCAGAGAGGAACACCTTTAATTTGACCACTGCTAATTTACATCTCACAAGAAAGTAGAGACAGACAGAAAGATAAAAAATAGATAAGTAAATACATGAAGACACCAGCTTTTCTCATTTATGTTTCAATCAGCCGGCTTAGCAATGATAATGAAAAGTAGAAAGGTGAGAATGTAAAATTGAGATTAAGTGAGAAATAATGCAGGAATAAAGAAAATACAGGTAGGAAAGAAAAGGTGTGGTTGCAGTTAAAGGTCTGTCAGAGGCTTTCCATTACAACATGTACAATTGTAAAAGAATATAAGCAGGGAAGCCATTTGGAAAACCCTGAAAAGACTTGAGAAAGTGTGGCAAAAATGAAACAATCTGAAAATACAGAAGAAACATACAGGAGGTAGGAAAGTGAAGGACAGATACCACATGACTGAAGGATGGCAGTGATAAATCCACATGAGTGAGAAAAGGGATAGGAAAGAAATAAAACTAATGCTTTTATCTCATCGTTTTCTTTAGCAACTGAACAATAAAGAAAAAATAAATGAACTAACATGAGAACTCTTGTTTTCTTAAGTATAGCTTTCTTTTATTCCTGTTTACTTGAAAACCCATTCATTTAAAATATGGATGAAGAAAAAGGAAAAGCTGTTAGTCTACAGCCATGTACGGCAAGGTTCAATTTGAAGCTCTTTTTTTCATGGCCAAGTTCCAAAGAGCAGTCAAATGGGATTTACAATGCCAGTGTTGACAGGATCTTAAGCATAACAGCATTAGATAGCTGCCACCATAACTCTTGGGGTAGAGATGGCTGCAGTAAGTTGTAGGCTACAATTAAAGCTCATTCGTTACTCTTTTCTTCTCAACATTGAAAAGGTTAAGGACGTAGGGATCTCAAGCCACTAAATTATCTTTCTGTTTTAGACTACCCATAAATACCATGGAAAATCCCAAGTAGTTTTCTTTTTTTTTCCTTTGACGAGGGGAATTTTTTTCTGTTAGAAAGTGATGAAAGGACAGATAAAGGGAAACATAATGAAATCCAATAGAGTTGAGGTTTATTTGGCCAAAAGACCTCTTTTAGTCTTGCTGTTCTAGAGATCATTTTTCTTTTCTCTTTTCTTTAAAAATCTCAGCCTCTACAAAGTGTCTGGACTCTTTTTTTTTTTTTTTTCAGTTGTTGTTGTTGTTACAAATTGTAAGGAAATCAGAAATATCTGCATATATTCTATTTAGAAATCTGAACTGACAAAATGTCAGTAAGATGCTGGGGAATAACTTGTCCTGAATATCACCAGATTCTGTCTGAGGAATACCATTTCAGGCAGCTGATAGTCATACACTCATCAGAAACTTAATTCCCATCAGCTGACTTAGTAAGAATTTAATAATGCATAATGCATTATGCAACCTAAAAAACCATTAGCTGGGTAGTTCAAGAAGATAGAGTTGTCCTATTCTGTTGGATTCTGACAATGAATCATCAGTTCCTTCATATTACATCTTGCTGGGTGCCTATCTGGTTGATAGTAATCTGAATCTGGAAGGAAAGTGCTTAAGGCCATTCTAACATAAGTCTTACAATATTGAAAATAGGTCAGCCGTAAATTTTCGATTATGATTTTGGCCTGGCAAGAGACACAATGACAATCTGAATACAGATATAAAAATTTTATAAGCTTAATATTGTCAGCTAAACCAATATTGTACTTTTTCATACCCAGTACTGAATTTTTTACTCCAGATCATGCAGTCTCAGGATAAAGCATTCCTAGCAAAAGCTATTCAGTGTCATGTCTGTGCTGAGATAACTCATTTGTACCGGAGCCCAGAGCAACCAGCATTGTTCCTGGCCTCAGGATACACTGTAGAAAACAGATTTTGACATAGTTTTCCTGACATAGTTTGCCTGTATCTCATTAAATAAATATAAACAAGAATCATTTTTGGTCTGCTGAAAGGTAGGAACTAAAAAAAAAAAATAAATTGAAACTCAGCTGGTAATAGACTGAAAACATCCTAGTGAAAGGCAAGATACCAGTGGCAGCATAAATTCTCCAAGGGAATAAAGAGGATGGGGTAAAATCAGAGTTTATGGGCTCCCTCACACTGGCCATCAACTCTGGAAGGCTTCCTCAGTCCATCCTACTGTCCAGCCTTTTATGACTCTGATGTTATATTTTAATTGTTTTATTTATTTTTTTTTAACTTTTCTGGGAGCCTTTGGACAAGAGAGCTGCCTAGAAAGCTGAGTCTTTAGGCTTCCAATGTTCTGTTTCTTTAGAGGAAGGCTTGAGCAATGCTGATTTATCTCACAGGTGAATAAATAAATAATCTCACAGGTAAATAAATAAATAAATAAATTCTGATTTATCTTATTTACTGAGCAGCTACTGTTAAAGGAAAATCAGAAAAATAAGTTCTGTAAAATAAGTAAGAAAAGAAGGTTAGGAACTGAGATTATTTAGGATTAAATTTGGATTGAAAAAAAAATTATCTATGAAATGTGAAATTACAAAGTAATGTCAAAGTACTTCAGGAAATACCAAGTTATGATAAAAAATTACATATTAATTCTGCAAGACACCCCTTTCTCTCTTACAACATGGCTTCACCTATGCTTGTTAGAAAAAAGACATTGTTTTTATCAAGAAATAATATCACTAACAAAATTGGGTCCATCACTTTCCCTGAAAAATAAGAATTTCTATTGACACCAGGAACTGTATAAAAGTCAAGGAATGACTGGGGCTCTTTCTTAGAGGACCTGGCAGGTACTGAAACAGTAGCAATTATTATGATAACTTAATATTGATTGTGTTCTTTGTATAGCATACTTAATAATGTCATATGTGTGCATATTATCTCTCTGTAATTTATTTTGAATAGTTTTATACACTGCTCATCAATTTTTTTTTATTATTATTTCAAGGTCTGGAGAAAATACAGAGGGGAAATGAGGAGAAAAAAAAAAACAAACAAAAATTCACATAGACCTATTAATACCTAAATTTTTTCTGAACTGTGAAATGTAGATGTTTTTAAGGACAGATTTGTAATTCCATACAATAGTTTCAGTGATACAAATTTTTTTTCCATGGCTTTAGCACTATATATGTCACTGCTTTAATGAAACCTCTCATCTTCAGGCAGAGCAGCTGAATGCTACTGCAATGTCCACTTTACTGCTCTGACTTGTAAATGTTGTACACCTCGTTATTCAAGCTGCAGGTAGCAAACTACCTGTGAATTATCAGCTTTGCCAACAGGCAGAGCATAACAAGGATTTAATTGCCTTCGCCTTTGGCATCCTTCACCCTCAAGGGATGGCAACTGTTATTTCAATTGTAAGACAGAGCAGCTACTTAGTGGTCTTTCACCTGGAAAAGGATCAAGAATGTAAGTGTTGATTAATCAAAATTTGAGTCTGTCAACTGCTTTTAACTACTTCTCCAACCCTGCAAGATTAAAAAGTTCTTCTGGAAGAGTCTGCAAGCCTCGGGGTCTGTAGTTGCACCGTGGTTTTTGAAAATTGTGTCCAGGCCACTGGTAATTAGAAGGTGACTAGGCAAGGAAAGCATTCGAGGCAAGGAAAAAAATTACTGGCTTCTGCTCCACTTCTTTGCAGGTTCCTGCAAATCAGTTCTCACAACACAGTATCCCTAGGATCCGTGCACCGTATGGGCTGTTGGGTGTCCTGAGCTCACCCTCGGATGAGCAGTGATTTCCAGTAGTACCACAGAAGACATTGCAGCAGGCTGGCAGGGCGGTCCCCTCTCCAGGCAGCCACAGCCCAGGCTTTCCTTACCACGAAAGGGTGCAATCCTGCAGTGCGGCATTCCCACTGCCATGAGCACTGTGCCCAGTTTGCAAGGCCTCAGCAGCCAGGCTGGCCACTCTGCTGCTGTGTGAACTTTTCTTGACCTGCCTGCAGTTTTATTCCACTTGCTTCTGCTGTGACAGCAGCTTCTCAAAGTAAGTGTCCATGGCTAATTTGTCCTGCTTTTGTTTGTCTTGGGTGATACAAGTGCAGTTTTTATGGCAACAAGTGCTTTGTGCATTGTAGAATATCCACAACTAACATAGGCACAGTGCAGGGAAACACAGCCTTGTTATAAATTAACAAACACTTGCTAGAACTGAATCCAAAGTGGATTGTAGACCAAGGAAGAGGCAGCAATCCACATCAGCATCATACTTCTGTCAGTAAAGGACTACAGATGCTGAGGATTCCCACAGCACACCCATCCCTCTCAGCACCAGCACCAAAGACCTGACCCCAGGAACCAGAGGAGCAGAGGGAGAGGGAACATTGCCCCAGGAGATGGGGCATGTACTCGTAAAAATTTAACTGCATTATTTTTCTTTTTGTAACAAATACATCTGGATCAGTAATAATTAACCTTAAGTTTTCCATTGTATTAACAATAAATTCTTTGTTTTATGTACATACAATTGTTCTGCATTTTTGCCCATAAAAATTATGGAAAATGGAAAAATTTTCTATTGGCTTCATGGAAAAATATGTAGAAACTATTTCCTATTATCTTATTAGATTCAGAATTTCAGAATGTATGCTCCTATAGATGGAGAATGTTGTATTAACTTTCTTAGTTTTGAAAAGATTTAGATAATTTCACTTTTACCAAACTAGTCATTCTCAGACTTAAAAAAAATAAGAGGTTGTAAAATTTTAGAAACTCTGCTCTTAGAAACATTTTGACAATTATGTCAGTCTTTTTTTCCTTTGAAAACATATTCATTTCATCAGTCTTTTGAACTGGGAGATGTCTCTTGACAATGATGGAATCTCTGATCAAGAAGAGCAAGAGGAAAACAAGAGGGGAAAGAAACTCAGAAACTACTGGCTAATTTATTACTCTCTCATGTATTTGAATCTCTCTTGGGAGTTAGTTTTCAAAAGCAGAGATTGAGTCTATAGCAATCGAAACTCCTCAGTTAAGACATGGAATATTCATGTTCAAATTCTGTCCCCAAAACTGCACCACAGTGGGACTGGAAAAAATGTTTGACATATCTAGATTTCACAGGAAAAGTAAACTTGCAACTTGAGAAGAAAACTAAAAATTAGTCCCATAATACATGTGAGGGTTTCACATTGGCTGAATTTTGTGTACCAAATGTGAGATAGGATTTTTTTGGAAGGAAAAGGCAAAACAGGCTCAACTTAAAAGCAAAACAAATAGTTTATTAACAGACACATTAAAAGAGGGAAAGAAAAAAAAACAGACAAAAACTTTCAAAATCCCTCACTTCTTTACAAACTGTTCTGTTTCTACAATGTAAAGAAGCAAAACTCAAAATTCTAGGTCAGTACCACTTGTAAAATAGTCACTCATTCAGTCTTTGGGAGAGAGTCGTCTCTCCTGTTATCTTAGTAACTTTCCACAAGAGAAAACAGTCTGCTTGTGGCTCTAACTCACAAAATAGCAGCCTGCCCAGGACATTCTGCAATTGTGTAACTTCCCATACCCATGTAGCTTTTCCCCTGACCATGCATATGGGTTGTAGACTCCTAGACTTGGGTGGTACCTGAATAAAAAAAACCCAAAAACCAAAGAACCTCAAAGCCAGAGTCCCTTATCCCAGAAAGCAGAGATGTTTGTTCAGTTCTTCACTTGCAGAGGGCTTCTTCTCATCTCTCTCTGTTCAAATCTCTCATGGGATCACCAAATCACAACTCCTGGTTCAATATTCATACAGTAAGTCACAGATACCTTTGCTTTAACATCCACAAATCATTTCCCCAATGTCTATTGTCTACGATTTAAAGGAATCAGTCTGTTACCGTAAACTTCTAGGAGATTTCAGCCTAAAAAAACCCCTCAGGCAACTCGTCATCTCTCCCACTTAAAAAGTCACTCTTCATTTACTGACTTAGATATCTTCAATTGTCTCTTTACATATCTCATTTGGCTTTCTCTTTCATCTCAGAGGAAAGTTAAGGAAAGTCTCAATCTGTGTCAGGAAAGAGTTCAACTCTGCCCGGGCCTGCGGTGGTGGCGTGGTCTCTGCGGCGGGAGCTGTGAAGCTCTCAAAGCCATGGTGCAAAGCTCAGGAACAGCAGCGAGATCCCAGTCATTAAGCAGGCTGATGGATGCTTTTCTTTCTCTCACCACCCCTCGGGTCAGGAGTGCCAGGAGTGCTGGGCAGCCAGCGCCGGGGCCCGGAAAGGGGGTAGGCAACATCCCCTCCCAGCCCCGGCTGCAGAGCAGCTGCCGCGCCTTTTCCTCCCCTCTCCCAGCCCGGCAGCCCAGGGCGGGGCGGGGGCAGTAGAGCCTGGCTCGGCCCTCTCCCCGGCTGCTCACATGATGTTACCTCACTGCCAGGCAGAAAACGAAGAGGGCTTGGAACCCCATGTGGGGTTTTATATGGCTATTGCCAAAACTCGCATTTTGATTCCTGAATGGTCAAACTCCATATCAATCAGAGAAACTGACCTCTGATAGGTCAACCCACTACAATATGCTACTTAATATACTACTTACAGCAGAAATACACCACTTGCAGCACCTTTTATTTTGAGCTGTCACTACAGTGACATATAGAATAATCTTTACGAACAATTCAGCTCTTTTTCTTCTTTGAAAAAGTCTCCTACATAATGATAAAAAGGTTCCTGTTATATCAATTAGACCAGTTTTAAAAACAAAGCAAAAGAAGGGAGAGTTATTTTTTCCTATTAAAGCAGACTTATTCTCATCCCAGAAATCTTAACAGTAACTATTTGGAATATATCTGGAAGGCTAAGAAATAATCTCTTTAAAAAAAATCATCAATTTGTAAAGTTCATTTCTGAAAAGTTAGAGTCCACATCGAGACCAGACGTATATTTTTGTTCTTCAAACTTTCTTGCACATTTACTTGAAAACAGGCTTTGGTGTGCATAAAGAGAAGTCTAGAAATAAAGAAATTCAGGTGAAACTTAAATAAATACCCCAGCCACTGGTGGCATCAGGTTGTCTTGAGAGGTTTTTTACCAAGAACTCTCTTATCAGAACAAGGATAGGTGATGCTCAATATATTTTATCTTGTAATTCAGATGTAAAATTTAAAGTACTTTTACCACACAAACGTTCTACTGTTTGCTTTCTCTGTTACACAAGATATCTTTTCAGGAAAAATGCTTCAAAGTATAAGGTGTCCTTGAATAACAATGGTAAAACCCATACAAAGTCAACCCCAAAGAATTCCTAAACCATTAAACTCTGGCCAGCCTAAATCAAGTTCTGGCAGAAATCCAGTGCTACTGCTCTAAGCTGGTAGCCCATATCAAATACAACATTTGCATGTGTCTTTGTATATCATCATTTGTATTATTTTGCCTCTTCTGTATTTAATGAAGGTTTAGGAATGAAAGCCTTGACAGAAAGCTCAGAGCAGAACAGATACAACAGAAGCAAAAAATAATACCAATTTTCAGAATTAATATAAGTTTGTAAATTACACTGGAGAGGATTGGGTACTAATTTTATCTGTGTGTCTGTTCTTGGCTTCCTCAGGGTGGCTCACCAGGTGTGTCAGGTGTGTGCCTTGCTGGTGCTCCCAAAATTTTTGCTGCCAAAAACGCACCAAGAACTGTGATGCAGTCATGGTCTGTAGCTCCATGGCTAGAAATAACGAGCCTGTTAGAAAGGACAAAGGCTGCCCAGGCCACATACCTCAGGCACTTCACTCCTTCCCTGGGATGTATGGCAGGATTTTCTATTTTGCCTAATTACAAATACTGCAGGCTATACTGCTCCAGAAGATGCATCCAAACAAAATCAGCTTCAATCAAACTTTGGCCATAACTCTCAAACCCAGAAAGAGCTGAGCTGCACATACAGAGTGACACATTCTCTTCCCTTTCTGAGGGTTTGAAAACCCAGACTACTGAATTAAACATTAGATGATTAATAAGTATAAAGAGTAGCAGTACAATTTTACTTATTGTTCCCTTTTACACATTCCTCCAGGAAAAAAAAATCATCCAACTAATTAGATTTTATGAGAGCTATGGAGCACCGCTCTGGATGTTTTATTTCAAAGGTCATTTATAGTACAGGTATTTATTGCAGCTTAGGAGAATGAAACATGTAAAAAGAAAGTTTCTTTTGTCACTATCAGGGTGTGATATGAGTTTGTTTGAGAACATATTTGAGTGGCAAGTACAACACATACAGAAAAGCATCTCACAGCATTGGTCTGGATAACAAATAATTTCTTTACATTACTTTATTTTAATTTCCATAAATTTGCTGTTTAACAGTTTTGCAGGTAAAGTTTTCTTTTGCATTGTAAGTAATTACAATTCTGGAGAAGAAACAACAGGATTGGTTAAAAAATTTACTCTTGTTTACTTTAGAGCCCAAAGAAATTTCTCCATTATTTCAATTTGTCACTTTATTTATTTATTTAATGTGAGTGTTTTTATTGAAGCCTATTTTTATTGGCTCTATAACAGAAATGTCAGTGATGGCATATCTTTCTATGGTTAATGCTTTTAACATTTCTTTTTAGAGTCAAAGTAATGTAAATACACAGCCTATTGAAACACTAACATTTTGTTCAGCATGCTGGGTAGTAAATGTGACGTTATTGGTATCTACTGTCTTCCCATTTTTACTGGTGTGACCAATGTTTGCTATAGTATAGAATTTAGATTTGATTTGTCTCTTCCAAAAACCAACAAGGTTGGTATATTCCTGACTGATGACTTAAAAAAGAGAGAAAAATATTTTTCTCTCTTTCTGATTTCTGAGTTCAGAGAAAAAAAAAAATATTTGGGTAATTCTGAGGATTGTTGAATGGTACAGTTAAAGTGACATTTTTATCACATAAGAGCTTTCCACATCTATATTTTCACTACAGAAGTATTTACAGCCATGATTCCCAGTTATGTTGGATCTTTTCAATTCAGCTGAAGTCAAGAGGAGGTGGAGATTTTGGAAAACCAGGCTCAAGTAAAATATGCACTACATGCAGTGGTATATGAGAACCGGCTGAGAGAATTGGGGTGGTTCAGCCTGGAGAAGAGAAGGCTCCAGGGACACCTTATACCAGCCTTACATCAGCACCTAACAGGACCCAGAAAAGAGGGTCTTTTCACAGTGACCTGTAGTGGCAGGATAAGGGGGAATGACTTAAAACTGAAAGAGAGCAGGTTTAGACCAGACATTAGGAAGAAATCCTTTACTGTAAGGTTGGTGAGGCCCTGGAACAGGTTTCCCAGAGATGTTGTAGCTGCCTCATCCTTGGAAGTGTTCAAGGCCAGGTTGGATGGGGCTCTGAGCAACCTGGGATAGTGGAAGTTTAGTCCCTGCTCACGACACCAAATTGGTGAGGCATATTCTCACAGATTCAGCAACATACTCCCATCTCAAACCTCTCTTCAGCAATTTATTCCCACACCCTAGCTGCCGCTACTGTTGATAAGAGTAACATTGTAGCTTATCATATTCAGCCTTTAATGTTTTCCTCTAAACTTCCATAAAAGCTTATAGAAAAATACATTTATGTAGACGTTTTCAGTCTATGTCTTCTTATTCAATAATCTCTACTTTACTTTTAGGTTTGGATTTGTTTTCTAAACAGGAATCCCTGGAGATAATTGAAAGACACTTAGCACTCCCAGAGAAAGATTTTGCAAGAGGGATCAGCTGTTATGAGCAAATACCAAGAAAAAAACATTACAAACTGATCTATTTTTCTTCTATTTCAAATGTACAGACCAATTAAAGAAAACTTTTTTCCCCATAGGCAATTCACCTTGAAAAGCAAATAGGTCCCTTTTAAAATTTTATGTAGCAGAGATCCCTTGTAGGGAGAATACATATTCCGTAATGTTTGTGTTTATTACGTTAAACAATAATATATATATATTTTATTCTTATATTAAGTGTCACAAGAGAGAGACTTAAAATTATAAATTTTTGACTTTATAACTCCCATTCAATTTCTGCATGCAGAGGTTTTTTTGCCTTCACTTCTGCTACAACAGGATGTCATATACTGGAATCTACTACAATGTTTAAAATGTTCAAATACAGCTGCCATTGTAAATCTTACTGGAACAACAAAATAAGCTTCTAGGTGAGTACTTGAATAAAAGGATCATAATTCCTATTGAGTTATGTTCCTATAGAGTTTGTTTAAAATTGATTTTAAGGACAGTCCAAGTTACTATCAGAGATTATCCTAAATGAAGAGCATTTCTGAGACTATTTGGAATGGGTTAATTCCCTAGTAACCAGCACAGGATTCTGCCATGTCATGAAGGGGACAAAAATATTCTGTAATAATGCTTTTCTTTCTATTTAAATGAAATTTGTGGATGATCAATCTTTGCAATATTTTTCTTTTGAGTTCACAGGCAATAAGGGAAGCAACTGACAAACACAGCTACAGTGTTACATGACTCAAGTAAATCTAATTAAGTCCTTTCAAAGGCTAACTAGAAGAAAGTATTTCATGGCCACATTTTGACTTTGACAGATAAATACCAGTGTATCCCAGTTCAAATCCTCTTATTGCAGACTTTTATATATATATATATATATATATATATATTTACATACACTACTATTTTCCTTTCAGTTTGGTACCTGCCTTACACTTTCCTTTTAAACATGTGAATATACTGGAGGAATAGGTGGTGTCATCCATTTCCATTGTAATATATTGACTGACTACACAGAACTCAGAATTAGGTACAGAGAAGTTTGTTCTCCTTTTCCCAAAATTTCCTGGGGATTTTCCCCCCAAGTATATTACAGGGAAGGAACACCTTGCAGATGACAGAACACTTGGAAAAAAAACCAATCATTTTTTATCAGCAACTTGATTTGTGAGCGGGTTCCATTCTATTTTTTGTGCATGAGACAAAGGTAAGGCATAAGGTACACGTTTACCTTGGTACTTTGTTTGAGATGGACAGAAACCAGGATCAAAGGTAATGTCCTGTAATAGTACACCCTGCTCAACCCACCAGGGGCATGTAAGAAGCAACAGAGAGGTGGAGGGTGCATATAGTAAAATGCTAACAAATATTTGAAAGAATACTAAAATCTTTGTATTTTCAGTAATAATGTATTGCAAATTCATTCCCACATAGACTATAATTGATAATCTCTGCAGACTAAGATAACAAGTGAAGGAAGAAAAGGATAGAGTCATTGGCAATTTTTACAAGAAAATACCAACAAATATGATTAGAGATTTTTACAATCTTTTAAAAGAAAATTATAATAAAGTATGCCAGCATACATCTTTGCATTAATTTCTTGTATATGCAGGTAATTACAATAATTCAAAATTCAAGACTGGAGACATGTTGCATTAACACATCTATTTCACAAATAAAAGGAGCAAGACCATATTACCAATGGCAAAATACTAGCTAAACTAAGCTACTAATCTTTCTCATGTTTAACACATTAACACTGATTTCCCATTAAAAAAATAAAACAAACCAAAAAACCAAACCCCTGTATGTTCTACTGTGTTTATTTTTTTTTAAATATGGACCTTATACCCATTTCATAATTATTCAAAAGTATCTATTAAATTTTCATATACACAGATAAGAAAAAGGAGGAGAGAAGAAAAGCTGGCAATGGGAAAAAGGTAAAAGGCGCCAGGAAAAAAAGTAATAATTACAGATATAGTAATTTGAATATGAATTTCAGATATATTTGCACTTCTCTGAATAGCTTCTGAGGCAATAATTGTTTTTTCAAAATTAGTTTCTTCACTACTTGTGATATTAATCAATTTCTTTCATTTTCCATGATATCAGAATTATTAACTTAGTCACTATTAAAACACATGATAGTTCCTCTAGGAAGTGTAGCTGAGTGTTATCTGAGAGTTGGGTTTGCTTTGTTATTGACATCTCAGAGAGTTTTATACAGTGAGGATTAACCTTAGAATGGGACAAGTGTTGGCAACTCTTGAAGCATTGATCCCTCTCCAACAGAAGCGATGAAATTTTGGCCCTAAAAATAATCACTGCAAGGGCCCCTGGGATGTGAAAGTAGGCAATTAATATGGAAATAGAGTCTCTCTTTCAGGTGCCTGTACTGATGTTAGTCCCTCCTGTGCTGGCAGAGTGAGGGACAGCTGGAGCAGAGGCACTGCCTCTGTACTTCCCCCAGGAGCACTTGCAATCTGGCCTCCGACACATATTTTCAATTTTCTCCGTGGCATTTTTAATTGTAATCCCACTTCTCTGACAGAAAATATTTTTTCATTTAACTGCCACCTCTAACTCAGCACCTCACCTCCACCTTTCACTTTTGATACAGGAAATCTTGATTGGAATAACAACATTTAAGGTTATTAAATCAACATGTTATTTACAGGTCAATGCTATTATCACTTTTATGACTTGCATGCTTATATAAATTGAATCATGGAATTTATGTGTACACTCAGATATAAACTCAAGCTGGGGAAAAAAAAAAAGAAAAAAAAAAAAAGAAAAAAAAAAAAGAGTTCTCTGGGGTAGCCCAATAGCAAACACCATCTGCTGTTCTTCTGAGATGAGAATGATGAGACATCTTCCTGAAATTTCATGACTGAACAGTCCATGGATAATTATATTAAAAAAATGCATGATATATGATACATTATAAGAGTACTTATAGTACTTAAAGTACTTAAAAAAAAAGCACTTAAAAATATCACAAGTACCAAAGGAAAAAAACCCCTCAAGTATGTCAATTTTTCAGAACAATATATTAACCTTAGCTGAAACAACCCTTCAATTTAAAACACTGCTGTTCTAGCATCTTTCTGTTAATCACCTTTTTAAAAAAACATTATTTTAGAAAAGATGCTCCTTCCCCCTCCCCTGCCTCCCTACGCCCCCTCCGCGTATTCTTCTAAAAACATTTCTCTATCCAGGTTCCCTGTCAGTATATTTGAGATAAATTTCCATGCAGGTACACTCCTGGCATGAATGGGAATGCAAGGTTATGCATTTTTATGTGCCTACAGCTTCCAGAATCCAAATCCAAAATCACTAATTTTCTGACATTTGTCTATGAACATTCAAATCATATACCTATCATGCTTGCTTAAATTTTTTTTATTTGCTTAAATGATCTACTAAGGATGTTTTATCAAATCTGACCTTTGTCAAATTACAAGCACTTTGAAAATGATTTTTTTTTCCTTTAAATCCATGAGGGAAGGCTAGGAAGGAAAAAAAGTAGCAGCTTTAAGAGAAGTTATTGTTACTTAAATGAAGCTTAAAAAAAGCACAAAGTATTTATATTCAGAGACTGACTCAGTTGCATTACCGTAACTTTGGTGCCTTATAGTCAAGGGATCTACTTGACTGTACCATATAAGAAAACTCACAGAATTGACAACTTACAGGTTGAGGTTGGAAGGTGCCTCTGAAAGTCACCTGGTCCATCTTCCCTGCTCAAACAGGGTCATTTAAAATTCCTGTGCCCAAGGCAGTGTCCAGATAGCTGTGGAATATTGCCAGGGATGGAGACTCTACCACCCCACCGGGCAACCTGCTCTAGTTCTTGGTCCTCCTCACAGTGAAAAAGTGTTCAGAGGGAAACATCTGTACTTCAGTTTGGGCCCATTGCCTCTTGTCCTGCCACTGGGTGCCACTGAAACAGCGTCCATCCTCCTGGCATCCTTCCTTTTGGTGTTTATACACATTATTGAGAGCCACCCTGAGCCTCCGCTTCCCCAGGCTGAGCAGTCCCATCTCCACCAGTCGTTCCTTGTGTGAGAGGTGCTGTAGCCCTTCCATCGTCCCTGTGGATTTCCAAAATATTCATAAGGACCATCTAAGAGCCAAAAGAGCTTCAGCAGCCCCATCATGATCTCCTCTCTGAGTCCCTGGTAAGCAACAAACCTTCCTGAACAGAAGGTTGAAGGTTACATCAGCAGACAGACACTTTCATCCCTGTCTGGAAGGAGTCTCCCACTCCTTCCCCATGGAGCAGCTGTGGGGCTCAGACCTGAGCAATCCAGGCACTTTCTACCCCTGAATCAAGAATGTGACAGGTGAACTGACCTAGTCAAAAAGCAGGGATAAATTGCTGTCAGTTTATGGGGAAGGATGCATTCATGTGTCAAACCCTCAAGAAAGGCAATTAAAACTCATGTGAACAATGCATCCTAATGAATGCCAGTGTCTATTGGGCCCTTGGAGAGATGCCAGGAAAAAATTGGTGGCAATTTGAAGGACTGAGTTGTATCCAGCTTCTGGACTTTAGGTTAAGCTACACAGCATAAGCAAGAAAATGTTTCCTGCATGTGTGGTTGCATCTAGTGTTTGCTGGATTGGAGTTCTATGCCTTTGCAAATTGTGTTCTATATCAATTTAGAAACAGCATGTCAACATTGCAGCTAACTTTGCGGTTTAGAATCTTTTATCTACACATTTTCTGTTAGATTTATAAACCTTCGACTCCAGATAACAGCTTGTTTCTTAACAGCAGTAGATTCTAGAAACATTCCAACACCAAATAGACCATAATAACAGAGATAGTATGTGCAATCGAAAAGGCAAAGTACCACAATTACCTAAAAAGATCAGGTAATTGTTGTTTGTATAAAGTCACAGTGGACCTAGTGTTGTCTGTTCTGCAAATTGTTTGGAGCACAGATACCTCATCTCTCAGCTGAAACAGAAATATTTTGCTGCCACTTTGTCATTCAACCAATGGCAAAGAATACATAAAAATAAATTTTATTGCCAGAAGTGAATGATGTAAGCGTTAAATAGTCATCACATACTCAAATGCTCCTAAAATAAATAAATAAATAAATAAATAAATAAATAGAGAGAGAGAGAAACCAAGAAAATCCTAGGGTTATTTTCGCATGCTGTAGAACATAAAAGTTCAGCTCTACACACATTATGCTTTTTCTCACAAAAGCCAAAGGGAATTTGCAGCATGTGAGACCTTGTATATCTTCAGTACAGGGAGATCAGTGACATTTCTGGGTTCTGTGGAACAGTATCCATAAAAGGTTGGCTACATTAACTCACCTCCACCAAGGTTGTGAGGAGCCAGAATGGTTTTGATCAAAGCAGTGGCATTCCCACTCCACACCTTGGCACAACAGCCCTGAACAAATGGGTTTCTTAGCTTGGGGAAGCTGCTGCAGACAAAGCTGTGACAGCAACTCCTCCTTAAGCCCCACATTCCCTGGACGCTTTGGAAAGGTGGTGGCACTTGAGGGAAGACTGCTTTTCACTCATGGAAGGCAAGGGGTAGTTCTCATGTAGGTTTTCATGAATAAAAACTGACAAAAAATTCCATAGATCAGGCAGGGAGTGACTTAACATCTTGTGATGCTGTGCAGATTTATTGCCTGCTCAATATAAATCCTGTCTATCTTGAACCACAATTCACAAGAATCAAAATGTGCAAAGCATATGTAGGTATTTTATCTGCATCTGACTTAGGATGGCAAAATTAAATGTATTATTAGGTTTAATCAGCTTGCCTTCAATTTTCATCTGAAGGTTAAGGGTAGCACTTAATAGCAGAATTTAATATTTTCCTCAACTTGCATGATTTTACTGGTATGCTTGAAAATTTTTTAAAAAGTAAATAACACCTAACTCTGAACTGTAGTTCCACAAATGAAGTTATTGTTGTCTGCTACAGACACAACAAAATAAATTAAAAAGCCAGCCCTTACTTCTGACTAGTAATCCTCCTCTTCCAAACCCAGAAAACTGTTTTGTCACAAAGAACTCTAAAATGTATAAGATATGAGGTTTAATTAGAGTTTTGATTTAACAATCAGGCACTAAATGCTACCATTAGTCAAAATGAATGATATAGAGGATATAATCTGTCATGTAATAATATAAAAATTCTGTTATTTAATAAAAAATTGTTACATTTCTACATACTATCACTCTGTAAACCGCTTTCTTAAATAACAGAAAGCTGAAAGGCACATGAAGTTAAGGTACTTTTGTGGCTTCCATTAATATAATGACACCTTTCAGAGGGAGTAATGTCAATAAAGTGTGCTTCTACCTCTGCTCCTTCCCTGTCAGCAGCTCCTGGTCCACCAACAGTGCCACACTTCACTCAGTTCTGCTTCCACTTTCAATTCCTTATTATCCTTGTGGCTGTCAGCAATAAATGGGTAACACAGACCATGGACTAGGCAACACTGAAAGAGTGTACAGGGAGTTTTTTCTGAATTCTTTGAGAGCTCTTTCAGGCTCAGTGACCACCTACCCTCCCAGATGGAACAACTGCAACGGGTTTGACTTCACTCCACAGCAATATGAAGCCAAGCATGTATTCAACAACCTCTCCATGGAGTGGATTTAAGCTCTCAAAAAAAGGGAAGAAGCCATGTGAATTGATCCCAGGCATTACACGGTCTAACTTGAAGAATTTTATTGAGTGAGACAAGGGCATAATCCTTTGGCTCTATATCCATGTAGTAGAAATCACAGCTCTTTTTATGGCATTCACCTTTGACAATTAAATACCCCTTATACACACTTCAGGGTGAAAGGTAGGGGGTTTGCTATTAATATTATTCTTTAGTAAGTAATCAATAGAGGTAAGTGGATGTCCTCAGATCCAAGGCACTAAACTGACCCTTTGAAGCTAGATGAGGATGGGAATATTGCCTAAAAGTGATCTAGGAATTCCTGCTAGAGGAAACTACTAGGGAGGGGAGTGAACACTGCATTTACTAATGCTAGTGATTTTAAAGAAAGGGACAAGGAGTGAATTGCATGGACTTGTGCACATTGTGAGTTATAAACAGAAAAAAAGAGAGAAAATATGAAAGCAGAAAGAGTAGCAGACAATATGGTAGTTATACATTTGTGTATAGGAAGGCAAAAAATGTACAAATAAATATATATGAGGTATACATTTGAGTGCAGGCAACTGCAATTGATTTGCAGAGATTTGCATAAATAATCTTTTTAGAGATAATAGAAACAATTGTTGAAGTTTAATGGCAAAAAAAGAAAAATAAATGAGGATAGGAATAACAAAGGAGTCTGTGCTTTTAAATATTCAGAGATGGTTTCAGAGTAGAATATTATTATTAATAAAAAAATACATATCCTAGTCTATACTTAATTTATCATTATTTCCCTTAAATAGTCAAGGCAAGTTTTAGAAGGTCAGAGATATTTCAGATCTTCTTTAGATAGAGATTTAATTTGTCATCAGCTTCTGGGGATTTTCTTCCAAATGATATTACTCTGTGATCACAGAGCAGAGTGGCTACTTAGAGTTAACTGGCCAGTTGGTGCAAATTCTCAAACAGGCCTTTAAAATGAATTAAATTCTTTCTATTATTTCAGTATGAGTGAGGTTCATGCACAGTCTTTGTATTAGGCTGGCAGACTTCCAGCTACTTTCCTGCATTGCCTATATTATTCCAACATTTTTTATTGTAACTCTTCTGCTCTGGAATTGACTGAATAAAGCTGATTGTGGACCCCTTGCCTTTGCACCTTCCTAGAGACACGTACTTAAAAATGTAATGTGCACTGGGACAAGATAAATACACTCTCCCAGAACAACAGCCCCTACAGTAAAAAAGACCAGGACAGCAAATATGAAAGAAAAGTTCATTCCCTAGCGTGTATTCAATGGGGCAAAGGTAACAACCTCAGATGGCATGTGAGACTGTTTTTAACTCTTGTTTACTCCAACAGCACTCCAGATAGCTGCACTATAAGGAGGAGCTGGATACAACATCCTTTTTCCGTAGAGAATCAGGGAACTTTTGGCAAGATAGCACCTGGAGTGGGGACTGCCAGGGCCCCCAGTTCCTAAGGCAGTTTCTCGGGCAGTTCTTTTATTTAACACTGCCTAGGGCAGATGGGTAGCAGATAGCCAAGATGACTATAGCCCTGTGTCATGGGAAAGTCAGATAGAAATTAGATTTTTTAAATTGATATTTAACTACAGATAAAATTAAGGCATTGATGTGCTATATATATGATAGGGGTCATATCTGGGGACTGACTTCAAACTCTGAATGCTTTGTCTGTATGGTCAGAATGACAATCATGCTAAAGGATGTTAATCCTAACAGAGAAAAGAGAACTCTGAGCAGTTCTTTATGGTTCAGCAGGCCAGTGTCCACTCCCAATATATCAGCTGCTGGCTCACTGTCATGGGCTGACCCTGAGTGTCCACCAGGTGCCCACCAAATGCTCTATCACTCTCCTTTCCTCAGCAGGGCTGAGGAAGAAAATATGATGGAAATGCTTGAAGGCTGAGGTGAGGACAGGGACACCACTCACCAGTTATTGTCATGGGCAAAACTGACCCAGCTTGGGGGAAATTAGTTCAATGTACTGCCAACTAATAAGAGAGTAGGACAGTGAGAAATAAATGCAAAGCTAAAACAACCTTCTCCCCAGCCCATTCTTCCCAGGATCAACCGCACCCCTGACCCTTTGCCCTCCATCCTGAAAGTGACAGGGAGGTGGAAAATGGGGGCTGTGATCATTTCATAACACTTCATCTCTGTTGCTCTGATGCTCTTCCCCTGCTCCAATGTGGTGTCTTTAATATGACATCCAGTCTCTTACAATGTCCACCAATGTGGGTCCTTCCCACAGGCTGCAGCTCTTTAAGACATGCTCCAATAAGGGAGAATACTTTCATTAGGGAATTTTATTGCCACTGGGCAGTAACTTTCCCCCTATTCTTAAATAATGTCATTCCTGAGGCACTGTCACCGTTGTTGTTTGGCTCGGCCTTGGCCAGGGGCTGGTGCTTCTTGGAACCAACTGGCCATGGTTCTCTTGGACAGGGGGGAAGCTTCTGGAACCTTCTCACAGAAGCCACCCCTGTAGCCCCCTGCTGCCAAAACTTTTCCACATAAGCCATCCGTCCATCCATCCATCCATCCATCCATCCATCCATCCATCCATCCATCCATTCCCCTTACCAGGGAATTACATATTTAATAATAATCTTTAAAATCCACAGTCCTCACATATTCTTCACAAACTTCACTCATATGAACAAAAAAATAATTCTGTGCTCCAAACTCGTCATTACAACACCAAACAAAACGGACACTTTACACACAAACTGACATCCATCCTTTTGCCACAATTATGACAGCTGAAAGTTCTCTAGGATCTTTTCACTCTCTAATATTGTTCAGTCAATATATTGCCGATTACATTTCCCAATTTTGTTTGAATTTGTAATGTCAGATGTTGGGTGCCGAAAAAGGACAGTGGGGGACATATCTTGCTTGGATGCCAGTTGCCCACCAAGATACTCCATGACTCCCTTCCTCAACAGGACAGGAGGGCAGAAAATAAGATAGAAAAAATCCCATGGAACGAAACAAAGGAATTTAACAAGACAAAGAAAAGGCTGAATGTGAAAGAAAAGGAATACTGAAGATTTCTTTTATTCTCTGATTCCTGTCAGCAGACAATGTCCAGGAAGCAGGGTTTCAGCAAAAATAGTGGTTTCTCTGGAAGACAAATATCATAATAATATTTGTCTTCCCTCTTTCTCCTCTCTCTTAGCTTCTATATCTGAGCAAATGGTGCATGGTGTGGAATATCCCTTTGGTCAGCTTGGGGCATCTTTCCTGGCTGTGACCCTTCCCAAGGTCTTACCCACTCCTGCCTTACTGGGGTAGGGTGGCCTTGCTGGAATATTGGAGAGATGGCCCTGGTGCTGTGGGAGCACTGCCCCACAGGACCAGAACACAGGTGTGTTCTTTGTAGACATCAGTGCAAAGCACAGACCTGTGAGGTGTCCTATGGTCTCAGCCAGAGCCAATACACCGTACAGACCAAATACATCCATTTGGGGTTTCTCCCTATGTTGCCAACTACCTCTGGAGAGCCAAAGCTGGGTTTGGATGGTTAAACTCAGAAAAAAAATCTCATGTAAAAATAAAAGTAGAGTAACATAAAAGTTACTTTAGCTCTCAATGTATTTTCAGAAATTCTAATTCTCATTCTTGTCAATTCCTTGGTTCAGTGCTACTCTCAGAAAAACACCAGTGCATCAAGGTTCTCAGATTCTTGCCTAATAACAATTTATTAAGATGAGCAGTTTCTAAAATACAGGACTGTCACTGCAGAACTTTTGTGGTAATATAAAACAAAACTGACATGGAATTGAGTGACATTTCATACTCCATTACAATTCTTGGGATCTTGGAGATCCCATAGGATACCAGGGCATACCATGACAACATATCCCATGACCTTGGTGCCACTTCTCTGTCTTTTGAATGAGTGAAAAATCCCTTACTTTCAGTTTCTTATCTCTGATGGAAGTGCTTCTCAGTCCAGTGCAGGTGGAATACCAACTTATTAAATCTTTCAGAAGTAATTTCCAACCTAAATATCTCTATGGTTCTAGTTCCTAATCATATCCTACTTTTCCTTATCTCACCATTTCTACCCACAAACCAGGATTTCTGTTAACCATTTGCTCTTACTAGTGACATACAAATTCAGTTGTGGTGAGACTGTAGGAGTGGCACACAAGCTGCTCCAAAACTTTATTAAAAAAAAAAAAAAAATTACTTGACATAAGTGCTCAGAAAATTAGGTAGCAGATGAATTATGTTCTGGAAGATAATGAGAAGAGATTACAGAAGAAGTGAAATGTTTTATCAGTGTTCCCATGGAAACTGAAATAGGTGCAATAACAAGCTTTTCAATTTCATCAAGTTTCCTAAGAACATAAAGTTGGATCTTGCTAACAGCCAAGGCCAAAAGCCTCCCGGTTTAGTCAGAATAGTGTTGAGTCAGCCTCAGTGCTCAACCTCCCAGCTTATGCCTAAGAAAGAGAAAAGAAGAGAGCCTTGCTGTGGGGAGAGAGTCAACTGAGATGAGAAAAGGACAGGGAGTATGCAAAAGCAAGCCCGAGACAATAATTTTGCTGAGGAATATGCTAAAAGAAATATTTCTACAAGCATCACAGCCACTAGCATTGTCAGAACCCAGAGACACCCTTCATCCCACAGTGAGTTCTGCTTTCTGAAAGCAAGAGCTCCCTCCACAGGCTTTTGACCAGAAGCCTGGTTCATAACCTGGAATTAGGAAAATTATGAGTTCTGAAACTCCCTGTTCTTCCACTAAGCAAGGAATAATTACTGTAGGTGTAAGTCTTCAACTTCCTGTTTTTCAAGATGTAATCTTGCATGAATGCCTCTCCCTGCTATAAAATTTGAAAAGCCTTTTTTTGTTTATAGCGTGTCAATCCAAAGTTGGGCTTGTTTTGCCTTTTCTTCTTCTGACTGACAGTTTATGCATCTAATATCATTAGTACCTCCACTGTTTTCTAAAACAGTAATTTTTGCAAGAGGAGAATGAAGTTTCATTAAAAATTGTTCACATGCTGTCATAGAGGATTAAAGAGAAAGTGTTTGAAACTGTCTGGTGTTTTAACAGGAAGAGTCTAACATGACAAAACCTCTGCAGCTCATATATAGTACAATATGCCACAGTGCACAAAATACAGTAAGCTTTATTGCTGCCAGGGAGACATTGCTCAGCATATTCACAGCCATTATAGGTTTCTATTTCCCTCTCAGTCTTCCAAATACACTCTACTGTGGTTTTAGAGCTGCTTTGACTATGGCAAAATAGGCCTTTTCTCTATCCAAATGTTCAGTAAAAGATTTCATTAAATAAGGATCCTAAGACAAACTAAATTGGACAAAAGAAAAGGACTATGATAAAGTAACCTTGTATTCAGAAGTCACTGAGATCTAAGCTTCAATTTTTCATTAGCAAAATCAGCTGCTGTCTTCTGAAAACCTTCCACTTATGATTTTTCTCTAGTGTTAGTGAAACTGTGACAGTAGAGCATGCATAGTAATCAACATTGAGGTATGCTGAACAAATAGGCTACACAGGGGTACAAACTGGGGAATTGCCATACGAGCTCACCAAAATGTCCTTACCAACGACTCTGATCTTGCAAAGCTATCAATAAACACCTAAAGACATTATTTTCATTCTCATGCTTTTGCTAGGTTCCTTAGATCTTTGTCTATCCCAAAATTTATAGTACATATCAGAGACACATCCCTCCTCCTCTCCCACTGTTACACCATAAGAGAACACCATAAATATCTCTCTGAGCATTTCTGGCCATATGACCAAATGTCTTCTTACTTCCAGTGCCAACCTCATCCCAAACATAAGTATCCTGCAGCTTTGTGACAGTCCCCAAGATCTTTTTAGGTGATGTTGCTTTCTACATGACTGCACCTGTCTTCCCTATTCCCATTTGATTAATATAATGTAATTTATACGTGCTATGTCATGTCAGTCTTCCCTGTGGAAATCAGCGGCCTTCCAGTCCCTGAAGGGAGCCCACAGGAAAGAGGAGAGGGACAATTTACAAGGGTCTGGAGTGACAGGCAAAGGGGCAATGGATTCAAAATGACAGAGAGTAGGTTTAGACAAGATATTAGAGAGAAATTCTTCATTGTGAGGGTGATGAGGCTCTGGCATAGGTTTCCCATAGAAGCTGTGGGTGCCTCCACACTGGAAGTGCCCAAGACCAGGTTGGATAGAGCTCTGAGCAACCTGGTCTAGAGATTGGGTCTCAATGATCTTTAAGGTCCCTCCAACCTAGGCCACTCTATGATAAGATATCTGAACACACTTTTCAGCCAGTCTGATAGAAGCCCCTAGGGGAGACCTTGGAAATGTTCAGCATTTGTCAGTGATAATCTGGAAATGGAGTAGAGATTCTACCTGTATTTTATGTGATACCAAGCTGGGTGGAGTGCCTTGTGAAACAATTTAGAAAGTAAAATCCATTTATCAGAGTGCAACGAAATTGCAAAATCTCTCTCTGGGTGAAGTATTTCTCCAGAGAAGATTTCTCAGACTTCAGCTGAAGAAAAGCACAGAGGTGTCTGTGCTGACAGAGGAAAATAGTTGTTCTACACATTTAGAAAACAGGAAGAACCAAACAGCCCAGTATCAGATGTTCCATCAATGTGTTGGAACAGCTCAATGGCAGTTTAAAAATATTGCTACAAAAACAAATGAAAGAACTGAAAAAAGAAAAAGGAAAAAAGGGGAAAAAAAGGACAAATTTTGAGATTCTGAGATTAGATCCCAGCAGATGAAACATTCCAGTTTTAAACAGTAGTATGTTTTGGAATGCAAATAATCCAACAGCAATGTAGCATGTCAGGGCAGTATGCTTTTCACAGGGAAGGAAATGAGCACAATTTAATAACACTGGTATTCAATAACTACTTGTAAAAAAGAGGGTAGGTTGTGAAAACAATGTTAAATAAATACATGCAGTAAACACTGCTCCATCTTTACAGAAATAATGACATATTGTATAATTATGTTTTAACAGCAGGGAAATCTAAAGTCCAACATCTCAGAGGATATTGGCCCAAGAAATTTCGTGTAAACCTAGAAAAGCAAAATTTCTAATCAACTCTGATAAGCTACCACCAATAGTAAGGCAGGAATAATAATTCTGCTTTTGTGAATATTGTGTATTTTGCAGTTATCCTTTCAGGTATTATACTTGTGAAGTGAAAGCTTTGCTGAGTCTGCTGAGTTCAACAGATATTGACCTAACTTTTTGATCCTGTCTGAAAGCAGCTTCTAATTTTGTTACAAGGCCGTAAAAATTCATTCTGCCTGCTTGAACCTACACACCTCTGGTTCTGCAAAGGAGTGTGCTCATATGAGAGTAGCTTTTACAGTAAATACAATTGACTAATTTCCCTTGAAAAATAAAGGATTTTGATGCTTTTGATATTTTACTGGGGGCTCTGAACAACTGAAAGTCTTTCAGATTTCAAAGTCATCCACTGCAAATGAAAGTATACCAAGAGTTAAAAAATACTTTGCTTTCACATTTATAATGGTTGCACCTAGAAAATATTCCTGTAACATAATTTCACCTCATTACTTCAATGATGTGATTGAATGGAAGCTCAATCACATCCATTTCAATTAATTATTAATATTTATAGGTTAAAATCTGGAAAAATTGAAATGCATTTTATAGAGATTTAAGGATGTCTGAGGCTATTTGGAAATATCCAATTCAAGGTATACACTAATTTCTGAAATACTACAGAACAGATACAATTTTGGTTAATTTCAGCACATATTCTGCCATATCCAAGATTTTTGTATGTCTAAGGTGTCTTAGTTCTGCCCCATTTGTCCCAGCTGGTTTTTCTTTAAGAATAAAGCTTAGCTTTCAATTGTGTGCTAAAGAACTGAAAACCAGATTTTTTTGATACACATTGATGCAGTATCTGTGGCAGCAAAAAGAAATCCAACATTATGCCTTTTAAATACCCTGCAGAGAGCAAACAGGCCTTAAATTCTGTGAAGCACCAAAACCTTTCCACAGCTCCAACACATCTGCAAAGCTGTGCCTCCCACAACTACCTGCAATGGTTTAACCACAGCCAACAAGTAAACACATCCATTCAGCTATTGCCCACACTGGGATGGGGAGAGAAACAGAGGAGAAAAAGGGAGAAAACTTGTAGGTTGAGATAAAGTTTAATAGGAAAGCAAGAGATGCACAAATCAAAGCAAAACCTTGTGGGCAGGCAGGTGTTCAGCATCCCCAGGAGAGCAGGGATCCATTACATGGAATGATATCTTGGGAAGACAAACGCCATCACTCCAAGTGTGCCACCACTCTCCTCTTCATCCTTCTTCTCCCCTCAGCCATATAGACTGACCACGGTGCCTCATAGCACAGGATACCCATCCCTCTGATCGATCACTTGGGGTCAACTCTGCCCCCTCTTGTGAACTCCGTCTGGTGGGGTGGGGTGGTAAAGATGCATTATCTAAAATATCCCTGTGTTAGCAACAGTGCTCATGGCACAAATCCAAAACACAGCCACCTATCAGATACTGTGGAAAAGATTAACTCTACTCCAGCCAAAAGCAGCATGATCCTATTTCCTTCAAACTACTTTTTTAGTCTTTGTTGTATGACACAAAACAAAGCTCTGAATATAAAACTGTATCTTTGCATAATCATTTTACAACTAATCATTTCATGTGAATAATAACTCCTGATAAAGTTTATAGCATGCTTATACTTAATTAATCCATTATTAGATGTAAAAGCCAAACAGGGGTTAAACACATCCTAAAACAGTGGAAAACAAATCTAGGATTATTTAAATAGCTGTAAGCTTTGGATACCAACATTTCCCTTCAACACAGGTTGTTCATTATATTATTAATGCAATAGACTTTGTGAATGAAAGGAGTAATGATCAAGTACATTGCCTTCAGGTTAGCTGTGAGCCCAGACACAGGGAAATGAGATTGCAAAGAGTGAAGGAGAAAAAAAAACAAAAAACCAACCAAAAACAAAAGGCAGATTGAGTTGAGAGTTGCATATTTTGCTCAGCTGTTAACCAACACTTCCTATCACAATTGTAGTTTATCTAACTACATGACAAACAGAGAAGGCTCACTTAACAAATAGTTTAAGATTATAGACCTTCTGTGGGTTTTTGTCTCTACTGAAAAGAAAAAAATATTGTATAACCCATTTTCAAATAAACTGTTTTTCAGCAGTCAGTGAGGAAGCGTGTGCTAATTTGCATGACCTATTATCTCTGGCATCTATTTGTTTGTGGTCTTTGCTTTTACAAGAATTGGCATTAATTATAAGTATGGAAGTAATTTGGAATGTCAGTTCAGAATTTTACAGCTTGGAACAGCTCATCCTTCAATAATTAAGTCAATAAAATTAACCTAATTTAATTTAAACAGCAATACTTCTTTTTAGACCTTACAGAGTGATTACAATTAGTATTTCATAATTAGTATTTTATTGATGTCCATACACTGGATTGCCAGGTGTCAAGATACACTGATGATTGGAAGTAATTTGATAAACATTCAGAACTGTTGCATTAATGGCATGCCTCCCAATTATGCATTGAGTTAATGAATGCATTTAAATGTTATGGAGATGAATTTAAAGGACAGCTCAGCCTTAATTACTATACCATTTCCTCCCTCTTCCCATTCTAATTATAACTTCAGGAGTTATCACCTTTTAGTATACAAATATCACATTCCTCTGTAAATGCAGAAATTGAATATTTATGTTATTTTTAATCCTTTATTTTTTAAGGGTGCTAACAGTACTAAAATAACAAGGGGTCATTTCTCCTTAAACTAATGACTTCCAGAAATTGATAAATGATCTTTCACCAGATCCTACCTCATTTTTATTTCATGTTCTTAATGACTGACAAGCAGGACAGGGCAAGAGCGTAAGTGAAACCTTTTCAACCAATATCTTAAATTTTCCTCCTATTCATTAAAGAATGCTGACAAATAATGGAAGAGTTAGCATCACTGACCATCAGGGTGTTTGAAATTGTGTACAGACAGGTACAGGAAATCTGTTTCAGTGCAATTTAACATCAAGGGGATGACCTTGAAGGTTTTGAAATCTATGGCTTCTGAAACCCACAGTGGCTTTGCTTTCACATGGAAAGGATTTGTCCCTAAAAACACCTGCCATTACCAGTGCTTCCTCAGAAGAGTATGGTGGGGAAGACAATAGTCCTGAACTCAGTAAATGCCCTGGAAGTTTATTCTCTTGTGAGCACATGCAAACCCAAGTTTTGAGGAAAAGCAAAGAAAAATTTCTATCTCTAAGGGACAGAGATGAATCATTAGCTACCAGATGGCTAATTCATGGCTGCAATTTCTTAACTTTGACATGTTTAAAGGGACAGCTTTGGATGGAAACATTCTTATAAAAGTTGACTATGTTGTTAGAAGGTACTTTTCCAAACCACAAACCCTACTCTAGCACAGAAAAGAGACTTAGGAAGAATATGAGAGGTTTGCTATCAGATGTTCTGGAGCTCTATAAGAAAGATGCACTTTGCACAAACTCCTTAACACACTATAAAACTAGAAGGAACAGAATTGTGTGATGTCCAAGGGCATTATGACATTGAAACCTGCCAAAAATCGTCTGTTGTGCTTCTCAATATCTTTACATTTCTTAGCAGTTTAAAGGTCCTGATACTATACAGTGAGTGCTATCTGCATGGAAACAGAGTAAAAGAATTATTAAATAACATGACCTGGGTAAGGCTTAAAATTTATTAATTGCTGCCTTGTCCAGTTCCCTAATTTCTCCCTCTCCCCTTCCTTAATTAGTTTTTCTATCTAGTTTCTCACAAAATTCTCATAGATTTTCATAGAGTACTTTTGTTTGTGGAATTTTTTTGACTATTGTTTTCAATATATATTATTGATAGTAGAGAACAGGCAGTTTTGGGAAGAGAAAGATCAAGTTTGCTGCTTCACCATAGAAAAAGAAATTATGGTCAAAGACAGTGGAGACCCAAGACAGTATCCCTAAAAGAAAGAATTAAATTCTACCTACTCCCACTCTTGCACAGCTATGGCAGTGCTGTCTGTTGTGAGAGACTCTTTCTCCTGTGCTGAAAAAGCAGTGTCTGGAAGACAGACGCCTGCACAAGTGCTACCAAGAACAGGCTGAGACAACACCAGTTTGGCATCCTACTTGATGTGCCTGCTCCTAAATTATATGTGTATCCATACTGAAGAAATAGGACGTGTACAAAATAAGGTGATCTGATAGGAAGATATATTTATTAGACTACACAGGCATCTCACTGCACTTATGTAAATCCCCCTAAATCCTTTGTCCCTTGCACTTGTGTAATTTTTTTGAAGTGCAGTGAAAAGGAGGGCAAGTATATTCAGCCTTTATGATTTGCTATAACAAACATGGGAGTTTTTTCTTGTTCAAACATGTAGACATGTGAGAGAATTGTGAGTGTGTGATCTGGTCCCTTCCCACCAGTCACGAAACATCTTGGATGTGCACCACTCAATAGAAATCAGGAGCATCCTGGAAAACAATGTACTATTCCAACTTGCCTAAATTTATTGAAAAGATAAGAGAAGAGATCAAAATGTAGATTTTTTTTCCAGATTTAAAAAGTGATTACAATTGCATTTAAACAGACTTGTGCTTAACTTCTATTCATGGACTAGGCCACAAAAGGCTGAAAGCAACTCTTCTATAGCACTTAAAATCATCTCTGCTTTACCTTCCTACATGAAAGTGCAGTTGGTCTTTCAGCATTTGAGTTTCCCTTAAGAGCTTGTATTTTAGAACAACAACAACAACAACAACAAACAAAAAGTCCCCACCCAAGCCATTGCACTTTGCTAACCAGTGTACCAAATGTGACAATCATGATCCAAGGATATTCTAAACACTCTGGAAGCAGACAATTTGCAAAATGTCCACTGCTTTTAAAAATAAAATACACCTTTGGAGACCTTACCTAAAAGTTTTGAATTTCTGAGGTGGGAAATAAAGCATGCTATAGGCCACTGGTAAAAGTATACAGTACAAATCAAATTGTCTAGACTCAGCACATGTGTCAAATTAATACAGCATAACATCACTGGGTTTTAGATCAGAATTCATTTTAGAAGGCATCCCTTCCATTTTTTATTAAATATGCATTAAAAGCTATACATGAGTAATTACTGTGAGACTAGAATCCTACACACTGAACATATTTATTTATTACTTTAGTCTAATCACAAGCTGGCCAAAGAATCTAAAAAATATGTTGAAAGTCAGGTGAGATTTTCTTACAGTTTCTAAAGTCTATGTGATTTCTTAACAGCACTTTGCAAATATGCCCTTCTGGAGCATCAAGATACTAAAAGTTTGGAATGGCAAAAATTTAGTCCAGAGCCTTATGAAGGGGAGGGTTTCTTGTGTTTGCATCTCTAGTCAAGATGGCCTTTAGCACTTACAAGCACAAACAAATGTACCAGAATGGTCTGGCCAGGACCATGCATATAACATAGAAGGAAAAGCCAAAAAAGGAGATGGCACCTGTCTGGTCCTCATCACATTTTGTGAGTTTGTTTACTGCTGGCAAATCACCTATAGTGTGGTCCTACCAAGGTGAATGAATGAAGATTTTCTTACCCTAATGGAGACAACATTTCTACATTTTACTACTGGGCACACCATCCTGGAATTGTTGTCTTGGAAATGGCATTCTCCATTACCAACACAAGCCAGTCTTAACTCTTGTTAAACACATATTTGCACGTTCCCATCTGTAATTTGTTCCTACTGATTCTTTGTATTTTTTTTACAAAGCTCTACAGAATTCACTGTTCAAATGACAGTTCTTCTTATGAATCTCTTGTTTCCATTCTAGCATGGGGCTCTGAAATGATGTAATTTGAAGCTAATATTTCTATTAGTTTCAAGTTCATCGATATTCAACAGTTTCACATTTATAATTATAAGCCTATCCAAAAGAACAAAAACTCCAACCCACAGAATTCAAATCCCCAGTTTGCTACAAGCTGAGATTTATATCCAAATTCTGTGAAACACTCTGCAAACACTAAACCATTCCTGGCTGTATTTCTTTTTCCTTTGTAAACAAGCCTGTGTTTTGGCTTTAATCCCCTGTATAAAATCAAAATGTAATAACAAGCTCTTTGAGCAAAATGTCATTCTGTCTAGCAACTGAGGCTGCAGCACCAAACTGTGCTAACTAGATCACTGACAGTTCTGCACTGTCAATAAATGACAGTATTGGTATGAGTAATGTGTATACTTAAGGCTACATGTAATGGGAATAAAGTGTTCTTTTATTGTCAAAAGTGTATCATTTCAGAATCTTCATAGCAGAAGCTTGATCGATAGCTCAGCAGGCTGGCAGACAAGGGAGCCAGCAGATAAAGACCAGGTATAGCTGTTACATATTTTTGGAACATCATGATCTAACTACAACCTTACCAGATAAACAGAGGTGAAAGGGAAAAAGAAAGAGAAAAAACACCTTTAAAAGGAACTGCCTCAAGCTCACAGGCAGCAGTACACGTACTAAAGACCGTGTAATTCTTGGCCTAATGACAGACAGTTGGTGACAATCATAATGGAGAAAGTCTGGTTTTGGTCTCACTCCCTCAGCATTACATCCAAGTTAAAAATCAAACAAATGCTACCACCTTCTCAAAAGAACAAAAAAAAAAAAAAAAAAAAAAACAACCAATCCACCCAGTTTTTATAAAGTTATTTTAAAAGTCATATGGAGTACCATCACTAGATGTATTCAGCCAGTGGAGTGCTTCTGATGATATTCAAGTATCAGGCCTGATAATGTGAACTAAAGTTCTGGAAGTCATTCTGTTTTCTTACACAAGTCCTTCTCTTCTTTCCCCAGGCTGTTGAGGACATTTACAGCTACACAGGGAGCAACATAATATTGCTGCTCAACTGTTTGTCCTTTATCCCAGGGGGAGGAGAGCTAAAAGAGACACATCTGGAAGGTGTAACTGACGTACTAAGAAAAAAAGACTGTGAAAGCGCCTAGGGAAAAGTTTAATTTATTAGAACAGCTGTCCTAGTTACGCCTCTTTCATGGCTTCTGATGTAGCCTTTATGTTGATCTCCCCCCAGGTTCATTGAGCAAAGCTTTCTCACTGGAGTGGGTTGACCTTGGCTGTCAAACCTCCACACAGTCACTCTCACAAATCCCCCTCCTCAACAGGGCAAGAGGGCACAACATACCTGGAAGAACTCATGGACCAAAGCAAAGACAAGGAGAATGTATCAGTTACCACCACAGGGAAAACAGGCTCAGCTTAGGGAAAACTAGCTGATCACCAATTAAAATACAGAGCTGCATAGCAAGAAACAAAGACAAAATATCTTTCACCCTCCTCCCCAGGCTCAACTTCACTCCTTCATCCCCAGTTCCTATGCCTGTTTCCTGAGCAGTTCAGGAGCCATGGGGAATGGAGGATGTGCTCCATGGGAGTCAGAGGAGAGGCAGCAGGCAGAAACTGATGCACAGGAAGTTCCATCTGAACATGCAGAAGAACTTCTTCACTGTGCAGTGACCAAACACTGGAACAGATCACCCAGAGAGGCTGTGGAGTCTCCCTTACTGGAGAGAGCCCAGAACCATCTGGATGCAATCCTGTGCCATGTGCTCTGGGGTGATCCTGCTTGAGCAGGGGGATTGGACCAGATGACCCACTGTGGTCCCTTCCAACCTGACCCATTTTGGGATTCTTTGTGAAATAGAGCACTGTGTCTTTTGTCAGTCTACATGTGACATTTGTCTCCTTTACTGCTGATGTCAGTTTTTAGCAAGAAGATACTTAGTGATATAATTAATAGCTTAAAACCTACACAGGTAGGCCATGTTCAATATTTCTCACCTGTATGATTTTCCCTCTCTTGTAAAATCTTGTATATATGCAAATGGTACCAAAATAAGGCTCCTTATAATATTTTCCTTTAGAATTTCTAAGGCCTTAAAGCATAATTTCTTGTTACTTGAAGGGGGGTGGGTTGGGAAGAAGAGTTCCTCTCTCTGATCAACAAAATTACAAAGGAAAAATTCAGGTTTGGGAGTTGAGCATTGGCTATTCTCCTAAGGGATTTAAGCTGAGAGATTTTTAATGTGATTAAGGAACACACACAAAGGAACCAAAAGCAAAGCAAATTAAGCTAAATTTAGTCCACCACAGAACAAACCATTCAGGAATAAAAGCATTGCATACAAGATATTCATCTGCCGAATAGTATTTCCTCCTCCCTATTTAGCAACTACCATCCTAATGCTCTAAACCAAGAATCAGTAAGAAAGATAATGAAAAAGGCTTTTTTTCTCCTCACTCCCTGTGCATTTGTTACCATCTTTTGTCAATCCAGAAGAGAGTGTTGGATACAGTGCTTTAAAATCACCACCCTCCAGGGATTGGAAGTCCATTGCAGAAATGGTTAAGGATCTGCAGACACAACTCATTCTAAAGGAGTGCCATGTTTGCTTCTACACACTTGGTCTTCAGAAGTAACTTTTTGGAATCTACTTTAGGTTTTAAATAAGTCTCATGACATTTCAAAGTGCCAACAATTCCCTTTATTAAAAGAAAACAAGACAACATGATACCAAAACCAGCCTAAGCCTTCTCTATCATGTGGTGGCTCTTGAGCTTTCTTGGATCAAAAGTCCACATAGTCCTTGCAGGGCTGTACTTTAGTGCTGTACCTACTGACTGAGCAGTACTTAAATGTAAAATACTTTCATTGAGTTCCAGCTCCTGTTTCCAGGGTGAAAGAGGGTAAAGGGAGAAGAAAAATGTACTTTTTCACCTAGTGTAATTGTGTGCATTTGAGGGTGGGGAGCATTCATGTATGGTGTAAGGTTTTGATTAAATTAGTACGTGGTTTGATTTTGTCATGGATTTTAAAATAGGTAGATTACTTGGGAAATATAACTGTGTTTGGACAAGAGATGGGAAGAGGTCTTCACAGCTGTCAAGTAGCCCATGACACTGCTTGAAAAACAAACAAACTAAAAAGCCACAAAAAAATTCACAACCTCTTCATACCCTTGAATCACACATTATTTCGCAGTTTAAGACAAAATCAGAACAAATGATGAGCTGAAGAGCTCCGGAGAGATATGTACATTTGTTTTACCTTTGGTAAGTTTAGTCTGGCAGTCAGTTACACAGGACTCATATCAAACACAGGAGATCTAGGACTGAAGAAATGAGACAGAGGTCAGAATATAGCATTAAGTTATTGACTGATATTCAGGAAGCAATACACGTCTGGAACATTAAATTTCTCACAAAGGTTATTAAAGAAGAATCATGAACCTGAAACCTTACAATTCACAAGAACCCACACAGAAAAAAATATATTAGAGAAATTGAAGGAGAGTAGAGGGAAATAAGTTTAAAAATGATCAGAAAGTGCTGACAGTGTAAGTTTAAGGAATCTGATATTTCTGCACAAGCAGAGAAAGTGTGGCTACAGCCTGGCACAAGCTTTGGGATAAGCTGTTAGTGTTTTGCCATGGATATGGGAAGAGACACCTTGAATACAAGCTGAAAAGAAGCTTCAGGCAAATGCTTTAAGCACTGAATTCAAAGGGCAAAAGAAAAGAAAAAGGAAGAGTGGATATTTTGCAATAACAGATTGTTTTGAAGAAAGGAAATATAGACAGTGCTTCTCCAGTTTGTGAGGAAGTCTGAAATGATACTGAAGCAACTAGATTTAAAGATGAGATTCTCAAACTAGATTTCATCATTTGTTCTTCAACATTAACATATGCAAAAAAGCTACTTGCTGGATAAGCCTCAACTGATGTGTTAAGGATTGATCTCTTCAGAGACTTTTCTGTTTATGTGGTTACATAATAACATTTCATCACACAATTTTAATGGTGGTAATAGTTCTACTATACTTGTCTTTAATAATCTTTCTAGAAAGAACTTTATATTATGAAAGAAAGGTAAGGAAGATGTTATTAAGTAGCTGCTAGGAAAGAGATATATCCACAATGTAATTTTTAAATGCAAAACCTTTTCTCTCTGTCTTAAACGTAAAAGGAATCACATTCCCTGTGTCTCATGAATCACATAGAAGGGAAAAAATCTGGCTTGACACTTGTGTGGGACAGGTTTTTGCTCTACAAATACACCTGAACAATGAATTCAAACAGCTTTTTTTATTTTGTTTCAATCAGAAAGCTGATGTAGACAAAACCCTGCATTTAATAGCATTATGGCTCAGATACATGCTGACAAAACCCTGAAAATTCAAAAGCAAGAGCATCTTTTAAATTACTTATTTAAATTTGAAAGCTCTGGCCTTTGTGGTTTGCTTTGTTTGTATGCTCTGAGCGTGGCTTTTCTCTTTTGTCCAATTTTAATATATAAATTGCACCTTTCACAGTCTCCAAAGGTTGGGAAACCTTTCTATCCTCCTGGATGGCAGACAGATGAATGATTCACAATAACTGAATTAATTCTAAGGATTTTGTAAAATGTTTACAGTTTAACTGGCTAACATTAGTTTTGCAACATATGATTTAAACAGTCTTCAGGGCTCTTGGGTATATGTATTTTGATAAACTTAACAATTATATAAAATCATTTACTACTACAGACAATAGAAGATTCTATCCTTTGTCTAAATTCTTTCATTTTGTGGATCATAAATACTGAGACCAACTGTTCCAAAGGCAATATTAAAGTCTTTTAATGCCGATTCAGTTACTAGGCACATGTTCTACACTGATGTGTCTAAATATCATAATGAAATTTTAATTGCAAAGAAAAGAGCATTTCTAAAATGAAACAATGTTTTTCATTTCTACAACACCCAGGGGCCATAATTCGCTTATAGACTAATGGCCTGTAAAATTCTGCTTGTTGACGGTTAACTGCAAAATTCAAGCGGTGTGTAAGAACATGGAATGCTTCCTGCAGAATACAGGCTTTAGAATCATAGAATGGCCTGAGTTGGAAGGGACCTTAGAGTTAACTTTGTTCCAACCCCCTGCCATGATCAGGGACATTTTCACCACATCAGGTTTCTCAGAGCTCAATCCAACCTGGCTCTTCACATTTCCAGTAATGAGTCATCCCCAGATTCTCTGGGCAATCTGTTTCAATACCTCATCACCCTCACAGGTGATGAAGAAAACTTCTTCCGTACATGTAACCTAAATTCTCCCTCTTTCAGTCTGAGCCCATAATTCCTTGCCTGTCACTACAGTCCCTGAGGAACTTCCCTCTGGCTTCCTTGCAGGCTCCCTTCAGATACTGGAAAGTTACTGTGATGTCCCCACCCAACCTTCTCTAATTCTGGAGGTTGAAGTCGGTTTATTTAGTTCTTTGTTCTTAGTAGGTTATGTTCCCCATCTTACTTCTTGGTTTACCCTGACATTAAAAGCAGTAGAGTAGAAACCGAAACTTGTATTCAGCACCTCCCCTACTGCTGTAGACATCATCCCTGAGATAAACTTTGTGAATGTGTGTACTGTTCCAGAACTAGAGTGACCAGAAAAACAGAAGATAATTCTTCTAGCTCTGAAAATTTTATAGTTGTGCCTGCAAAGATAGAAGGTGCATGCACATGTAGGGAGTACCTACAAGATTTTAAGTGCATTGTGTTCAAACAACTTGCTGGTATAGGAAAATATAGGAAAATTTGTCACTTCAGATTGTTTCTGTATGCACTTTCACTGTTATGCATTACATATATACTCATCAGTTGACCTCCCTCTGTCTGTTATGTTCTTAAAAAGTCAAGGAAGTTTCTCCATGGAGGGGGTGAAAAGCACAGCTTGTGTTAGGGCAAAATTTTTCATAAGTTATTCACTCATTAAAGGACAGAAAGCTGCTTGGGAATCTGAGAAATGTTGTACTGAGTCAATTTAGAAAGAAAGTGCTAATAGACAAATTAATGTGGATTTCCCACACCACCACCACTCTAGTGAAGAATAACATCGGGGGTCAGCCTGGGTACAGGATCTGCAGCTCCTAAAGTTGACAGGAGAATCAAAGCCTGGGAAAATAAGAATTCTGCTTTCAACAGGCCAGGGAAATCAGATCCTTACTTGAATATAGTTACATGGTGGATTAGAGAGTGCATGCTAATAATTTGTCTTTCACGTGTATTTGTACAGATGTATTTTCTACACATGTAGTTTCACAAATTCTTTAAACAAACTTTGAGTGTAAGTGCTTATGTAAGGTGAATCTATCTTAAAAACACATCTTTTTTTCCGATTAAAGAAAAATCCCTGAATAAATAACAGTGTCACACAATTTTAAAAAATTTATTTTTTGCTTTTAGGTTTAGAATTTAAAAAAAAAAAGTGGTGTCCTATTGGGCATTTTGATTCAGTTAATCACCTTCAAATACCAACAGTGTAAATTATAACTGCAAAGACAACTCATTTAGTGAGTTCCAAAAGAACATCAACAAAAAACCCAAATCCCAAAAACAAAACAAAAAAACCGAAAAATGAAAACCAAAACAAAATAATAATAATTTTTTAAAAACAACAAAAAACCCAAGCCAACAAACAAACAAACAAAAAAAACCCCACCCCAAAAAACCCAACCCAACTTCCCAGCAAAAATATCCCACCAAAAAAAAACCCCTCAACCTTCCTCCCTCTAAACCACAAACAAGAAACTTATTACTAACACGCAGAAAATAAACTGAAAAAGCCTAATTTCCCATGTTGAACATGCAAGCTTTCTAATAATTGGGCTATTGATTAAATCTGTAACCGGGATCTAACACACTTGACTATATAACTAAAACATAGATCTTGTTTTTTTCTGGGTGGAAAGTTTGCTTTTCTAGAGCATGACTAGCAAGTTAAATGAAAAGTAGAGATTCTTTAATTCAAAAACTTTGGAATCATCCTTAGTTGTTTGGGTTTTTTTCCATTTAGGAACGTATTATGGGGAAAAAAAGCCAGTTTGAGAGTTCTCCTTTCTTAGTTCCACTACCTGTGTGTGCATATCCCTTTTGACATTTGATCTGTCTACATGCCCATCAAATACCATGAGACTGACCTGATATGGAAATTTTACATGCCAGCCACCATAACAGGATCCCACTGAGTCAGGAAGCCAAGAAGAGGGGTTTTTTTATAAAGTTCTCTTTATTAATAGTGGTACAGCTTGAGCTGTGTGCCTCCAAAGAGGAAACCTGAACAAAGAAATTCCTGCTTAGTTGTACGGCTACAATCCAAGTTTCCTGTCCCTAAAACCATGGTTTGGACCAATAGTTATATTAAGATCTGGGGCTTTGCACCTTTTTGGTTTGATTTGTTTGTTGTTTCATCAGGGAAGATATATTTTTCTGCAAGATACAGTGCTTCTCTCTCCTGTTTCACCCCTCCTGGTTTGAAAGGGTTCTGTGGTTACCTTTTCAGCAGCTGAAATATGGTTGTCATAGTTCATGTTTCACAATCTGTAGGCTTGGTCTGCTCATGCAATCTACTATTGCTAAGGCTTAATTATATAATGGCCTTCTCCAGAACAATCCTACCTTTGTTTTTAACATTCAGATTATTTATTATTTGGGAGCAGAATATTGTAACCTTTAAGGTGTAAGCACAGTTGAGTATAGCAAGTGTTACAATGTTAAATACAAAGAGTATGCCAAAGATTATTACAAAAATCAATAACCCATAAAGAATTCATTTTGCCCAGACTCTTAAGTCTGATATCCAGAAAGTGAGCCAAGACTATACTTCTTGTAAGTCTGTTGAATCCAATTGTATTTTGTGCATTAATTTTGCTTGCTACCACAACTTCCAGACAGCAGCTGAAATCCTCCCACTCTGGTCAACAAACATGCAACGACTAGTATTAATAATTGTACACACTCCCCCTTGTGAGGCTAAGAAAGTGTCTGCTGACATTTTTCAGTGAAATTTCAGGGAGTTGTGAAAGCTTTTTTTGGAATGTCACAATTGCATGAGCAGTATTACTGCCTAAAGTTTTTATTGCCACTGAAATGTTAACTAAGTCCTTTTCTAATCCACTCATTCCCAATCAGATAAAAAAAAAAAAAAAAATAAATGGAATGCAGTTGGACTTTCTACAAATAAATTACTACATTTGGTGCTATGAACAAGTGTTTGTACCATGATCGTGATATCACACCTAAATTTAAGAACAAAAATATTACCAATTGAGGCTCCTAAAATAAAAGTTCCTGACACTTTCCTGGTACTTTTTTGTAAGCTCTCCTACCACATATCCCAGATCACCCTTTGCCCTCAGGTACAGGCTAAAGTGCATGGAAAAGCCCCCAACTATTCTTGTTATTTATGTGCCCGTTGTTCTGTCACAATCATCAAGGTTGCTCACAGGAGCAGTATTACTATAGGAGCACAAGTTGAGTGAGGCAGGTGTAATGTCTTACACACTGCATATTTGTTCTCTGCTTCTGGGACTGCCACCTCCCACTGCTGTGAGTGCATGTGGTCTTGGTGGAAAGAAATATCTGAACCCAAGGTAGCCCATGAGTTATTATTTGGTACAGGGATCCCTAACAGAGGAGTGCTCAAAGCCAAGTGGCTAGAAAGGAAAGAACATATCCAACAGTGAGTTTTATCAGTAATTTGGACTATGGGGTTTGATCTGTTGAAATAAAAATTTTCCCTCCTCATAACAAGGCTGTATAAATTTAGATACTATCTTGTGTGATAAAGCATGGCAAAGGCTACTAACTTTATGTATAGGATTTCCATAATTTCCTCAGGCACATGGAAATCTCATACCCCAGAGAAAAATGAAAGTTTTTCAGTTTTTAAAACAGTGACCATGCTGGATTCTTCCTGCACTCACTGTTGTTCATCCACTGAATGACCCTTTGACAACCACTTAACATGCAAGTGATGGATCCAAGCTTCCTGTCCTCTAACTTTTACAGCAAAGTAAGAATTTAATAAGACTGTCTGCAGCCACTCCCATGTTCCAATTTAGATTTATGGGAAAACACTTTTAATAAAATTTTATCTCCGGGCTACAAATCATGTGCCTGTACCTCCAGAGACGTGGGTTAGTACTACTAATCATGATCTCTTTTAATTTTGAAACTTTCCTGTGAGTTTAGGACATAGTGTGTCAAATGCTCATCTGCATTCAAGAATCTGTTTTGGGGTGGAATATAAGTTACCAGTATAGACAAGTGTCTCCCAAAAAGAACTTCATCAAGCAATAGTCCAAGGCACTTTCTTGGGGCATTTCAAATGTCCCATGAGGTTAAATTTAATGTCCCAGGCCATTTTAATCCCATATATGTGCAAATTTTAGCTGTTCTCTCCTTAACAGCTTTCTACTTGTCCAGATGCTTGAGGGTGATAAGGGCCTGCAATCTTTTTAATTCCTAACCTTTTATATAATCAATTGATTGTTCCTGCTGTGAAACCTGACCTTCTTCTGATTCAGATTCTTGTATTCCATACTTAGGAATAATTTCTTTAAGGAGAGCTTTTATTACTCTTGCAGTGTCTGCTTTTTTAATTGGGAAAGCCTCCGCCCATACTGATAATTGGTCTCCTATAACTAACAAATATTTATAACCACATTATCATTGTAGATATAACAGCATTGTTTACAGGAAGTCTTCAGAATGGGGAAAAGTGGTTGCTGTCCATAGGCTAGGCATAGGCATTAATAATTATTTTAGTGGCTGCATAGACACTCAGTGCCACCCATACTTGTAGCACGTGGATAGCCACTGCTTCCAGTCCTCCGTGAGCTTTACCATGGAACCACTTGGTTACAGTAATTATTTTAGTAAGACAGATTTCCCCTTCCATTTTCCATATTGTCTTCATCTTCTACTGTTTCCCATTTTCTCCAATGTTCTTTCCTTGTCACATTTGATCAATATAGTTTATATTTTTTTTGGATGGTCAACATTGGACGTCAAGTTCTTGTCTAAAGCAATTGCTGTGATCTTTACCACAAGCTGGCAAGACATAGGTTTTGCTGCTATATCAACTAAGGCATTCCCTTTCCTAATTACAGCACCTCTTGTATGGACTGGACAGTAAACCATGGTAAATTTCAGTGGACAGTAAATTCCAGAACAGTAAATTTCCTTGAAGAGTTGGAAACTGTTTCATCATTCAATAAATTGCTGGGTGCTCCTGATCTCAAAGAAGCAACTGGATTGAGTCTTACTCCTCAATCTATGTTGAGAAATCCCTCAAAATTTACACGGATTTTTCACCTCTCCCATTAACTGGTAGGTATCACAGTGCCCAGTGTATCTGAGCTCTCGAAGGACAGATCTCCTCTGTGCCAGATAACTGCAGTCTCTCTGTCAAGACTTAAGTCCATTTTTTGTGGCTACAGCATAAGACAAATGCATTTCTAATCTGTTACTTGTTTGAACCATCTAAATAGTTTACCAGCTGCAAGTGCTGACATTTCCTTAGGGGGTAATTATTTAAGAACTAGTGCTTTCAGTATTCATCCAACTTTGCAGTCCACCACCAGTCTGCATCTCTATTAGAGCACATTTTTTATCTCTAGCCTCCTTCTAGTTTACAATTAAGTGCCTTGGCTTGTATTTCTGTTTGCTTCTTTGTTATCTTCTCAGTTGGCGCTACCAACTCTTTTCAATTTATGACAAGCTGTGAATGTCATTAACACTATATCCCCCTCCCACTTCCACAGTAATAATGATGATGATATGCAAATGACTAATTCTATCCTACTGAAGTAAATAAATCTTAACTCTCATTTACATAACTTGGAAGAAAGCCCCAAAAGGACACTTGTTAAGTTTTTCCACTTTGATACAGGTACTTGAACCCACTGTTTACTTTTTCAGACAGTCCTAATAGAGATCATCGTTCTAGAATAACTTGTGCTAAAGTTTAAGAGGATGATCCCTACACTCTCCCAAATGGATTCATTAAAAAATTCAAACAAAATGGAAATGTATTTCTTCTAGATATTCAAATATTGTGTTGATAGTTACAGAAGTTAAATTTACAAATGCAAGTGTTTACTGTACATGTGCACATCATTGGTGTTAGGTGTTAAGGACACTTCAACTCCATCAACATAACTTTGACAATGAGGTTTATTATATCTGCTGTTGAAAATCCTGCACTTTGTTGTTTGTTCAGAAAATGCTACAGTTTGGTGTGCTTGGTTGGGGAGTTATTTTGCTGTTTGGAGGGCTTTTAAAACCAAAGTCCATTCTCTATAAATCTATGACCATTACTTGACAGAAAAATAAAAGGTTTACAATGGCACTGTTTATGCATCAAACATCATGTAGGAAGGGGAGAGTTCACCCATGCTCATGTCATTGTGGGATTTATCCACCATAATTTACAGACAAGAAACCTAAGCCTAACCTAAGCAGCATCAGCAGCTGCAGTTTTGACAAGCTGCCAAATCTCAGGCAAGTCACAGTCTCTGATGCCCAGTTTGACCATGGCAGATAAGGAGTCCTCTGCCTGACAATATCTTAACTCATAGCTAGAGATCTGTGGTGCAGTCCTACAGGGTTTATAGCCAAGAAAGAGAAACAGGAGTATCATGGGCGTGCAGGTGAAGATACTGAAAGAGGCTAAGATAAGCCTCCCCTTGAGGACCTGTTCACTGACCACAACAGGGACCCATCACAGCCCACACAGACTGAGACATCCTTCATATTTTACAGCCAGAGAGGTCAGAACAAATCCTTCCCTCCACCTTCCCAGAAGTTAAATTGCTAGAAGGAGCTATGACTTAATCTGAGACTTGGCAACAGGGCACTGGAGCTTCAGCCTCTTTTTCTAAGTCAACTGCCTATCTCTATCTGCCAGACCTCATTGTGATGCAGATGTGAATTAATTGTTTCAGTTAGCTTACCTGATCAGAAATCAGGGCAAGCTGCTCAGAATTTTCTTAGCTTGCCCAGCACAATTAAAGATATTGAGTAGAATTTTTATTATTGGAACACGTATATTTACCACTTTTGGAAAAGAAGGTCATGCTACTGCACTTACAGGCACCACAACATGAAAACTGTCCATAATTTTTTCCTCTCTGAAAATGACTGCTTTGTCAAAAACATGAGATAAGAGAGGAAAAGAAGTGTGTGTAGTTTTGTATGCACCAAATATTTTAATTTTCCTGAAAGACAAGAAAGTGAGTATTTGGTGAATTCAGACATTTAAATTAATTCTGGATTAATAAGTGTTGGCCATGTCTAATTCTCCAACAGAACATTTTACCAAAATATATTTTTATTATTTTAATTTTATGTTCTATTTCTATTTGTGCATAATTTTATTCAGACCTTTTGTTTACATCTCACCTTCTCTTTTAGAAGAAAAACACATCTTAGGTCTCTAGATAACAGAGAAAGCAAGGAAAAAAATTAGGTTGTTTTCCTTTCTTAGCTTATTGAACCCAGACAGACTAAATCTTTTTTGGTACCCTCCTCCACCCCTACCCTGATAAGAACTAGATAAATACTCATTTTGGAACACAAGTCTTGCATATTATCTATTCTAAATGACAGCATCTATTGATGAATTCCTCTCATTCAGGTTTTTTAATTTTCATACTCAGATTCAATGTAAGTTTCAGACATTTCAGTTAGTCAAAGCTTCTTGTGATACCTTCAAGAGATCTGCAGTTCATTATGATAAATTGCATAGATCTTGTACCATAAGTTTGTGTCTGCTGCTGTCACAGAGCAGGACCCAGGATAAGCAGAAAATTGTCCAGAATCCGGAAGAAACCCAGGAGCCTGCTCCTCTGCAGGCTGTGCAGTCAGAACTGCTCATTTCTCAACCCTAAATTCACTTTGCCTGTTTCAAATTTCATCCCTCTTCCCTTCCCCCCGCCCTTATAGTGACATCTCCACTAATCCCTTCCTGCTTTATTTTCAATGCACAGCCTCCAGAATTCCAACTGCCCATGTCTCACAGTTCCCTTCTAGACATGTCTCCTCTTCCTTTTGTTCCAAAGACCCTGTCCCACCTCCTACCTGTTCCCAGAATTTATTTTCTTGTATTTACAAAATTGAGTTTTGTTCTATCCTTGACACATATCAGCATTGACTGTAATTCCAAGAAGTAACTAGTCAACAGCATCTCAGAGACCAAGGTTAAGATAGTGCCACCTGTCTTTAAATTAACACAGTAATATTTGTTCAGAGCACCATCACAGAAGAGTGTCAGAAGCACTGTTTTCCAAGAAATGCATCCCTCTGGAATATATGTATTTGGGTTTTTGCAATAGGTAACAAACTCGAGACAGCCCCAAATATTCCAGAATCATCCTGGTTTGCCATTGGGGGTACAGTCATGGGACAGCAAACATTAGATATCAGAGGCTACTTTAGAGTTTTATTCTCTGTGGCTATTCCCCACCCCTCAACCTACTCTGCATGCAGTCACTAGCAAGCCCAACACAGACAATAGCTTGGAATTAAGGAAGGAAAGGAAGAAGGAAAAATAATAAGGCAAGAAGGTGTACTTCTACAGCATCTGTGCTTAGCATAATAGTATTGAAATATTCTGTGCATGCACCTCTGTGCAATAATCACTAGATAATCCCTGTTACCATCCACAGGAATCGTGCTTCTGCAGAGCTGAAATCACACTAACAGGGAGATGAAAATGATTCATTCAGACCAAAAAANNNAAAAATAAAAAAAAAAAAAAAAAAAAAAAAAAAAAAAAAAAAAAAAAAAAAAAAAAAGAATTGTTCCACCCAAAAGGAAAGCACACCCCTTCTTCCAGTGCATTTACAAAATTATTCTCTAAGAGAAAAAAAAATAAAAAACAACAACTTTCTTTGTCTTAGGTATATTACTCCATCTCAGATGATGAACATAATCTACATAACAGAGATAAGAGGACAACATATCCAGATTGTTATATGTTGTATTATCACCTTTACTGAATATCTATTGTCAATAGTAGCACTGTTAATTGTTATTTTTCTGCTATGAAAAAAACCCAAAAACTACAAGGACAAACTCTACTGCTGCCAAGAGTAAATGTTCAGCTCCAGTGACTCCAGGCAAGCTGAACCTGCTGATGCCAGCAAGGACTGTGACCCCAAGTCACACTTCCCACAGAAGAGTGAGGGTGCAGGATACAGGACATGCTGCAGATTTCTATTTCTGTAAAGGCTTTAGCACAATCTGCATGCAGGGTGTGAAATGAGGCAAAATTGTAGCATACTGAAAGGTTGACAATGTCCTTTTGCTAACCTACATCTTCAAAGCAATATTCTCTCATCAGCTTATCCTTCTTCTGGCCCTCTGCTTGAGGTCTTTGTCCTCCTCCCCTTCACTCCACTGTGCATTAGAATTGAGCTCTGTAGCTAAGCAGTCTTCTCCAGAAGCCAGCTGTACAGGCTAATTTTATATTCTTCTCAAAATCCACTCTCCAGTGAAGTGTGCTTTGAGGTAAATTTGAGGTCCTTTTATGTAGTTTTGCTCCCACAGGTCTTTTACTGTTTCCACCACTTCCTTCTCTACTCAATATTTTATTAGGTTGCTGGCAAGTGTGGAGGTTGTTCCTGTTCCTTTAACTCTTTGTTCTGGAAATAAAAAAAAAAGTCCTACCTTAGGACTGACATTGGAAAGAGGCAATGATATGTAGGCCTTGGAGCAGACAACAAAAGAATGTCACCAAATCTAAATCCCAAACTATTAAAATGACAGTAATAAAATATCCCCCATGCAAGTACTGCTGCTAAAGCTGTTGCACTGTGCCTTCAAACATCTCAACTTCCCCCAAGTTAGATACTTGTATTTAAGGCCTTATTCTAGAATCCTTGCTGACGCTATGCAGATGACCCCATATTTCATCCATGCATGTAAAGAGTTTTACAAATCTTGGATTACCCTTATTACATATCTTAAGGTTGTAGTTCATTGCTTTTTGAGGAGACTTGTTCTTCACTGCTGGACCTCTCTTTGAGCTTTATTCTATGTGTGGCTCAAGGGGACAGTTTCTCACTTCCCCTTCCTTTTGTTTTTTCAGTGACTACATTTTCCATTTTCTTCCCTTCTTTTGCAGAGGCACAGCTCCTATTAATTTCTCCTCAGACCTCCACACTCCCCTCTGCCAGCTCTCAGATTCTCTATCCAACAGTGAGCTGCACTCTGGTGAAAAGTCTCTGTTGATGACAGCTGAGTGCTGTGGGAATGCAGAGCTGAGAGTGAAGCATTGCAGGTGCCTACCTCAAACTGCACATCTATCCTTGTTAGCTACTGCTTTCTTACCTCCACTACATAAAAGACCAGATCAGCAACAGAACACAGAAAGATGTTGCTTTTAAAGGATCTCCTGCTGTCTCACCCACAGATAGAGGTGCAGATTTTCAGCAGAGAAGACGATTCTGCAGCTTTTTTTGCCTCTGTCTTTGCCTTTGCCTCCATGAAAAACCAGTGAGCCACACTATAATGACAAAGTACATACATACACTTCCCATCTGCCCTTAAGGAGCTTTAGAAAAAGGTGCCAGGAACAATTCAGATCCACACTGAATCCTCATGTGGCACCAAGGACAGAACGCTTCAAAGCAGAAACCCCTCGGAAGCACAGTGCTCCTATATAACCCTAGTGCCTTGCCTGAAAAGTCCCTGGAGTCAGAAATGTTCTTTAGCTTCCACTCTTTCCAGCTTTAGATCTCATGAGCAGAATAAGAAGCAAGTTGCTTCTGAAGAGAGCAGAAACCATGATGCTCACTCAGTGAGTAATGAGGTATCCTCACTTCTATTAACTCTGCTAGGTATCCTGGTGTTTCCATCCAGAGACTGGAAAGGATGCAGGAGACTTCCAATCTGTTTAAAATTTTATGTGCAATTTTTCAAGGAAAAATTAATTTAGAAAGGGATTAGAACTTAAGGATTTTTACCACAGAGTGGCCTTTCCCCTCCTTGGCAACTCAAGTCACTACAGACTCACCAGTACAAACATGCACTGCAGCAGCTTGGGCTGAAACACAAAAGCTGGACAGCAGGCACTTCTTTCCCAATAGGACAGGCACTGCAAATGAACTCTGAAAAGAGCTAACACAGGTACACAAAGAAGCTGGAGACTGATAATGAGCAGAGCAGTAGAGTGAGAACAAAAAGCCAGCTTCTCACCTCATCACCTTTCCGAGCACCACTCCAGCCACACAGCTTAAAGACAATCCTGCACTGAACTATGATTATGCCTGCACAACACAGAAACAGCCTTCAAGCCCTGCATGTTTCAGATACACTTCTTTAGAGTAGTGCCCTTGAAAGGCTTGCACACACTGTTGGAGTTTTTTTTCCAACTAGATTTTTCAGAGGTTTATAAAATACCTGCTAAACCTTCAGTAAAATTGTCAGATGAGCAGGAAGAGACTTAAATCTCCTAGAATTAGCTGTCAAAGTTAATTGGATAGTTAGAAAAAATTATTTACTTGAAGCAGGTTACTTAGGTTCCTCCTTGTCTTGAGTTGATTATCTTCCTTTTCTGTAGGGAGATCTAAGGGAAGCTCAGAACAACTTGTAGCAGGCATCTATTTTTCAGATATCTGGGCTATTTGCCTCAAAAAGTAAATTGTATTATCACTTAACTATCAATATTTCAGGCATATTTTGATTCCACTTGCATTACAAGAGAGAAATGAAGCCCTGGCTGCCCTTCCAAACCAAACATGCAATCTGGGAGTTCACCTTTCCTAATGTGATTTGATTTCCTTTAAAGAAAGCTGGAGCTGTGCTGTGTACTATGACAGAATCCAGAGATGGGGCAGCTGGAAGAGTAGGATTGCATAAAACACCACACATCACACCTGACACTGAGCATGACTCCCCATCTTGCTTTACACAGTTTACCAGAGGAAAACAACATGGGAAAATCTGTCCACCACTTCTCCTCCAGAATGTGGCAGGTCTGCTGCTGTGCAGAAAATGTGATCATGCTTTCACGGTTATGTAGCATCTGACAAAGACAATTTACAAGTGCTTCAAAGAAAAAGCAAAAAAACCCCAAAAGAATCCAACCAGCCAACCAACAAAACCCACCCACGCACCCACACTTATGCACAAAACCCAAAGAAAAAATTCTTCGTTTCATGATTTCCAGTTAGTGATGAAAGTAGAAAAAAAGTCAGAAAGCTGATCATCACTTTGTATTCCACAATATTTAGTAAAGCATAAACTTCAGGTTATAACTGTCTCCTCCTTGACAGCGCTAAACAGGTACTCTTTCTACCATCTGCTCACCTCTTGTCAGAAAACTTGGAGAAGAGTACTTGATGCTTCCACCCTCCTGTCAAATTTGTTTGGAATTTGCTAGCTCCGTCAAAAGTATCTCAAGACTGATTCACAGCCAGAAAGACAGACCAAACATTTGATTAGATACTTCTTTTCAGAAGAAAACCAGGCTAAAAAATTAAAGCTGTTTAAGATGAGAGGAGCACGGTTGATGCTTGAAGCTTTAAGGCTGATGATGTTCAAAAACTTGAGAGGCTCTCATCCATCTGACAAGACTTTACACCCTGTTAATTCTTTTCAAAGGAAGAGCTACTGTTCAAAATTTATCTTGTTAGTACAAGTTCAATACTTCAGATCACTACATTTAAAAGAAAAGAGACACCGCACAGACAAAAGAGGAGATCCTAGAAAGTAACAAGACAGTTTATACAAACTAACTGTGGACCTCAAGATTGAAGTAAAATTTTTCCTATTTTGTTCTGTGCTAAATCTCTAGGATTTGCACAATCTGGAATTGAATTATTGTTCCTCTGATATTTCTTATAGCAAAAGTTTCTGCTATCACACTAGTAACCCAGAAAACTCCTTTTCAAAAGGGGAAATTTCAGACATATCCTGTGTGCAAACAAGGTTAAAAACATGAAGTGTAAAAGTTCAAGAGTCTAAAAGTAAACCTGAACTCCCAGTAAATTTGCATTTTTAAATTCTTAGGGATTTTACTTTACCATGATCTTTGAGGATTTAAACAGAAATAGAATATATATATGCACATATACATACACACACTATATGTATATATAGAATATATATACACAACACTTAAAACTACTACTGTAAAACTTATATATATATATAGGTTTTAAAGAAATAGTTTTGAGTACTGTCAATAATCCCATTCCAGTCAAGCATTCTTTTGAAGGTCTAAGAGCAATCTCTGTAAGTAAAGGCTGAAGGAATTAACTCTTCCCTCCCTGGAGAAGAAAAACCTCATTACAGTGTTTCAGTACTTAAAAGGCAGCTACAAAAAGGACAGAGGCTTTCTCTTCACAGGGACCTGCATGGAAAAACAAGGAACAGCAAATATAAGAGTTTCATCTCACAAGAGGAGAGGGGTTTTTTATTTTTTTTACAGAAAGAACACTCAGCCACTGGAATAATCTTCCCTGGGATACAGTAGAATCTCATCACTGCATGTTTTTCAAGATATGACTGGACAAGGTGCAAGATAATCTAATATAGGCTCCTTTTCCCACAGAAGCTTGGTCCAGAGGATCTTTTGAAGTCCCTTCTACTCTGAGATAATCTGGGATCCCAATTAGTGAATTAAATTATTCCAGCTGTTTCTGTGAATGTCAAGGCCCCTTAACAAGAGAGTCTTGGTTCTCCACCTACTAAAAACAGAGTTGAGTTTAGTTTAATATGCTATTTAATGGGTATTTTTATAACTCACCCACACCTAGGTATATGTACACATATCCACATGTGTGTTGCATAACTACAGTTAGTACCAGTTTTACTTCCCAACACATTCAACAAAAGGTTACCAATATTTACCCTCATTCACTACTTTTCCTTGACTAAGCAGGCATAATTCCCTTAAAACTCACTGAAAAGATGTAGAATTTCAAAAGGTGTTTCATAGACTCTGCAGAGTGCAGTTTCTTTTGATTAGAGTACAAAAGAGATTGGTGTGCAATTCCTATACAGAAACATTTTGTGTGTTGTCAGAAACTCATGATGGCCTTTCCCCAGCTGTGATCTTTATTTCAGCAAAGTTACAGATATACATTGCCTTCTCTTCTTCTGATATTTAACTTGTCTTTTGTGGTCACAATACACGAAATTTGCAGAAATTTCTTGCAAGAAGGATGATTAAGGGGACAGATAGCAGAATTGCAGAAAAGAGGCACCACAGATATAGAACCACTAAAAATGGAATCCAAAGGGAGCAGCAGTGAACAAGGTGCTGCCAGGCAGGGTTCCACTATTAGAAAATATCATCTTTCTTTTAAAAATAGCTTTCTTGCTGCCT
>VWYP01014500.1:175151-211983 GCA_013400435.1 Pycnonotus jocosus
TATGAAAATAGAAATCCTCAAACTCTAGTTTTTGTGTATTTATTGGTTTAAGGTTGGTTTTGTTTGTTGGTTTGGTTTTTGGGGGGGGGTTGGGATTTGGGTTGGGGATTTTTAAGCGTGGGGGTTTTAAAGTCAGTCTCTTCCTTTGGAGAGTGAAGCTAGGAGAAGGGGATTTTTATGTTTTATAATAACTCCACATTATCATCAACCTGAGACCTGTATGAAGATTTAGAATTCCATGGAGGCAGAGAACAGAAGGAAAAGAAGTAATATGAAAGAGAGAATAAAGATTAGAGCAAATATTGTAAGGAAATGGCTGGTTCCTTTCTGTGTACTCTGCTAACATCCAGCTGGCAAAATGCCTTATAGACCATGAATGGGAAATTCTGCCAGAGGAAGGACTTTGCAACCTGAATGAAAGAAGCCAGAGGCTGTATTAAATACAATAGGCTGAAGGCAGCAGGCTTGAAAACTGTTCATAAAAAGAAATTTTAATCCTCTATATAGGGACATATTAAATCAGTTCAGCAACAATTTTTGGTTGAAAATGCAGTTCCAGCAATATTAAAATGTTTTACTTTGTTCCTGTGTGACTTGCATATACTCAGGTGAATACAGGATGTTATTAGCTTGAATTAAAATTCCATCTTACCAAGATAACTTTCTGAGACTAAATACTTCTGAATATTTCACATCACACAATAGTGGGGTTGTGATTTTCATCATCATTTAGTTAAAAAATAAACTTAGAAATGTTGGAATTATTTCCAGGTAGCCACTATATGACTAAAGAGGTCAGAGTACTACAGATAAAGGGAAACATCATTTTTGGAGTTCAGCTTGTGTTTTCTGTCCCAACCAGCTTCCCACTTTTTCCCTCCTCTCCCCTTCCCTCCTTCTGACCCCACCAACCCCTGGCACTAATTTGTCTCTGCGTGGTGTGCCTTGGGGACAGGGTGTGACACTGGCTGAGGACCTGCAGGATGGTCAGGAACACAGAGCAAACACACACATGGGATTCTTGACAGACTGGGAATTATTATGCCAAATTTAAGAAACATGGGAGACCTATCTGCTGCAGAGAGGATGGAAGATGAAACAACATCTTCCTCTTCCCTATGAAATTGCTCAATTTATTGTGTGAAATTTTCTGATAGACCTGTGTGAGCATGAGATCCAGTAGGAGAAAAGGTATGTGCCTGAACAGGTTTGCCAAAATTACAAAGAAGTGAAAAAGTGATCTTTTAAAGGAAATTACCAAATACTAACAAATATATAGCAATTACAATAAATAACTGCTTTTGTTTGCAAACACTAAGATATTTTTTCCTAAAAGCACCACATTTCAAATGCTGAGTAAAAAATTTTAGAGGTAAAAGGGAGCTTGCAAGAAATGTAGTTTGTAAGAGGCAACTGATTTTTTTTTTCAGAAGTAGGGAAGAGCATTGGATTGAACTTGTTCTAGACAATAAGGTTGTTTCTGATGCTGATTAATTGATTTCTAGAGACTGTGTTAATAAGAAATTCAATTGAGCACTTAGCCACAAGTGGAATTATATAGGTTAGGTGTAAAAATGTCTCTACCTTTCCTTCCAGCTACAATTAGTGAAAAACTTCCATGTTCATGGCTTAATTTCAATGGATCTTTGAAAATATCTGCTTCCTTACTGAATTTCTAATACTTTTCAGATTCAATATCTAATTCATTCTTATGACTCAGAAGGCCTGATCTTGTCTAGTCTCTTTTTTCTGTTTTAACACGATTTATGACAGTATGGACTGTTCTGGCAGCAGCCAATGTTTTCCAAGTTATGGGCTATGACCTGCAGGCAGTGGATGTAGCAATAATCTGGTGAAGTAAAAGTTAGCCTCCCAGGGATGTGTTTCACATCAAAAGCAAAAAGCATCATGCAACTGATTCACAGAGGAGAAATCACGAGACAGAAGTTAATCATAACCTGTGAAGTTTATTATAATAGGGACAGTACATGATATGACAAGTGCTGGCATGCTATTTTTTACATATGGTAAATGTAAGAGAATGAGACAATGAAACAATCTGCTTTAAAAGGCTGACAACTCTATAACCTTCAGCCCAAGGACTGAGTTGCCTGTTAGTCAGGGTTTGATTTGTTGCAGCACAACTCTGTGACCTTGGTGCAGTTTTACTAAGGAACTGTTGTTGGAAGGGAGGTCTGCCAGAGCTAAGCAACATAAGGCAAGTCAAAACCAAGACAGACAATTGAGAAAATAATAGTTAGCAGCTCAATGGCTTGAAAGAAAAAAACACTGTCATGAAACTACTTAGAAACTGTAGGGACAAGAAGTGCAGACAACTAATCTGTGGCAACATCAAGAGCCAACCCTTTTCAAGGGACAGTGGAAGTTGACCCTTGCCCGCTTGACCAAAATCAGCATGGGCAGCAGAGGCTTACCAGATGTCTCACTGGTGGTGGTGAGCCCACTAATGCTTAGCTTGATACATAGACACAAATAGTTTGAGTTATTAATAGGAAAATCATGTATTGTACTCTAAATTGTGTCTGTCTATCTATCTATCTATCTATCTAATCTATCTATCTAATCTATCTATCCATCCATCCATCTATCCATCAATCTCTTTCAAAGTGTTTTTGTATAAGGTAATTTTTTATTCCTATATTAAAAGTAATCCTAAGAAAGAGAATTAAAGCTGAATTATTGAATTATGAAAAACTAGTCAAAACTGCTGGCTAAATGACATAAATGTGTGTCTCAAAATTCCGGGCTGAATATGTGTATGGTGCCTCAATGTTCAATTGCTTTATTACAAGTCATTAGTTTGAAAAAAAATAGCTATGTCTATAAGATGAGAGAATCAGAGAATGCCCTGTGTTGGAAGGATGATTTAGTCCCAATCCCTCTGCTGTGGGCAGGGACACCTTCCACCAGACAAGGTTGCTCAGATCCCCATCCAATCTGGCCTTGAACACTTTCAGGGATGGAGCATCCACAGCTTCTCTGGGTAAATTGTGCCAGTGCCTCACCACCCTCACAGTAAAGAGTTTATTTCTAATATCTGATCCAAGCCCCCTCTCATTCTGAAGACATTTCCCCCTTGTTCTGTCACTACATCCTCCTGTAGAAAGCACAAGAATGACAGAAGAATCTGTCCCCCCCCATCTTTCTTGCAGGTTCCCACGTAAGGAATTTCTTGATGATATTAACTCAGTATTAGATGTTACCATCCTACTGAATTTATGTAAGCATAAATTTTCCTTTTAGTATGTGAAAATTAAAGTTTAGGAAGAGCGAAAAAGAGCTTCTGACTGTGACTACAGATAAGCAGTTGGACAGCCTGCCAAGGCATGTTTGAGAGTTGTCATCAGTGGTTTGTTGAGTGCTAGACGAGACAGCACACACCCAGAATGTGTGTAAGCCACGAAATCAATACCTCTGCTGTGCTGAACTGAGCTAGGTGACTCACTAGAATGGATTTCCAACTGAAATTATTCTTCTTTGAAGAGTAAAATTAATGAAAACCCTCAAACCTGTGAACTGTGTCTGTGTGATTGTATGTGAAATCAAAACTGGTCCATACTCACAGTATGGAAAGCAGTTATATGTATGTGATGAAAGACTGAAGTAGCAAGTAAAAAATCCTGCAAGAAATTAATTTAAGTTCAGTTTTCTCAAAGGCATTTGTGTGGGGTATTTTATTGTTGTTTTTTGCTTGTTTTCTTTTTCTGTTCTCCATTTAATAACATTATTTAGACAAGTAATTAGCTGGAGCTTGGCTTAAACAATAACCTGTTTATCAAAACATTGCACCACAAAACAGAGCTATGACAAAGAATAATGGAGTGGAGAGAGAGTGAGAAATAGTGTAATGTGCAAGAAATATCTTTACAAAGGTTAAATATAATTCTAATTAGTGAAATATATAGATATTGCAGCCATATAAAAGAAACTGGTTCTTCTAGACCAGTTTTCAAATCATTAAAAGCAAAACAGAATTTGTGGTTTTCCTCTTTTTTATTTTTTAAATATTTTTCTGGAGAGACTCATTAGTGGCATAGTCAAAAGCCAAATAAAGAAGTTTTATGAAAATTGAAGGAAATGTGTCACTATTAAAAGCAAAGTTTGTATTTCATCTTCCCTCTGGAAGCTGTGAGCTTCAGTCCCAAGGGCACTCTGTTGAATTGTTACATGGGTGTCAATAAGCTGCTCCTCTTTACCCCAAGAGCTGTGTGAAGTTTTGGGTGCCACAATATAAGAAAGGTATTAAGCTACTGGAGAGGGTCCAAAGGAGGGCAACGAGGATGGTGAAGGTTCTGAGGGGAGGCTGTGTGAGGAGCAGCTGAGGGCACTTGGTGAGTCCAGCCTGGAGCAGAGGAGACTGAGGGGAGGCTTCACTGCACCTACAACCTCCTCATGAGGGGCACAGGAGGGGCAAGCCAATCTCCTTGCCTTGGGTTAGCTCCACTCACTCAGTTTCTCATCAGTTCCTCCAGTGCTGGATAATGCCATCCTGGGCCCCAGTGTGCCGCAGGGGTGAGCCCTCTGTGTTCTTCTGGGTTTTTCAGTCCAGGGCAGGTTTAAACAGTCCCAAGAGAAAGAAAAAAAAACCCACCAGTCCAGGGAGCTTCTCTGCCTCAGCTCGCTAAAACCAAATAAAAGCAAAGATCTCTGTCCTGCTGTCTGTCTGTGCCGCAGATAATACAGTCCAGGAGCAGGAATGTGGAGGAGTGAGAGCAGTGTCTGAAAACAAACTCAGCGCTTCTCTTTCTCCTTGCTTCGCTCTCAGAACCAGTCTTAAAGGTACAGAACATAATATCCAACATAAACAGAACAGACAACTGGGGATACAAGCGTCAAAAAGACACCACATGACACTCTTCTCTGTGGTGACAGTGACAGGACCCAAGGGAATGGCCTGAAGCTGTGCCAGGGGAGGTTTAGGCTGGATATCAGGAACAGCTTCTTCACCCAAAGGATGGCTGGACACTGGAACAGCTCCCCAGAGCAGTGGTCACAGCACCAAACCTGACAGAGCTCAAGGAGAGTTTGGGCAATGCCCTCTGGCACATAGTGGGACTGTTGGAATGTCCTACACAGGGACAGGAGTCAGGCTTGATGATCCTTGTGGGTGCCTTCCAACTCAGAATATTCTGTAATTCTATAATTAATGACTTAGTTAAGCATGTCAGGAAAACTATCAAACATATTTTCTTAAAATTTCCTGTATCGTGAATTCCATGATTGCCACATTCCCAGAAGAGAGGAAGGGTGGGAAAGAATTTAGTAGTTCTTTTACTGTTGTTTACTTTTAGCAGAACATGAAGGAAGAAATAAATTGTTATTTAAATATTGAAAATTCTCATAGGGCCTCTTCTTTCATCATTCACAACTGCAATTTTCTGAGCACCTTCTTCTTTTCTTGCAGTTCTTCCAGAGAAACCCTAGGAGCTATTTATCAACTAAGTTGTTTTCATAGCAGAAACAGAAAGTTTTTTTAAAAAAACTTTCAATAGCAGAAACAGTAATATATGCTAATATGTGCTAATTCACATCTTTATACATACAGAGAGAACCTCAGCTGAAGAAATTTAGCAATTTTCCAGTTAAATTTTGAATATTGCTCATTGTTTATGTTTAAGCAAGAATTTTCTCAATATTGCTTGTCTTTCAATGAATTGGTTCCCATATGCATATCTTTCTGTCAAATTTATTTTAAAAATTCAATTTTTAATCCAAAACCATAACACAATTAAAAGCCTTAAAGAGTATGAAAGAAAAAAAAAGAAACCAACCAAACAAACCCAAACTAGAAGTGTTAAGTATTGATTGATTTAATTTATTTTTAATGTTTAGCCTAAGCTACATAGGATTTCACAAACCAGTGTTAACTGTGTACCAACAACTTGTTTTTCCCCTTTCTCTCTGAGAGAACTTCTGTACTACTATTCAAATGCTCTCAAAAGGAAAACTTAATATAAAAATTCTTAATAACATTAGAAATCAGGAATATCAATAAAAATGATTACTTTAAATTCTCAGCTAGTTTCTTCATTCCCAGATAATTTAATATCTTAACCTTGGTAATGAAAACTGGTGAATCTCTTCTAATGTTGTTTGCAACTAGTTTAAATTTTGTTCCAATTTTTTATCCCATTTACTCAGTTCTCTACAACTGTTTTGGGAAAGCAAATTAGAAATGTTTTCATTAATTTTAGTTTCTAATTACCTTTACAAAAACTAAATTGTAGACTCATAAGCATAACACTTCTACACTCATAAGACTATTTAATTTCTATTGTTCTTATCCTCGCAGGCTGCTGAATACTTTGATTAGCACTTACCTGAATTCTTGCTAATTTTGAACATGGCCACAATGTAACAGATTATGAGAAATGTGAAAAGCACAGTTTTCTTTAGTTGCTATGCCACTCAGACCATCTTCTACCCTGAAGGCACTTGATTACAAGTACACTGAATTAATATGAAATACAATACCATTGAAGGGAAATTGTTTCTCAGTGGAATATTTCTCCAGGAGAGTTTTAGATTAAAAACCTGAGAATAAACTTGCAGGCATTTTAATATCTGTAAACTGCACAGGACTGTGTGAGGAAGGGTAAAGGCATGATGATTTATGCACCTGGACAAGATTTAAGGTGTACATTTATGCAATGTTACTCTTCACAGACCTACAACTGTGTTACTCTGAAATACTTAGAAACTAGTTTTGAGACCTGCAAATTCCACACAAGACAAAATTCAGCTGCAAATGAGGCTCTTTCCACCGCAGAATTTTGGTAAGATCACCAGAATAAGCTAAGTTAGTGTCCAACTTTAGTTTTTAAATACTGTAATGTAAATTAAATATCTCTCTCCTCAACATGATGCTCCAGATGTTATGTCCAGCTCAGAGACTCTCGGCCATCAGTTGCTCAAAAGCCAGAAGTATTATTAATCTCTTTGCCCAGTTTATTATGGTACACTGCCTAAAACTCCACCACCAGCCCCTGGTTCAGACATGCTTTTGGCATATCTCAGTTGTAGATCTCACTTTCTAGAAGGACTATTGTAGCCTTAAACTAATTAGAAATTCTAAAACCTCTCAGCTTTTCAACCATGCTGCCACCACTGACCCTACAGAAGGCCACAAGCTGTTGTGAAAACTTGCAATCCTTTGCAAAGCCTGAAATAAAAGCTAGTTGTACGTATTTCAGGAACATGCAGACATGGCTTTGTAAGCATGTCATATTGCCTAAGTCATGAAAGTCAGGTATGTTTCCTGCACAGAAGAGTGAGTTGATACTGTGCTTTGTAATGGCATTTTTAATTGATTTTTACTACCACGTGGCTCTTTGTAGATCTGCAGAGTGTGGTAGCATGGCAAAAGGCTGGAATGTATACTGAGGTGGTTTCAGTGGTGATTTTATTCAGCTGATAAATTTAATTTCTTCTTCCTTGGATGGTAGATTTGGAATGCAACATAAGTTCAGTCATCTTCATCAAATCCAGCTATGTTGAGACTGAGACTTATTAGACATTTCATGTAATATATGCTGACTTAGATCTGTTATGTCATTTATCTTCACTTGTGAGCAGACCTCAGAACTCACTTGTGGTAATGTCATTGATGATTTATTAGTCTTCTCACTTGTGAAGATAAATGTCATATCAGACTTCAGTCATCATCCCTTCCTTCTACATATAAATCCAAATTTAGAAAAGAGAGTGAGAAAGAGAATAAGGGAATATTCCCAAATGGTTTGTGGGTAAGCGATGTCAAGCTTTCTGTGGTAGATATTGGGCATTTACTTTAATAAATCTTGTTGTTTGAACATTTCTTCTTTGACATATCCCTTCAGGCAGACGCTACTGAAACATTCAGGTGCTTCCCTTCATACTGCACGGAGGGTTTTTTCCTGGGAATGCCAGCAGTGATTGGTAAAAGCCCTTTTAAAAGCTTTACCAGAGGAAATGGCAGGCAGACAGAGAGGTACATTTGTCAGATCCACAGAAGGGCAAAGTCCACATTTAGAAATGAAACCTGAATACCACTTACGTGTATCTTTGGTCCAATTTCATGAGCTTTCATATATCACTCAAAACTCAAAGAAAGAAGTGTGAACAAAGTGAAACAAAACAAGACTGAAAACTGAGCACCAATCTGGCTCATTTCTAAACTTCTGTGGACACCGTGTAACAAAGGATCACAAATCAGGTAAATCAGATTTTATCTTTTGCAACTTTAAAGGCAATAAAGGAATGGAATCATTTCTGTAATGTGCAGGATATAATAATACCCAGATGAAGTTAAGCAGTTGTGTGACAGATTGAATTAGAGTTATTATAGATCTGCCACTTGCCATGATGCAAGGAAAGGGATACAAATTGTGCCATTGTAATTTAAGTCTTCATGAACTACTTTCAACAGCTGAAGATGTTTAGATCATCAGAACATCTGCTTTGTGGAGTGACTTTCTGAGGAAAAAAACCCTCAAGCGACAAACAGTCTTCTTGAGTGTGCAGTATTTCTTCATGATGGTGAAAGGCACTTAGGGTTGGTCCACTTTTCTTGTCCTGGTGGGAACACATCATGAAATCTGAACCCAGAGAGTAGCTCGATTTCTGTGCAGAAACAACTAAATTGCCTTCTAGAAAAAGCTGGTTATGTTGAAAGCCACCACGTAGCATCACGACAGCTCACCAAGGGCTCTCACACCTCCAACCTGGTTGTCTCCTGTAAGCATAATGGCTCTTAAGGCTTCAGTTTTCCTGCATTCATTCCTCCTGCAGGTCCCAAATTTGACTAAATCCTGGCCATGCTTATTTGCCCTTAGATTTTCTCAGAGCGGAAAAAAAAGACAAAAAAGAACAGTTTTCTTTGGAATCTGTTTCTTAGGCAATGGAGAAGAAATATTTTAAATGTGTGTGTTTGTGTGTTTGCATAAATAAAAAAACCAAAAACCTCTCTCTCTCTATATATATACGCACATGCAGATATAAAGACATGCCATGACAACATAAAACATTTTGAAACATCCATCCTACATGTTGCAGTCATATTTTTCTGGAAGTAGTAGATATCATCCCAAAAGGAATAGTACCTTTTCTAGTTGGATCTCAGTTAACAATAAATATTTCTAAAGAAAAAGAAGACAACACACAAATATAAATGCCTTATGCCATATGTCTGTCTCAGTCTTAATATGATTTATGTGGTTTTATGGGGACTATAATACAAACTCTTCACAAACTTTTCCTGTCAGAAAAAAACATGTATGAGTTATATGTCTCCATTTAATAGTGCTGGGCCAAAAGGAAGAGAAACATGAGGTGATGATGACTTTTACCTGGAGTACATGAGATCTGCCCAGAGATATCATGCCGAGCTTTATAAAACACACAGTCCTCATTTCTCATTGTTCCTTTAGAGGAGTTTATGGCTATCTGCCATAGCTCCCCTCAGACATAGGTGTTTACTCCAGGAAAACCTGATATGAGAGAGAGATGATGTGCTAAACCAGGAGCCAGGAGTATCTGTGCCTAGAGACTGGTCCAATTTTTTGCAAACACAGATGTATAGAGCAGCATGTGGCAGGGTACCCTGTTGAGAAAGACTTGGTGGAAACCTCTAAAAATGGTAGAAGTGGTTAAAATGGGCCTTGGTTCTGAATCTGTACAGAAATTTTTCACTGAGGGTAAGCCAGCTGGCCCATCACTATCAACCACATCCTGAGAATGAAAGAATGGAATGGAAATGTGTTAAACCAGTGCCTGTATTTCACAGGCAAAAAAAACCCAAACAAGCCCAGGGATAATCACCTAACATAATTTCAGCTTATTTTAGCATAAAATAGCTCTACTTGCAAAAATGAGATTTAATTTTAGATTTGTGGATTTGCCAAATAATATCTGCAGGAAAAAATTGCTGCTAGAAGCAAGGCACAGGATTTGGCTTGCCTTGGGTACAGTCCAGAGATTTCTGTTTCACAAACAGCTGATGATCACTCAGCTCACCCCAGGCTCGGGAGGGATACACTCTCTATACTTGTGCACTATAGAGTTTGCTTCAACAGCAAAGTCCAGAGATTTCTGTTTCACAAACAGCTGATGATCACTCAGCTCACCCCAGGCTCGGGAGGGATACACTCTCTATACTTGTGCACTATAGAGTTTGCTTCAACAGCAACTATGCAGTGGAACTGTGCAGTTCCTAAGAACTTGAATGGTGCTCTGTTTCTGGAAGTTTAGAAGGACATCTGAACACCTGTTTTACAGATTGTATCCCCATTGTTTAATTCTGCTATTAACAAATCAGAAATCTGACCTGTGCTTCAGGGGAATAAAGCTGAAACATTGACAGAAAAGCATAGTGAGTTATTCAAAATATTAGCTTAGCACTCTGCTTCTGCCTTACACCACTGTGCTCTATATTCAAATATTTTAGAAATGCCGCAAAAAAAACAACCCTTAAACAGAATCAAACATATGTTCAGATACAGAATCTCATTCCTTTTTGTCCTCAGTCTTTTAGACCTTCCTGAGAGCAGCCTGAAAAAACTGGATGTTCAAATCATATCTCTCTTCATAATGCTGACATTGAATCAAATCACCCCAGAAACAGCACCAATTATGTTGTGATTAAAAATTAGTCCTTGTTACAGCATAGGCCAAGTCAAATCCCAGTACTATGAGTGTATCACTGATTTTTTAAGCTTATAGGGATTTAGACAATGCTTAAATTACTATGTATATTTATATAAAATGCCATTCTTTTTCTAAAATAATTCACATAATAATTTATGACAAAAAACTTATTTCAGTGCAGAAGGAAAATTTACATTCATCCTTTAGTCATAGTAACAGTAAAGAAAACATTGCTTTTTTCTCTGATATGATGCAATTCATAACTCCTACAGCCTCTAATGGACCACAATACACATCAGAATTCCTTTCACATTGCTTAACTATATCCAGGGTCTGCAAAGTAGAAGTTAATCTGGACTGCATATTTTAGTTAACATGCAGGTGAATAGGCACTGTATATATTAATACCAGGGAGATTATCCAGCATTCCTTGTTAGTACTATGTATTTGCTATTCATGAAATATAAACAAACAAACTTGTGGAAGAAAACAAACCTCTCTTCCAAGGTTTCCATGCAGTGTGTTTGGCTGAGGAATCAAAGCACTCTTGTCTGAGGGTTTCCAGATGAGAGCAACCTTTTTCCAGGATGAAGTTACTAAATACTGCACATCATGAAAAGCCAAGAAAAGAGAAAGCATTTCCAGCTTGTGGAAGCATTATTTCAAACAGAATTTTCACAGCCCACTTCCAACCCTGCATGTATAGATAAAGTGAAGGAAGCATCCTCTTGTCCCGTCTTGTTGTTCAATTATCCAACTCATCAGAAATATTAATGAAGTACCAATACTGAGATACGTCCTGTTGTTGTTTCAGGGAGAAAACAGGCGTTTAATCAATGTCTTGTCTCCAATGCCAGCTAAAAGTCTCATAGAATTCACATACTACATTAGTATCTTGCATGTCATGCTCTGTGTTCTGCTTGAGGGTTTTTTTCAGAGAATGGTTGGATTTCATCCGGCAAAACAGTGCAACCAAGGGTAGCAGAATGTATCTTCTCATACCGAGCAGTGGAGCACTAGGAATACCCCCACACAGAGAATTTTAGTTTCCTGTGGCTGAATGTGTTTATTTAATCTCACAAAAATGTTTCAGTTTGCACACCTAGTCTATGTGCTTGTTATTTTGCATGGAGTGGGGAATTCAGCCTTGTTTGTGTACACTTGGGTATATTGGTATATAAAAGTCAAATTCAAAGCTACTTCAATGATGTAATGTCAGGCATGAATTGCACCACTAATAAATATTACATTATGGATATATTGATAGAAAAATGACTATTCAAGACTTTATGCACTCTTTTTCCTTGCTTCGATAGATTTATCTAGTACACTGAAATCCCTAGATTATATTTTCCTATATGTCTTGAGTTATCTATTCCTCAATAATTTGACTTTTCAGATGTTGTTTTGGAGATGATCTCTGCATTGTGAAATGCATCTATACCTTTGCTGACTAGGTAACATGAAGGTATCACTCAGGGTACTACAGCCCATTGAAAAAGTAGCTATAAGATCAAACAGCTAGAATTGCAAAGAGGCTGACACAGATAAGACAGATTCTTTCTTTCTTTTCTCTTTTTCTTTTTATTTTTTTTTTTAATTCCTTTTTAAATTTTATTTTCCATGGAAGGTCTAAAGTAAGGCAGATTTTTTTCAAACAAAACAAAGGCTTTGAAGTGGAAAAATAAGTTGTTTAAAAATGATTCACAGAAAGAGCAAGGTTGAATTTTCACTTGTGTTACCCAAGAAGGTTTGTAGTATCTGGTGTATCTATAGTGAGGTCAGAGCAGGTGCACTGAGAAAGGAGACAGCTAATACCTAAGCAGAAAATGAATAAATAAATAATGAGGAAAAGGTTTTTCACTGGGGTAATTCCCTGGATTTGCTCAAGGCACAGTTCCTGGCCTGGTTGATAGAGAATCACAGGGGTGAATGGGTCGGTGTGGGTCTGCTCTTTGCAGCATGAGCAGATGTGTGTACCAGCCTGAGGTGTGTGGGATCACAGCCCCAGAGGATGCTCCCACAGTACCGAGCTGGATCTGGGCACTGCTCCCCTTTGAGTCCCTGTGGCTGTGTTTGCAGCAGTGTGAGTTCAACCATTGGCCCTCCTGCTCTTATATTGTAGGCTGGACCAAAAGGAATTCTAAGAATTTCTGTTTAGGTCACTGATCTGTTGAAAATGCTATGGGATGTGTCTTCTTACTTTAGGGGTGTCCCTATATAATTACTATCTCAATATAGTGAAGTTATTTACCTACACCATTGTTTTAAGGATGAGGTTTCTCTCCCTACTGTTAATTTTGATTCCAAGACATTATTCTCTCCCCATCTAAATTCTGACTGGAATTTTGTTCTTGGCTAGTATGTATCACAGCTGAGTTTTGGTGGGGAGCAGTGTAATTTGCAAAGCTGGAGTAGCTCAAAGGGTGTAGACAAAGAGCTCCATCTCTATATAACAGCTTCAATGCTGTTGAAAGATTATACCCAATGAGAAGAGTGCGGATTATAGAGTGTAGTCTCTCAGCAAACATTTTAATTATATGAAACAATCATTCCCAATGATATTTTAAATCTTTCCCCCAGATATTTTAAATGTAATCCTCTGTAGAGAAGCAATTAATATTCTAAATTTATTTGTCTCCTCTAAATAAGGTTTGGTGTTCCATGGTCTGGTGCTCCTCTTCTCTGGGAAGTACAACATTCTGAGATCTGGCAGCTTTCCCAGGATTATTCCTGAGAAGCAGGAGGGAAAACTAAGATACTGTATGGATCTTTGAGGCATCTGTTTTGGTGGCGAGGTACACACATAAAATTTTTTTCTATGGCTTAGCTTCATTATTTTTAACGCAGCAATTTGGCACTGAGGGCTGCAAAACAGTAACATTTAGGGTTGTTTCTTTGTTTGTTTCTCTTTTTATAAATTAAATATGTAAACCGGTGACAAAACTATTTTCTCTGTTTTCTGTGGTAATTTCAGAAAGTAATTGTTGTTTGTATTTTGCAATGACTTCAGATTAATAGCAAATATGCACCATCAATTTGCATTGAAACCATTGTTAGATAAATAATAATTACTTGGCAAAGTGCTTGCTGAAAATGCAAAGTCAATTAACTTGAGCATTGTTCTACACTTAGCAGTAATTTATAAAGGTTTGGTTGGTGGGTTTTAATGGTATTTGTGTCTTTTCAAGCAGCTATAGCATAAAGCTAACACTAAGTACTTAGAGAACACTTAACTCCTGTCATTATTTTCATGTCTTTTAAATGGTAAATATCAGCAATTTGATGACATCCAGTAAGTGGAACTACTGCCAACAAAATGCTCTGCTTCTTTTGATCTGCTTTTAAATGTATAAAGAGATACACTTGCTGTTTTAAAAAGCACTGGGCCAGATTCTACTGACCTTAAAGAGTAATTTTTTCTGTTAGGAGAACAATGTTTGTCATGGCCTGAAAATGAGACTGTGCCAATTGATACCAAGAGAATTACCAAGATGTACAAAAATTATGATTTTTTGGTCTTTTCCTAGTATTATGTTCATGTCAAGTTGAAATGTTACTAATTCATAACACTTTTATAGTAAGAGTGGTGCCATTATCCCTCATTACTACGTGAGTCTCACTAAGTCCTAGTTGTTTGGGGGGTACTTTGCTTTCTGGATTTATATCTTCATTTTGTGAGGTCTCCATGGTGAGCAGAGAAAGGAGAAGAAACAGGAACACAAAGAAGCTGGGGAAGAAGCATCTAGTCTAGGTTATGAAATCAACCTCTTGCAGCACTGTGCTATTCAACTCTTTTAAGAACTTACTCATTTTTCTTATAAGTATTCAAATTCTTTTTGTCTATATTATTTTCAGTGAAAGACCTTTTCCAAATCTGATAGGCAGGAAGGCTCAGAGCCCATTTCTAAATTAAATCTAAATTTATTCATGTTCAGCTTATGTATATTTGTTCTTGTGCCAAAGTACTCCTTTAGCTCAAATGGGTTTTTTCTCTCCCTTGTGTTAATTTCCTTGTTGTGTCTAAAGACAGCAATCCTATTCCTCCTCATCCTTCACTTTTCTAATCTAATGAAACAAGTCCTTTTGTTCATTTTTCATGGAGAAAAAAAATCTTTTCTGGATCATCTTTTTCTGCACTTTTTCATCTTCAAATTCACTGATCCATGTATTCACTTTATTGGTGATAGAGCATTTTTTTAGTTCTTCAGCAGAATGGGAAGAAAGTTCTTATATGCTCTCCATTATTCCTACCTGTACTGTCTTTAGGTGCAAGTTTGCCTTTACTTTGCCTGCAGAAACTGGTAACCACAGTTAAAATCTAGAATTATTTAATCTGAAAAGCTCTCTAAATCATGTTAAAGGGCGTAGAAAAACACCCACTGATTTTTGCTGTTTTAGAAACATTATCTCATTATGTTACTAAACAATTATGGGTATCTAAAGGCACAAGTAGAGACATTTATCCTCCCCTTGATGCATATGCAGGACTGCAATAAGCCCATTAGACTTGGTGAGATTTATGGGTGTTTATAATGGAAACAACAGGCCGCAGTGGGTGGCAGAGGGAGAGAAAGAGTCTGAACTCGAGATTGGAAGCCAACAGCTTGAGCTCTAATTAATGCTGAGTGAATATTTTGAAAAAAATAATGTGTTCAAAAAATGCTGTGCTTTTGCCTGTTTTCTACATTATCTTCCACACTGTCCTTAACACCAAAAATCTATTTTCAGTTTACCTTGATTTGGAAGAGCCTTTCCTTTTATAAGAAGAAAATGTTACCAGTATTTCTCTGCCAGTATTTCTGCCAGTATTTCTCAAGACAGCATCTCTCTGCCTTGCCAGATGTATGGTCTTCTTTCTAGGCTGGGACATACTCTTGCTAAAAGAGTTGGTAAACTGAGTCTTTCCTGTAAAGTGGATGTAGGGAAGAAAAGAAGCTGGAGAATTGAGACCATAAAGGACATAAGAGCATTTCTGAACTTTCATCTTTCCATCTTTAGACAAAAATGAAATTTTGGCTAGGTAGCATGTGAGAACACTAGATTTAATCATACTTGTCCTTTTTCCACAGGTGGTCTGAAAGATATTGATTTGGTGCTTGTCTGGCAGACTCTGATTTCAATCGTGTCTCATTTCTGACAAGTAATTAGTTGTGTGCATGAATGTAACACTATTTTTGTAAGTTCTCATCTTATCCTTTCTTGGCTGATGTGATTGCCTGTAGAGACCCAAACGCATTGTCATATACATCCTACATACAATTTTATATGTTTGCTGGGAGTGTAAGTTTTAACCCAACATTCACGTTTTTCCATTTTTTGTAATTGGTATTTGTGGATGTGGTGTAGTATTGTTTGCAAATATTATAACTCTAACTTTCTTTTCCATTTTGGAAGATTGTTGATTTAAGTCCTTTGCCAGAAATTTCAATTATATTTTGTGTATATTAACTAAATTGACCTCTATTTTGTCTGTTTTGTTCCTATTATGGCAATTATCCATAATTCCATTTTGTTGTCAACAACTGTGCATTTTTCTCTGTTACACTGCCAGAGCAATGGCTGAATAGTTGCAGAATTGTTCCCCAAGCTCACTGTCCTCCTCACCTCCCTGTATGTCATGGTATTTCCTCTACAGCATCTGCCAGTTGTACTTAACAGAAAAGAGCCCCTTCCTAAATTCCATTTTGTGTGCTTGTGACCTCTTGGCTGTGTTTACAAAGGCTATAGCCCCTTTGCAGCTCTCTCAGTCCACCCTGCAGAGAGGGAACACACCTGCTTTCTCCCACACACAGTTTGCTTCTCTGTTTCTAACAGCTGACTTCAATATTATGTTTTTAATGAAAAATATCTTGCTAATATTTTGCTTAATAATTTTTGAGCTTGCATGCTACCTAGCAACAAATAAAAACAAAAGAATAATTTACTTTTGGCTCACATTGCAGTTACAAGTTGTCATATCAGTATTTCCATATTTCCTTTCACTTACAGTTGTCTTTTAGACCTTACTGCCATTTGCTATCCCTTCCTGTCAAGGCAGGAAAGTGTAGCTGTGACCATTACTTTCCATTTTACTTAAATTCTGCCATTTTAATTTTCTGAAGATGTTAAATAATATGAAAATAAAATTTCTTCCACCAGAATAAATTAATGAGTATACACGTAGGTACTTCTCAGAGATATGAAGTTATAATATATTTTTTTATAGCAAGATATTTACAACTCAGAACTATATCTCCTTGGTTGTTTTACATTCCATCATCTTCCTGATGGATTTAAACTCGTCATGATTTTTAACACCTTGTTACAATTATGGATTTCATCCTATAAATGCCATTGAGTATCACATTAATGCTATCTAGCATAATCTGCAGAACCATAAATATCAGTGATGCCTGACATACCTGTTTCTCCTATAAGAAATCAGGGACCTCAGGGTGGAGTATATGTTGGACTAACATTTTAAGTTCAACTCCAGTCAAAAGGAAGATGTGTTCCCTATTTTGTTACTGTCAAAAAGTGTATGGTTTCATCAGTAAGCATAAATGTAGTTAAACAACTTGTGGAAAAATTGCACCTTAGCAAGGCACCTTATGAAGCCTTTGAGAACACCAATTTCAACTGGCCCATGGTTTGATCTCTTAAAATAAAAACTGTTCTCAGGAATGTATGTTCTTTAGCTTGTTCCTTAGTGCACATGCCTTGCTTATTTGGTGAGGAAATGTTGGGGTTAGTATAATAAATTAAAAAATCCTCAGAACTGTATCAAGTAGTTGGTGATTCCAATCTGATGTGTGTGATCACCTGTAACATCTAGTTTGTTCCTAACCTGAAAGTACAGGGAGTGCATCTATAATATTAGAGTCCTAGCTTTGCATCATCATCTTTTGCTTTCGAAGGAGCAGTCGGTAGGTAGCACAGTGGAGAAAGTAACTTGGCCTCGCACTGGTGCAGATAGCAACTGAAGAGAAAGTGAGTTTGATTACAAAGCTCTGGATTCAATTAATCTTCTAGACATTCCACACCCTCCCAGACATTGACATCCCTTTGCTGGTAATCAGCCTCTGCTCGGGGGAGGCCCAGAGCTGCAATCACTGGCAAAGCTAACACCCAGCTACTTGGTAAAACCTCTCCAGGGCTTGTCTGTTCTTTGATTTAGCTCAGTGAAGGTCATCCCTCAAAAATATTTTTCCACTGTTTCATTTGAGACCTGTCTGCTGCAAGAGAGGTTTTCCAATACCACAGACCAAAGTGCTGGTTCTCCTTCTGAACAGGTTTGGTTATCTTATGCAGTCTGTCAATCACCAGTAAACAAAAACTCATCTTTCCACTTATCTTTGAAATTTTTGTGTAGCTGGTTCTAAAGTTAAATAGGAAAGAAATAAGCCCTGAACTTGGATGAATTCAGATATGATACAATTTTTTCCTCAGCAGCACATTTGTCAAAAAGACACTCATTTTTATGTCTGAATGTCTAATTAGTTGGGTGCTAACTATTTGCCCTCTGAAAATTTTTAGATAGCATTTTAGAAACCTCTCTGCTCTGCAAAATCTATGCCATGGCAGACAGCATTACATTCATAAGAGGAACATAAGTTAGTAGTCTAACTGAAAGAAATTATGAATACTCTAAGTTACAGGAAATCCCCAGGGTGCTTCATGCACAATAGAATTCTTACTGTATTAAGGCGTTCATAAGTAAGTTTCTCCAAATTAGAGATTCCCATTTAGGGATTGTACTACAGAGGAAGTCAGTTCTCTGAAAATTCTGCATGCCATTGCATGCAGGTCTAAGAATATAGAACTGTCCTTGTCAGTTCTTAACTCAATTAAATACAGAAGATATGCTGGAAACTATTTTAAAAAGGCAAACCTTTTTAAAGTATTTTGCATTTTATTCTAAATCTGTACAAAGCAAAGTCATGCAGAGTCCCCAGGCAGGTGTGAAGGAGAGCAGCTTCATTGCAAAACCCAGGCCTTTTTAAGCAGTTAGCCCATTATCAGCTACACAGTTTTTAAGGCACAACAAGCCCAAGCCAACCAACCACCACACACCACGAGGTGGACATGAGGAGTCACACAGAGCGTTTCCCACATCTCGTATCTCTCTACCTCTGTTCCAGCTCAGTCTCCCTCTCGTAGTTCTTTTCTACTCAGCCAAAGTAGCAGGCCTGAGCCAGGATTTAACAAGGGTAACAAGGTCTTTCTTTTATAAGGCTTTGCCTATATGCAACATAAATCTGCTAATTAGTTATTTGATCTTGCATTTTAACAGACTGAATGTGTCTTATTTTCCATCCAAATTTTTTATTTTTTTGGTACTAGGAATGAATCTGGGTTAATCTGGAAATTACTCACATCCCAGTCCATGAGATATGATGGACATAAAACAAAAGTGTAGAATTAATGAGAGTGTGCCTTTTATTCAGCACAGTGTTGATGATTGACAAGCTCTGCAGGTTTTCTCCTCACTAAACTGCAAAAGATGCATTCACAGAAGCAAATCACGAAAGTCAAGTCTTAAGTCAGTTAGAAGATCATGAGAAAGTGTGAAATCTGTCACAGAATTCTTGTGACAGGCACAGACCAGCAGGAGAGGACTGGTTTCCATGACAGAGATGTCCATCCATCTCTTAGTTTACTGCATTTCTGACCTCTTCCACCTTGTAATGTGTTCCCCCCAGAGATCCCAGTAGTGCCAAAAGCTTTTAAGGATAATCATGAAATGGACCAGGCACAGGTGGGTGATGGGCAGTAGTCTCTGACCAGAAACAGAGAAAACAATCTGGCATAGCAGCAACTTGAAGTGACACTGGTGAACCTTCAGCACCTTGTTTGGTAGAGTGGTATCAACCAGCACCCAAAGGCATTCAGGTTTTAACATCCTCCTGACACCTTTCCTTCTGATAAGATTTTTTTTTTCTCTACTGCTTGTGCTTTGCCCTTATTGAGTGGTTCAGAAAACCATAGAATACTATCACAAATTATTTAAATTGGAAAAGGTCTCAAGATCATCAAAACCACCTATTAGCAGAGCATTGACAAGACCATTGTTACATCATGTCCTTCAGTGCCACATCTACCTGTCTTTAAATGCCTCAAGGAATAATGACTTTACCTTTTCCCTGGACAGCCTGTTACAATCTTTGACAAGCCTTTTGGTGGAGAAATTTTTTCTAATATTCAACTTAAACCTTCTATGGTGTAACTTGAGGCCTTTTTCTACTTTCCTTTCACTTGTTACTTTGGAGAAGTGACCAACAGCTACCTTGCTCACCTTAACTTTGTCTTTAACGCTGACATTCTTTCACCAAAGAATAGAAAAATATCTTCTGTTTAAGGTGGAAAATAAGAATGTGCAAACCTGTGCATATAAACGAATTTTTAAATTCCTAGAAAACGATCTTATTTTAACCTTTTTTTTTTTCACTTCAGAATATGTTATAGAATCATTTTATAACTGAACCTCTGATTTAAAGCCAATACCTCATAAAACCAAGGGACATAAGGCAATAATTAGAGTAGTTCAGCAAGCAATTGTTGCTGAACTTTTAAACTTTTACAAGGAGAAAGGCTATAACGTACAGAGTCTGAGAAAAGGAGGGTGAAGTAGAATTACTGGAAATGTTAAGGGTACAATTAAAAACTAGTTGACCCAAAGAAAGATGGCAGACATAATTAACCGTACTTTATTTTTGGTGTGCATATTGGTAAGTATGCAGTAGGATGGGCTTGAAAAGAATTATTTAATGATAGTTTAATGAATATGTTTCACCTCCCATGGCAAAATTTTGCAGTAGTTTCTGACTGCCCTCTGTCTGACTCCAATTTAATTGTATGTCACTCTCTTTTTCCTACTTGCCTTTGACCTATAGATACAGTAAGAGGAATCACTCTGCCTTTAATGTGCCAGAAACCTCTCACTTTTCTACTGTATGAATTTTCCAGTGCAGCTACAATCCATAAAGGCCATTGGCATAAAGTGCAAGAAGATGTGAAGGCAAATCAGGGCAAGCAAATGAATGCAAATTATCTCTAATACAGAAATGTTCCATTGTAAATTAATATTAGCTTATCTTTACACTACATTGTAAGAGAGAGAAAAGAAATTGAGGGAAATGAAGATAGGAAGGGATGTGACTACAACGTTTTGGCCAGAGGCTTGGAAGTGTCACTGATCGCATTCTAATGTTGAGATTTCTATGCATTCAGAATATTAAAACTTCTATTACATTTTCAATTAAAAACTCACATAGAATACATGTTATAGTAATAGCATGCTCTCCAAAGAAATTGATGTATGCACATTTTGAGGGAATGGTAATGTTCTAAATTTATAAACTGAGAGGTTTGCTTAGAGAATTAGCTATAGAACATCTTTTACAAACATCGTGGGACATTGCAGACTCTCATTACATTTTCTGTACTAAATTCTATTTCTTGAATAATCTCTGTCTCTAGGGCAATTATTCATTACCATTTAGAAAGAAAAGGTTCAACATCAAGTAAACAACCAGCCTCTTCAGAGAGGGAGCAGGGCACAATGAACAATAGGTATATGCTGATCTAGAAAGATTAGATTTGGGCAAACAAATCTTGGATGAAATTCCATGTCTGATGAAATCCCAGCAAATTTCTCATGAGTCCTAATGGAGTATTGCATATTGTAAGCAAGACACTAAAGCGTTTCAGTTATGCTACATTTTCTGCTCAGAGTTTTTGACAACCAGATTACTTAATGAACTGAAAATATTTTGGGATGAAGTTTGACATGACCTCTGTTTCTTTAAATAGTAAGAGGGTCCAGTTGCAGAATTGTTATCGTGTTAACCTCTTCAGCAATTTAATGTCTTTTCATTAAGCACTTCCTTAATGAATATTGACAGTTTGTTGTATCCAGCAGAGTTAGACAGGGGAAGTATTTATCCTAAATGGAAAAATTCATTTCATGCATTTAAGCACCATTCTTTCTATAACAGGACAAACCCAGAACTACCTCAACTTTTTTGTAAAAAAGGCAGACCTAGAATAACAAGCAGCTTGATTATGCCACTACTTCTTTCAGGGGACATCAATGTTTTGTTGTTATCTTAAACCTGAAGTAATTTAAAATTCCAGATTACTCTGCTGGAGAAGCCTGTGTTTCTCTAAAGACATCTTCTTTAGGCATATGTAGCTGCTCGTCCATGAGCAGATTATAAAGTTGCTTCTGGGATCAGTAGCAGGTGTCTCCTCCAGGAGTACCTGTTTTCATGGCTTCATGGCTTTGTAAATCTACCAGTCTGTGGCTGATCTCTCTCTGTGTTAGCACGTGCCTGGCAAAGTTACATGGAGTTAAAAAAAGATGTCTTGCACCACTTTGTAAGTCAGGTTGACTGGTAGCACTCACAGCACTGTGATATTAACCAGCAGTGCTTTCCAAAGCAATGTCTGTGAAAGGTGTGGTAGGTAACCTTCTGGGAGCTGCTGAACCAAAGCCTCAAAGCCCACGGTGGCAGCGTGGCAGATTTATAGATAAAAAAGTTCAACACAGGTACCTTTCTAAGTGATATTTTTCCCATGAGCAGAGTGTGTTCATGACATGAAACTCATCAATTTAGCAGGCTGAACGTGGAGTAACCAACAATATTGGTACTGTAAAATCCAGTAGGTTCACCTAATAGAGACCAATGAGCAGGACTCTTATTCCAAGAGGACCAAAGTTTCACCTGTGTGGAGGAGCTTTCTTCAAGGGAAGGGGCAGGAACCAAGCAGTGGAGAGGAGATAAGTTAGAGGCTGAAATACCCTGTTTTACATGTTTGTGAAAATAGCTGCCATTCTTCTTGTGAACTCAGGTTTGAACAGAGGATCTCCAGAGTGAAAACCATCACAACTCCACAGAAACCATTTCCCTTCTTCTCTATTATATGTATTACTCTCATCAACTCTGCAATTTGACACAAACCATTCAGTTCCTGTCAGGCTGGCAGCTCGACTTGCCACTGCCATCACCTCCATTTTGGGAAGTGCTGCCCAACAACTGAGAGCTTGGTTCCATGGCTGGGACTTGTGACTCCTTCTAATCTCTGTAAATATGCAGCAGCCTTTGAACACTGAACTGTTTTCTCAGCGTACTGAAAGAGAGAAAGCAGAGAAATTCTTGGGTTGAGAGGATACCACCAGGGAGCAGTAGGAGTGGGGTACTCTCCAGGGTGGCCTAATGTAAATTGAGCTGGGCTCTCTGCCCACAGGGAACAGCCCTGTGTGGGATTAGGTGGTGACAGTGACAGGCATCAAACCCCACATATAGGGAGGGTTTGCTGCCCTACAGAAACCCAGTATTTCTGGAGGCTCTTTGTCCAGCTGTAGCTGCCATGGTCTGCCAGCCCCTTCTCTGGCAGCTTTCCCTGAGCTGGGCTCAGACAGGGTGGGCAATGGGCACTTGACCATGGGGCCCCCGGGAAACCCAGTCCAGGGCAAGGACAGCCCAGACACCCCTGGGACCCAGCAGAGCCCAGTGCCTGCCCCAGCAGTGGCAAATATCATAGAATCACTGAGTATGGTGAGCTGGAAGGGATCCACAAGCATCATCCAGCCCAACTCCTGGCCCTACACAGATCAGCCCAACAATCCCACACGTGTTTGAGAGCATTGTCCAAGCATTTCCTGAGTTCTCTCAGGCTTGGGGCTGTGACCATGCCCTGGGACACCTGTTTCAGTGCCCAAACACCCTCTGGGTGAAAAATTTTCTCCTGATATCCAAACCAAACCTCTCCCAATGTCACAGAATTACAGACTTGTAGAATAATCTGAGTTGGAAGGGACCCACAAGAGTCACCCAGTCTAACTCCTGGAGACCTGTCATGACAGTGAGGACATGAGTATGTGTCCTTTCACTTCCCCTCTGTGGGAGTCTTCTTTGTAGAAATTTCCAGCTCTGAGCTTTTGTGCCTTCATTTGGGAGACAATATCACTAATGTGAGAGAGCAAGGGAACTGTGAATGCACTGGGTGTTGACACAGTGTAATGATGTGCCTTCCTGGAAAGTAAAAGGCAAAAACAAAAAGCTTCAATTCCAGGAAGTCTGGCCTTTTTCAATGTTAAAACTCAATTTATTGTGTTAGCAAGTTTTAAAAAGAATATTTTAACCTTCAGTAGTGGAGGAAATGGATACTGATGGTACTGTGAGAATCAGAAATGAAAAAATAACTCAGATATTCAAGTGAGGATTCTGTGTAGAGAAAAAGAGAATAACTTAATCAAATTGTAAAAGAGACAGGGTGTGAAGGAGAACCTATTTATAGAATTTCTTCTAATACAAGTGCATAATCTTTTAAGAAGAAATCAATGTAATTTATTAATTTCTATTAATTTTGTTATTCTGCAGAGATACTTTAGGACACAGTAGATATCAGCAAAAGGTTTCAGATCAGTTTGTGTGACAGAGAGGTTTTATTAGCTCTTGCTACGTTTGTCCCACTTATTCTTTAAAGTATTTGAAATGTAGGTTGGATTAAGCGTACAGACAAGTGCATGCTTTGTCTGAGGCTCCAGTTCTCTCTAATAAGGAACTAAGTTTATAAAGGCAATTATGTGTATTTCATGAGGTTGTTTATTATATCCTAATTTTAAGAGTGAATGAAGACTGTAGGGCTTAACTTGACTAGAACCTAGTTACAGCTACAAACTACAGTATTAGTAGGAAATTATTCTGAATTCAATTATATATATTGCAGCTTTTGAAAAAAATGTAGAAGTCACTAGACTGCAATATTGATCTTTGCAGTTCATTAATCTCTAAACTACAAAAAACGGAATAGTTTAATGAAAAGGAATCACAACCAAGCCCGATGCCTCTGACTGGTAGTTACATCTGTAGTTACAACAGGTATCATAGCAATGTACTCCAATAAACTTATGTACTCATAATGGATCACTGTGTCTGAGATGAGCAAGAAAATCAAAGCTATCCCAGATTACAATAACACAAATAAGTGTATGAGAGGTTGCAGGAAAAATTTGAAATATTAAAACGTACTTGGTGGATGCTACTTTGTCAAAGAGGAAAAATTCCCTGAGTTGAAACAATTCTGGTGACATCATCCAAATAGAGATCAGCCAAACAGAAGTGTGATTATTATTCAGTGGCAGTAACTCACGGGGTCTGTGCATTTAAAACCTGCTGCTGGAGGAGTCTGAGGAAACTTGTTGACAAGTTAATGTGGCTGCTCCTAAACCTACAAACCGACAGCTGGACTGAAAAATCCCTTTGGGCTACCCAACAAGAGTGGGTGCAGAGACAGCAGAGGAGAAACAGACAAGCACAGCTTAGAGGAAAAGCAGAGAAAACTTAGGGTTGTTTTTAGGTTCCATGCCACCAAATTTGTCTTTCTAATTCGTGTTTGTTTCTGCAGTTAATTAGTGTAGCTGTGACAAAGGGCATGAATTAAGGAGAATTTGCTTCAATTAAACTGTGAAAAGACTGCTCACTTGTGTCTTCACTCTCACTCTCTTTAGCAGAAGGATAGGCTAGATAGTTAATAACCAGAATAGTCTGTATTCAGAGTTAGAGCAGGGGCCAGACTTGCTGTTTATAAAAAATAGAGCCTAAAGTGGACATGAAATCCATCAAAAATCCAAATGTGTTCACTAAAGCCAACAGAATATTAGTAACCTCTAATTCTTTCTTTGTGTTTCTATTCATGCTGCCACTTTATCAGCTGAGCCCCCTCTTCTATCGACACTTCAGTTAGTCCTACTTCATCATAAAACAACAACATGAGATATGTTAAATTCTTTAAAACTCTCTGGAGTGTAAATAGTAAGTTTGTGTTGTACCTTTACTTTCTTCAGGCCTCCTATCTTTACAAGTCAATTGAGTCTTTCACAAAACACAAATAAAGAAGCACTGGCTTCAACCATTTCCTGAGACTGTGTCTGGAGTTTGTTAAGGGAGTGGTGCTTCAGGCAGCAAAAAAACCCCGAGTGGTATCCTGTGCTATTCGTTTGCTCTGGCACAGGCACAGCATTGTTAAGGAACAATATTACTTTCTTGACTATAAAAATGAAAATTGAAGAAAACTCAACGTCTATCCCATTATCTAACTAAATTGAAGAAACAAACTTATTAGCTCTTTTTTTTTTTTTTTTAACAACAGATGAAAGCAATTTTCTAATGGGATGTGAAAAACTGGGTCTGATATAGCACTCTATTGGATTTTTCTTATTTATAGCATAAAAGTCCTTGCCTTTCTTAATGCTCATATTTCAACTTTTTAAATCTGCTTATCTTTGAACAATGGAATTATACAAGCAATTAAGTAAATTCAGATATAATGAAAGTGAATTCAGTTTAGTCGTAATGAATAGATCTCTCACTTTGCATTTGATTGCAGTTTGTTTGAGACTGTAAATAAGTTAATTTTGTTTATGTTTTTCTCTCTGAGAGCAACTATATTGAGTCAGATTTTCAAGACAGCTCAAATCTCAGTCTCTCTGTGGCCAGATAAAGTTCTTTAGAAAGTAGGCCAAAGCATTATGTGGAAATCTGACAGTCACTCTTAAACCATGGCTGTATTAATCTTTGCTGTATAAAGTATACTAACACACTGGATTTTTTTTTTTTTTTTAACATAACTCTTAGTTTTTATCATCTTCTCCAGGTCTATACTTATGAGACATTATTTTAAACTGTCTGTGGAGAGAGATGCATGTAAGGCATCTGTAATATCACTGTCTTTCTTGAAATACTAAGTTTCACTAACTTAGCATGGTAGAGGCATCTTAGGAGTCAGATGGGAAATGATATGTTGACCTGTGTTTTGTTTCTGAAATAACAGAGTTAGGACATATATGCAATATGCCTTAAGCTCTCCTCTAGAGGTAACTTTGAGGTTACCTGCTATTATGCTTCTCAGGTTATTTAGTCAGTTATCTATTTGAAATAGATCCCAAAACGTTTATCATTCACCAACAAATGGTTCTGCACCTGGACTGAAAGGTGTATGAATCTAAACCATGGGGTGGCACAAAGAAGCCAACACACAAAGCTGATTCTACCTTTGCTTTCTGTGATTTATGGAAGATTCACCATTTCTCTGACAAATCTGAGTGCCTTTTACTCTTAAAGTACTATGTTAATATGTAAAGTACAGCTATTTGCTTTTATTTTCGTATGTAGGTTGTAGTCATGAGATACATGAGTCTGCCTCATGGCTGAAAGTGTCAGTGTGCCTGTGCTTTAAGACAATTTTTGTGGAAGGGAGTAGGAAGAGGTGGGTAGTGGAATGTTAATGTATCTCTAAATGATCCCTGCTCATTTTGCTTACTGATTTATACTACCTTCTTTTTTTTTTGTTATTATTTATTTAGCTGATTTAGTTGTATTTGTCATCATAGCAGTTTGTCCCTAGTTCTGTGTTTGTTGTTCTCCATTCTCTTTTTGTCATAGCAGGAAGTTTGTGTTGCATTCTGATGGGCTGCCATGGCACACTTAAAGACAGCAATACCTTGTGTAGGTTGGTAACTTCCAAGTGCTTCCACAGTATTAATTATATTATCCTAATTTTTTTAATCCCTGAAATGAAGGCATTTAGTTTCTCATTTAAGGAGTGGAGAACTGAGGCATGACTTATTTAAGAAACCTGTCCAAATCTGACATAAATCCTTATAGGGGACTAAGGATTTGTAATGAGATTGTCTTTCACCTCACTGATCCCATTGGCTGGTTCAGGTTATGTTTGCTGTCTTCCATGTTCTCATCAGATTAATTTTCTTATCTTTCCCCTGGTTCTTTTTAATTTTTTGTCTGGGTTTCAACATTTCTTTCAAAAGATTGAAAGTATTATTTTTAGAAGAGATTGAAGATATTTATTTAAATTTAAAATATCTTGCAACACTCTGATAATAAAATTGGAGTGTTGGGCTTATGCTGTTCATTTTCTGCTTTTATTTAAATGGAAGTGGAACTAAAAATATCAGAAAGAGATAACCATATAGCTGTGTTTGCTATTTTGAAGTTGTTTTAAGGTGCAAAAAGCACCTGATTCAGCTAAAGTTTTCTATTTTGCATTAGTTTTTTGTTTTGGTGTTTGTTGATTTGTTTTTTGGGTTTCTTTTCTTCTTATTATTATTTTATTCTATTCCCCTTAGGAAGACATCAATTTTCTTTTCCTAGAAGAATGTATATTTGATGAAGTTCTGTCTCTTGGTGACCATTTTGTATTTCAGAAAAATTCTTCTATTTTGTAAATCCTTATGAGAGTTAGTTTAGTCCAGACACCCTATCTTTATTCTTCCTTTTGCACATTGAAGCTGGGTTTATGAAAACATTCAAGCTATCCTAGTTTGTTCACCCATTTGTATTTGGGTATAATAGAGAAATTATCACATTGAATATACTTGGGTCGGAATTCTTCTCATTCAGTTCAAAGTCACAATATGAAGGAAAGGGATTAAATTATTGTTTGGCTTTTTTGTTGGGCTTTTCAGACTGTGGTGTTCTGTGTTTTTCTGTGCTCCACACTGTGAGTTTTCATTAGCTCTTTAATTTCCTGATGCTGAAGTTGTGCATAATTTTCTGTTATTGGTGGTGCCTGGAACAGAATATTTGGGATTTATGGACAGTTCACTCTCAGTGTGAACACAGTGAGTTATTTCAAGAAGGAATTAGAGAATATCTGATCTTTGCTTCTCTATTCATCTTCCTGGCTGCCTTCTCACAAATAGTACCAAGTCACAGGTACAGTCACAGGTATATTTTCTGCATCCCTTACAGAGTTTGGACTCTGGAGCCCCTCTGAAATACAACTGGTAAGATAATGGGAAGCTAGCCCATGTGCTAAAAATAGGAAAGGAATCCATGGTGGACATTTGCCTTCTGTTTTCCAGCCTGTGCATCTTCTGTGGGAGCAATGCTTTTTTGTTAATGCAGAGGATTTCCAGGAAGAATGTTCTGGAGAAATTGATTCTGCAAGAGTGACTCAGGGTCCTGTTATATCAAGCATCACATTTTTACATATATACACACATACATATACACATTTTTACACATATAGAACACCTTAAAATTATGGATAAGTTTTAAGGGCTAAATTTTGTTTAGAACAGAGTGATGAAAAAATAGAAGGCTAACTTACTAAATTAATTTATATTAAAATTTCATAATAAAACAAGTGCTTCTCTTGGTTTGTGTGCTTTAGCAGCAGTCAATTACTCTCACTGGTGATCTCTGTAATGAAACATCACAACATTTTTCCTTCTTGGAGTCCTTTATTTTCCAGACACTAATTTTTCCCAGCTTACTTGTTGAAGGGTTGTTGTAAGGTTGTTTATACAACCCTCTCAATAACTCATGGACTTTATTACTTCTTTGAAGATGAAAATGTTGTTCCTGGAGTTCAGATATTCTGGAGTTCAGATATTTGCAGACCCAAACCCACATGTTATGAAACTGAAGGAGTCCAGTGAAGACTGTGTTTGTTATAGTGAAGAAACAAAGACTGTTGTATCTGAGGGTTGCACACTGATTTTGTTGACTTATTAAAATACCTTATGTTATAGTATCCCTGGAGCAAATGTCCTCTATACATATTTTGGCACACAAAATGTAATAATCATTTTCTGTCTATGCAAACACTACATAACAGTAACAAAGAAACTGTGCACATCTAAGTTTCAGCTGAATATTGCTGACTTTTCCAGCTGAATATTGCTCAGATGATTACAATTCAGTAGAACTCACTTACATGGTAGTGCAGCCCTATATCATCTGAGTACATAAAGGAAATGACAAATAGTTTAAAAAAATTATCTTCATATTAACATCTGCCTTTATCACAGAAATTTTAGCAATTTGTCACAAGGAAAGGTTATTTTACCCTGCGGTTAAGGGACCACAAGTCAAAAGGCAGTTATTCAGGGGAAAAATAGGGTAAAATTGTGGCATTACTTTTTTTGCCATTGATTTTTCTTAGTTTAGCTTCAGCTGAAACAGTTCATACTTGTCCTGGGGGTGAAAAATGAAGCAGAATATGGTTGGAACTTCTGCAGTTCCAAAGCCCCGATTTTGCTTTGCCATCTCTTGTTCTATGTAGTCTTTTTTTCTAATAAGATAGAAATCTAATTTCTAACAGTTCTATGATGTTTAAGAATCCTGGTCTTAGGAATCATTAATTGCAAGTTTTATTCCTTCTGTTTAGGGTTNGAGGTTCATTTTCTCAATTGTAGTAAGGATAGAAGTTACAAGGTCAGGACCCCATACTTCTTCCTTTATAAATTCAGAAGTTTTATTTCTATTCCAAAATCAAAGAGTAAACTTCTGGTTTGTATTGTTGACTTCTATGACTTTACAACAAGAACATTGTACTCCAATAGCAGGCAGTAAAATATCTCTAGGAAAAAGAATATCTGTTTAGAGAGTGATGTAGGTGCCCAAAACAATCTAGACTTTTTGCTTCAGTTTGAATTTCCTTTTTATCTTTGTTTACGACTTCTTAACTGATCCTCAAATATGTGAGTTTAAGATACCGTACCTCAGCTATCACAGGTATAAGCTGCTCATTTTACATAATTAGAACAAACCAGGATCAAAGTGGTTTTATTGATTTACTAATGACGTGCAATTAGCTGGCAAACAGTGAACTATGCCTTTAGGATCATTATGAGTTACAGAACGAATAAAGTTTCCATCCTGGCTGCTTACAAGATGTTAATAAATACCCAAATCCCAAAGAGTTCCTTGTCTCTCACACACGGGTGCACACACAGCTAGCGCCATCTCCACCCCCTTTTCTGGCACTGTAGTAAAAGTGGGTGTGGGGGTGAATCCTCCCTTTCCTACCCCTGGGCAGTGCTGTGACCCCAGGAATGCTCATTAGGCCTTGACCCTGATAAAGAGCACCTGGGGTCAGCTTCCCTTGACCTATCACAAACACTGCCTGCCCACAGGAATCTATGCTGTCTAACAAGATCTTGGTTTTAACCAAAAGCCTCGGAAACGGAGGTTCCTTTCCTGAATAACAACAGGAGTGTCATGACATTTTGTTATCAATCATTCAGAGAGCGTGTCCAACCCGCACTGCAGGCGGGATGGAAAATGATTATGGTTACAGCTATGTGACCCTGCAAGCAGTGGTCCTAAGTGGGACTCTTGGAGCTTTCCTGGGACACAGGAGATATCCCCACACTCCCCAGGGCTCAGCCTTTTGCCCACTGAGAAGGTGCAAAGCCATCCAATGCAACTCTTCCACTTAGCCTAAAGGGGCATTTTTCACAGGAATATACCTGCATGTGCTCTTTAGGTTTGTGTGTGTGCAAGTGGGAGGGTGCTGCAGAAAATGTGCTGTGGGTGTTGCTCTCTGAGATTCTTAAGTACATTAAATTCGTGAGAAAGTCAGGCCTGTAAATGGGTTACTCTTGTGCTTACAGGAAATTCCACAGAATCTATTGTTAAGTTATTTAACTTAAGCTATTCATTCAGTTAAGCTTAAATGCTGTTAAACTTTTAGGCCTAAACTGTTGGTTAGGTCTGGGGCTATGTCTGGCAGGGGGGTTTCCACCTTGTGACAGAATGGGTGGGGTCCCTCATATCTTTTTACCTTTACCCTTTCCTATACTTACCCTTTACTCACCCTCCCCCTCACTGCAGCTTCCACATAGATAATTTTTGTGGTAATTTTGGGATTAGGTTGGTTGATTTTAGATTTTAGTCTGATTTTTCTCTGTGTGCTTTAACTATCTGATTGGACCTTGACAATGATCTTTGTCATGCTTTCACTTTTATATTTAACCGCCTTTTGATGATTACTATGCCAGTGTTTCTTGGAGCAACCTTAAAACATTCATTCAATAAAACCTACAATTGCATTAGTCAGGAAAAGTACCCAAAGAGTGTTCACATGCACACCTGAGGTGGAGGTACTTCACTTTTATCAACTTGATGTCCAGCATCCACATGCCAGTTAAAGTTGTAATCAGCCAATAATTATGATTTCAATTACAAGGCAAAGAACACTTTTAGTTTTAAGTCTCTAAAGAAAACGGAAAACAACAGACAGGCAAACAAAGAGAAACAAACAAACACAAAGGCTACATGAACCACTGGCACTACTGCCACTAAGACACTAAACTGTGTGGATGACTAGAGTAAATTTTGTGCTGTGTGACTCTTCAGGCTATCAGGAACAATAGGAAGTGATTTGCAAGATTTGATTAAAATATCAACGTAAAAAAATTAAAATCATTATTGAAGAGAAAAATAACTTCCTCTGAGATGAACTCTGGTTTAGGGCTACGGTTTTAGGGTTATTGCGAATGCTCTGGGAGCATGGATCAAAAAGGGGAAGGCACCTCTTAGTTGCAGAATACTGAAAGAATTTACAAAAAAAGATACTTTTCCCAATTACTTACTTAGCTCTATAGAACACAGAGTTTCTGAAATTTACATTCCTTCAATGCAGTTTAAAAAATACTACAACCCAGAATTTTTAGAAACCTTAGCAAATAAGAGCTTGCTTGTGTTTTAGAGGACTGTAAAAACTATTTTGTCAACGGCTATTTTTTATATATTAGCATGTTTTAATTAATAATTGGCAGTGTCTGATAAATTCAATACTAATCCTTTTCTTTTGTCTTCCATGTTCTCTCCCTTATCTGTGTAGATGTCAGATGTTGCATGGATCTGTTTATGTTTATTCAATTGCTTATGGGCTTATTTTCTATTGTTTTGCCTTTTTGAAAGAGGAGTAAAAAAGCTTTTTTGTCTTTGGTTTTTGATTCTGGGTTGTTTTTTTTTTTTTTAATATATATTACAGCTGGGATTTTATGTGGCACAGAACTCTGTAATAACATCTGTGCATATCAGACCACCATATGGGTGGGAGGGAAAGGGCTTAATTTAGTGCATATGCATGAAGTAAATGAAGACTTTACTATTGCTGGGCTACAAATCACAAACACTAAAGAGAATCAGAAGCTGGGGAGGGAGGGGTTACAGGAAACCAAAGGGCAAAGGTTATCTCAGTGGCATTACACTGTTTCTGCAAGAGGTTTTCAGTAGTTATCCAAAGCAGTGACTCAGCAAGCACATGTCTAGTCAGAAAATCATTAAAGGTTAAATATTGACCAATATGAAATGAAATGTCATTGACTGAAAATACAGCTGAGGGTTCCAGGCTTACATTAATTCCAGTGAGACAGAGGATCAGCTTCACAGATTCAGCTAAAGGCATCATGAGTCTCAAAGTAGTTTTACTGATAACATATAGCCAGAAGTCTAAATCTTCTCTGGCTTCTTTTTTTGAACTGCCTTTGACCATTACTGCTTTTAAGTCTCCTGTCTGTTACTATAATAGGTCAGCTTTATCTCTAATATTTCTGACATAAGGAATTTGTCTGAATATACAGTGAGTTTTACCCAGAGCTGGCTTGGAGAGGCAGATATGTTCAGGGCTGGAAGGAAGAACTCAACCACCACTGAATTTCAGCTTATTCCACTTGCTGAAATGATACAGGTATTAAAAGCATCTTTGTTTATGGCTGTAACATAAAGGGATAGATACACCACTGAAGAAGATAATTACTTACAGAGCTGATGTCATTTGACGGGAAAATGTTGTGCCATTGCTGGTTCCTTAGAAAAGACAAGTCAAAGTCTAAGTAATTTGCTGTCTCAAATAAACAGGTGAGAGAGTGATTGTGAGCAACCTGGTTCTTGGTCAGGCCTGGGTGCAGAGGAGCAGCTCATTTTTGTAGCTCCTACTGCATCTCTATATTCTTATCCAAAGAGGCTTCCTGAGAAAGAAGAGGATGTGGCTGTGCCAGACAGCTACAATTTTCTGAAAGAGTGGAAAGCACCATATGTCTGAGGTCTGCCCAGTTTACTAAAACCATACCTAAATATTGTTTCTTTTTCTTTCTGCTTCTGTTTTCAATGGGACCTTTCCTGTGTCATTATCCTTCCAGAGGGGACCCTGAGTAAGAGTTGTGTTTTGGGTGAGTTACTAGTTCTTAAGGGTTTTGTTTAAACATACAGAAACAAATAGTCATATTTAACAAGTCTGGGATAATTATAGGTACATGTTCTCAGATTGTGATTGTATGATGTGCAATGCTTACTGGAGAAAATATGTATAAAATTCTTGTATGAGGGATGAAGACCTCCAACTTCATTCTTCCAAAACTGTACCACGCTGTAGGCATGTACTCCCACACCACAGTGGGGCTTTTCCAAATAAGGAAAAGGGTTCAGTTTACCTTTAGACTTTTTGGGAAATTAGCCAGAACCTTTGGTCCCCTGTTTTGAAACTATTGGCTCAGTGCCAAGGAACCGGTTCCAATTGGACCCCATCCCTGTCTGTCAAAACCTACACCTGTCTCTATTGGCAGGTGACCACTAGAACCATCCTCGACCATCAAGTAGAAAAAACAAAAGACAAAGGCTCCAATGGCATTTTCAGGCAGTTTTAGCAGACGGATGAATGAATCTCTCTGCTGCGCTCGGCTTAACTCTTTTATTTGTATTATTCTCAGTTTATTTTGTCATTAAACATTTTGTTTTACAAGACACACCTGATCATGCTGTCTCGCTATTTTTAACGCCACAATCCCTGCCGGCAGGGACCCTTGAAAAGTGTGGCAGGGACCCCCCTGCCACACCACTCAACTAGACCAGAGTCAGATACATACTTTGCTCTCATTTTGATTTAATTTTGAATTATTTCTTTCACACTGGAAAATGTATCTTGGATTGAGTGTGCTACATAAAAAATTTAGAGTGGATGTCAGCCTTTCAGCAAAAACAAATGTAAGGCTGTGCCTCTTTATCTGGACTGAGTATAAAAAGGACTAGGTCGCACTCCTAGGGAATGTTGATAACAGCAATAACGCTTAGTCTCCGGGAAATGAGGGATTCTTCCTAACCTGCCTGTTCCTCAAGATAGTGCTTTGTGTACAACACCAAATTAAGTATTTTATGACAGTTATGTGACACACAATGCCATGTAAGACACTATGGAGTTCAATTCAATTTCTATAAGAACTTTAGAAAATTGTAAGTAAACTTACAATTCAAACTCTGTGCTTGTGCAGCCACATTATATTTCCTCTCCTCATAGGTATGCGTAGGAGCCTACTACTTTGTTCTACTCTTGAAAAGTGCAGAGGTACAATCCTTTTGTACCTACTCCTGGAAACACAAAAATAAGTTAGTGTGCATGCACTGTATTATTGGAAGATTTTTGGTCTGCTAAATCCTGAATTCTTGAGTCCATGTTGAGTTTTAGAATGTTACCTGTTGGTAGTGCTAAGTGGAAAATACCCTCTTAAATAAGTCTTTGGTGTGCATGGGGAAATCAAGAAAAAAAAAAAAACAAAACAAAACAAAACAAAAACCCTGAAAACTTTTCAGGAGGAGAGTTTTGTGTATGCTAAAAAAAAAAGGAAATATAATTACTGAAAACAACAGTATTGTACACAGAATTTGATTTTGATGAACTTATGATATTGTACTATGTAATGTGAAAATTGTCGATAATGAAAACAAAACTACTGGAAATTTTAAGGTGTGTATGCTAAAAAAATGGGTTTTCCTTTGAACAGACTTTCATGTTGCTTTCTGGAACTGTCATGAAGTTTTTAAGTTTACATATGTCTTACTAATTACAGAGAGAAATTCTGAAGAGATTTTTACTCATGTTTACTCTCTTGTATTTTGACACATGGTCTGAAATTTATTTTAAAAGCAAAACCTAACTGTAATAGTATTCTAATGTCAGAATGAAGCAGTGACATCCCTTGATTTTGGAAATACTAGCCAAGAGAATCTAACTGGTGAATAATCTCTAAGCTTCCCTTTTAACCACATAAAACTTAGTGAAGTCATGTGATATGTGAATGAAAGCAGAAAAAGCAAACAACTGGTTTTATTGAGTCACAATGCTTTGGTCGTCCAAATTTGGTCTATTATCTCACAACAAATGGACTTGTTCAGTATCTTCAAAGTTTTTAAGGCTTCACACTCCAAAGCCCCAAACCTTGTTTCCCAACTGGATTGCACAAATATCCCAGACAGCAGACAGGGGGAATGGGAGATGCTGAGAAAATGTGGTTATTAAATCTTCACACTGGCTCATTTTTGCATTTACTTTGCCCTGTCCAACCTAGGTTAAAAAGATTTGTGTCTAAATATACTGACACCATATCTTATTTAAAAAACTCTCCAAATTTAGAAAAATTAAGTCTCTTTCAGAGATTAGCAATTTTAGAGGGATTAAAACAAACAAACAGGCAAAAAAAAAGTACTGAAAATTCAATTGAAAATTGTGAATAATGAGGTCTGATTTATAAACCCTTCACTCAAGCTCTCCTAAAAGCCATCTTGTTTAAGTGTAAATAGTGAAAATCCACAGGGGAAGAAGCTTCTGTAGTGTCTGTGGGCACTACATCTATGAATAAGAATGTTTGGGACAGATATATTTACCTAAATTATTTTCCTGCAAGTCTGACCAGATATATGGTAGAAAACTGGTGTAGATTTGAACACTTGAAGCCAGAGTCAATGTTTGAAGAAGATTCACATTCAGAGAGCTCAAGTAATCCTTGCATCTGTACAATCAAAGATTTGCAGTGTCAAAGATGCTGGATTCGGACAAATTTGCTGACAACAAAGTGTGCTTCAGGCAGCAGCCAAAGTTTTGAAAATTCAAAGCTGTTTATTTCCAGAGTGCTTTCTCCATGACTGTGTGGAGGGTTTACAGTGTGCAGCATATGTATTACGGCAATATATTTAGAACTTAAACATACATATGAGCAAGAGCTTACGAAAAATGCATGCAACAAAGCACAATTGTGGAGGTGGACTCTGGGCCTCAGTCTCTTATCAGAGATCCACCCACCAGCAAGAGGGATGTTCAAGTCCCTCTTGTTAGGAAAGTAGTGGCCTCGGCCCCTTCTCCAGCCAAAAACATATCTAGCCTTTCTCTTCCTTATTGCACACTGGTATTTTCTTGAAAAAAAATGCCAGAAGAACAGCCTTGTGCACTTCTTTCACAGCCTTAGTGGGAGAAGACAGAAATGAGAGAGGTTGGAACTAAATGATCATTAAGGTCCCTTCTAACCCTAACCATTCTATGAATTTCTCTCAAAAATTGGATTATTAGAAGGTTTAAAAGGAAAAAAAACAAAACAAAACAAAACAAAAAAAAAAACCAA
>VWYP01014500.1:212070-271251 GCA_013400435.1 Pycnonotus jocosus
AAAAAAAAAAAAAAAAAAAAAAAAAAAAAAAAAAAAAAAACCAAAAAAAAAAAACCAAAAAAAACCCCAGGAAAACTCAATACAAAATAATAGTTTGTAGACCTCATCTTTATAGCAGAAAATTTAGATGTGTTACTTTGGTTAATCCAGGAAGTATAATAATTTTGATGATTTCACTAGTTGCAAAATAAAATTAATTTTACTAAATCTGTTGCTGTGGGTTAATCCTAGTAGACAGCTAAGTACCACATAGCTGCTCTCTCCCTCCTCCTCCTGCCCAGTGGGATGGGGGCAGAGGAAAGGAAGAGTAAAAGCAAGAAAACTTGTGGGTCAAGGTAAAACGGATTAGTAAGTGAAGGGAAAATAGAAGAGAGAACAAAAATAAAATAAAAAATGAAGCAAATATAATTACCATCATCTCCCACAAGAAGTTTCTGAGCAAACCTGCCTAAATCCCTTTATTTTCTCCTCCTATCACTGATCATGTTTTATCTCTTCAGTTAATTCCAGTCATATTCCTGGTTGCATCCCCTCCCAGCCTCTTGTGCACCCCCAGATGTATTCACTGGAGGTGTGGAGTGAGAAACGGGAGGGGCTTGGTGCTGTGCAAACACATTTCAGCTACAACATTAGTGTGTGATCAGCACTGCTTGGCCACAAATCCAAAACACAGCATCACACCAGCTGCTCTGAAGAAAATTAACTCTATCTCAGCCAGACACAGTGCAACTGCTATTCAGAGCAAATAGTGGCTGCAATCTGTGTATTGTAGTATTGTGGCAAGAATTATTTCAGACTGACCTTTTTCCAGATGCTTCAATAACTCAGTCTTGAAAGCAGATGTAGTTCAGAAAAGCAACTCTGTTGGGAATCATACATTTAGGATTTCTAACAGATTCATATATATATATATCTATATGTTTATATAGAGACATGCTAGATAGACATGTTCATATATGTTGCATATGGAAGAATATTTTATGCTCTCTTTTTTATTTTTTAATTTTTTAAAATTTTTTTTTAAACCTTGGTTTTGGCTCATAGGTCAAAACCTTAATATTTTAGAGTTTTGACTCATGGTTAACCTGTCACCCACCAAGATTCCCATGTCCTTCTCAGCAGAGCTGGTCTCTAGCTTATGCTGGTACTTGAGGCTATTCCTCCCTGAGTACAGGACCCTACACATGCCTTGTTCAACCTTTTTAGGTTTCTCTCTGCCCAGACGAGTACTGTGTTCTGATCCTGAATAACCTATCAGCAGCTGGATGCAGGCACTCCCAAGGTCACTGGCAGCACTGAGTGCCAGAGCTTTATGGGGGTGCTACCAGTCCCGGTCTGGACTCCCCTGAGCATGGCCCTCTGACACAAGACCCATCATTTAGGGGAAGTTGTCAGCTCTGTGGTTACCAGCTTTGCCAGACTGGGTCTGAGGACCCCGCTGTACCCAGAGTGTGCTCCCCTACCAAATGCTGTCAGGATTTTGTCCTTGTCTAAGTGCGCCTTGGGGAGAGTGCAGCGTATGTTGTTGATGCTATCCCCGTCAGACCATGACAGCTACTGTTGCCTGTTCTCTTGGCTTTGATTTCCAATTCCTTTGGTTCAGTGATTTCTGAATTAAATATGTCCAGATGCTGTTTCATTTACTGTGGTTGCATGTGTACACAAATAGGCATTTATATTAGTGACCTTTATGCACTGTAGGAGCAAGAGAAACCTTCGAATGTAGCAAAACCAAGGTAAAAACCTCCAAATAGTTCAGTATGTTTCTAAAAGTAAAAAGTGCCATACCAAGTACTGTTATTCTAGAATACATTTGTATATTCTAATATATGAAAATAAATTCATACTTGTGACAATGTATACAGCAGCTCCCTACATTCCCTGTCACTGCAAGTTGCCACATATCTCTGTTCATTTTTACTTTTTTTAATAGTCCATTTCTATTTTTCCTGCATCTTATGTAGCTTTCCTTAAAGCTAAATATATGATGAATCGACTTTTTACCCGCCTCTACCAGAAAAGAAAGAGATAAAGGATATGTATTTGAATAGTTCAGCACTTTTTTTTTTTTTTTGGATGATGTTTCAGATCCTTAGACACTGTACTGCTGTTAAATTTAGTCTCTTGGAAATGCTGTACTCTGGTAAAATTCACACAAGTATGCTATTAACAAAGACTTTATTGATATACTTAGCAAAATACACATTAATAAAAATAAGACCTCATTGCAGCTTGAGAAGTATTTTGTGAAAGAGGGGGCACATTGTTACAAGGACTTCATAGCTAATTGGTATGATCACAATGATTTCAAAAGGCTGTTTCACAAAATCATTAAGGCTAGAAATTAATCTTGGAGCTATATTAGCTCAGAGACTTGCACTTTCTTCACACTTCGCAAGCACAACCAAACTGCCATTAAGTTCAAGGTGCCCTCCGTGATGCTTCGTCAGAAAAGTGAATTCATTTAAGAGTTTTGTTTCAGCAGACTGTAGCTACAGACAGAATAGTTACCCTGTCATGACTGACAGAGTAAGTGGTTTCACGACGGATGTACATCCACAGGAGTCAGAACATTTGCAAGTCACAGCAGGGTTTAAGGTCACCCAGCCAACTTTGTTGTTGCTGCAGTGATCTTATCTCTGACTTAAAACAGCCCTTCTTAAACAGGATTAAAATGAATATACATGCCTTAGTTATGGCTTTGGAGTTACTGCATTGTACCTAAGGCAAACACCAGCCCCTTGAATGCCTCTTCCATATTAGTTCTTTCTTATCTGCCTCCTCAGATACATTTTAAGAACTCGTTCCAAGACCACTGATTTACCTGTCTCTAACCAATGCTGCTTTACTCCCTTCTGTATACATTTCCTTAAAGATGCACAGCAGCTGATATAGCTCCTCTTTGCCTGGGAACCACTAGAGAGATAGGCAGCTGTAGTGACTGATTCTGTAGATAGTGGCCTCATGCTATCTCCATTCTGGCAGCAAGTTATCTAGACTTTCCCTGTTGACTTTTCTTTGCTGGTAAACCAGAAATGTCTTTGAAATAAAGATAAGTAAGTCTGTTAAATAAAATAAAGGCAGAACAAGAAGTGGAAGGAGAGAGGTATAATGCAGTCAGAATACTGGGTTTGGAAGATCCTCAACAGGTGTAGCAGAGAGGGGCAGTTTAATTATTTGTGTAAATAGATACAATTTTTAAGATTGCCTATTTTAATTTTAATCAGATGTATCCAAAAATCCTTTATTAGTTCTTAACCACTAACTTTTTTTTTTTTTCATGTTGTTGGTATAAGAATAAAATCCTATACTGACTTCCCAAGTTGGAACTTTCTCTCATCTAAAAAGAGTCATCTGAAGGTCTGGTAGAGGTTTAGGAGCTGAGCTCTTTGAGCATTGTCCCTTTGTGCCAATAGTTTACAATACTGACTCAAAAATGTATTCATTTTCCCTGTACTTTCTGTCCTCTGTGTCAGTTGTATAACACTTGATCACAAGAGTTTTCTAGGACTTATTAGAAGTCTGAATTTTGCCATAGGTAACCCTCTAGAGCTACTGTTACCACTGGTTTTATGTGTCACTGCTGGTTTTGATAGCAAATGCTAACTTTTTTTTTAAATGTAATTTTTCCCCTCGCTGAATTCTTCACATCTAAAAATTCCTCTTGGATATCTGTCTAAACCCCAACAGGTTTCATGATAAGACTTAACACCGTGTGAGCATCTAACAGGAAGTAAGATCTAACTAGATCACAGTGAGGGTGATTTGGTATTTTATCATCAGATACAAGACCTGAAAACAAGACTGATCTAACTTGCTCTGTTTTCCACCTTGGAAGACTTTTACAGAAGTGTCTGTTGCAGAGGGTATTCAATAAATGTGAGGAATCAAATCCATATAGCCTGGATTAACAAAAACTTGTGACATAAATCCCCAACCTCACCAAATTTTGTCCCCAGTTTATCCTTATTAAAACAACAACAAACAAATATACATTGTGGTCCATGTGTGACCCTGGATGCTTGTAATTAATTAATCATATGTACTGTACAACAAAGCACACAATTTTGTCTTCACATTTTTCTTACAATATCTCTTTCAATTAGTATTTGAACCATAAAATTGAGTGATACTGACTGAATATAATCCAAAATACAGATGCAGTTTGGTGCAGCCATTGAATGTGGTGATCACCAGGGTAGCTCAGACACACAGCAGTGCTGAAGTAGTGTGACAGATGGTGACGTCAAAAGGGTGGGCTGATGGAGAAGTTTGGAATAATCTGCTCACCAAGGAACCTGCTTTGTTACACAGACAGTTAGCAGGTTTGCCCTTGAAAGTGAAAATGAATTCTTGTGCTTTACAGTCCAATTTAAAGCTTTTGTAGGTTTTGCTAGCCTGTCGTAAGGTGGATTGGCTCGTTTGTTGTTGGGATGTAGGTCACCCGCTCTGTGGGGTTCTCTTTAAAGGCCTGTCATGGAATTGGATTGCTGTGGGGTGGGCCTTACCCTCAACTGCAAGGTTCAAAAGCAGCATATTTGACCTCAATGTCTGTCAGTAGGCTGTGGGATCAAAAACCCAAATTCAAATATATCCTTGCGTAATACCTTAGCCTGAGAATTATCGTTTTTGTTCTTCCATTCTTTAAAATACAACAAAGGGGAAATCAGCAAGAACACTTTTTTTTCTTTTTTTTTTTTTGGCTGTGCACATCTATCTCACCTCATTCTTGATCAATATGCCTGCTAGCTCTAAGTTTTTCTTTAATGTGTGTGGCAGCATACATGTTTTCTTCAGATACCAGTTCTTACTGCAGAATATCATGCAGGCAAACTCTTCTGATAAGATAAAACCAAAATGTAAGACTAGGATGATGATATATTTTTCAGTCATCAAAAATGCATGCTGGCATAGAAACTACAACATTTACTAAAATCACTAACAATATGTAAGCTAACTAAAAATGCACAAATTCTTCTTGCATACATTCTCAAGAAACTATTATTTTTATACAGTTTTTATATTTTAAAATAATATAAAATTATAAACAAATTTTAAAAATTGTTTTATGCAATGGTTATTTTATAGCTGTTATATTGTTAATGTCTCTATAGAAATCATAATTTTTAGGGCAATGCCTGTTGTATTCAAATGTCATTTGTGGTTCTGACATAAACCTTTTGAAAGAAAACCTTTTCTATCTTGCTTGCTACTTTTCATTTACTGGAATCAGTGGAACTAAATGGAACTACTCTGCAATTACAGTTATTATTTATCTGGGTTGTATCTTTTTTTTTTTTTTTTCCCAGTATTGAATGCTTATTAAAAAGAGCAAAAAGGCCCCAAGTCTTAAGAAACTGACTTAGGTCGTTATTGTCTTTATTTTTCTTTGACCTATGTTAAAATATCTCTTCTGAAAACTTATATGATGCAAATACATTACCTAGATATCCATTTGATTGAATTCTACATTTTAAAAATGTGTAGCTATGAAGGAGACATGTTTTTCTCTGTTTCACTGTACAATCAAGTTTCCTCTGGGAAAAAAAGAATCTGTCTTTAATCTGAAATTTGAATCATGCTGGAAGCGAATAATATTCTTTCTTTCCTTTGTTTTAAGTGCCCTCTTTCTGAATTTTGGTAGCTTCCATAAGCCTGTAGATGTTCTACACTGTGTATAAATAAAACCTGTGTGAATTTAAAAGACACTTGTACTATTGAGATGAATGTTTAGTTTTTTATCTTTTCACTTGATTCCATACATCTTTATTCGGACTCGTACATGAGAAAGGACTGTTGGAGTAAACCTAGTATATAATACACAGACAATTATAGTGTTCTATCAATCATAATTTTGTTTCTTGCAAGAACTAATTGCAGTTATTATACTGTAGTAGCATATTCATAATTCCACAATTCAAGAAGGTTAGTGAAAATCTTCAGAAATCTGAGATACATCTCTGGTTTTGCATGACCATTTTGATTTACCATATGGTTTGGCATTTAAAAGGTACTTAACACCCTTCAAACTTAATTTTTCCATTTTGTACATAAGCATTACAGTGGACACGTAAATTACATGGTTGTGTGCTTTTTTAAATGGACCCTCTTCGTCATTGCTGTTTTTTCAAAAATTCCAGGAATTGGTGGGACGCCCCTGCCGTAGTGAACTGGAGCAGTGTCACTTTATGTGGTGTTTCCAAGCATTTGAGACTGTGCTTGGCAAGCAGAAATGCTTTTGACACATATATTTTAGCCTAAAAATAAAGCCCTTTCCCACATGCTTTGATATTTTATGATTGGTGTAAAGATAATGGAATAGATTATTGATTTTAACATCAATGTATGTTAGTTGCAAACGCAAATTTTGAGAAGTGACGTTTGCTTACATATGTTATATAATGAGTAAAGATAAAATTATTTTTTTTAATGGCAATCTGCTTCTGAAGAAAAATTTAATTACATTTTCTTTTCTGTATTTCTTGAATTTATTCTCTCTTCAGATTTCCATGTGTTGTAGCATGTGATGCTGTAAAGACAGCTCCCTTAATTTGTGAGGGAAATCCAGTCGTTGGTTTGAGTAGGGTTGATAATGGGGAATTTTCTCTCTCAGAGCATGATGAGCTGTGTTCAGTTGGGTTGAGACCTTTTCGATCAGCTGCTGTGTAGAATTCCTGCAGACAGGACAGCCCTTTTGCTCTCCAAAGCAGTAAGCTGCTGTATTGTGGCCCAAGCCATAGACAAAACCAGCAAGTTGGATGAGTATTTCCAGGAAAACACACATTATTGTCTGCCATTTCACACAGTGCATGACATGCTTACCTGAGAGAGATTGCTCAAATGGGCAAAACCACCTCGAACTGTGTGTCTGGAATATGTAAGCAGGAGGGTGCCTGGGAATTAGACCTCTGCTGACTAAGGCTGTGGTTCCAGTGGCTAATAATTTCTTCTAAATTCTTATTTTTTAGGGTATATTAATGGACGATAAATTCCTTGGAGTAATTTGGGTCACTTTACAACAGTGTTCTTGATATTAACAACCATTCCTCTATTTGTTACTGAGTTCTAGTATTGAACAACAAATTAACACTAATATGCTTTTCAGTCCTATTTTACAGAGAAGAATTAATACCTATAAAATTTTTACTCTCTTCTTAAGTGCCAAATTGTCTGCAGAGATGAAGAGAATTTCTTGAGCAATTTGGACTACTTACACTTCATAACAGTATGACTTTAAATGTATGTGGTTTGTTTTAGGTATTTTCCTTGAAATATAGGGTCCTGTAATCCTATTGTCCCTAGGTTATCTCCACATAGCCACAGGATTATATGTAGACTTAGATTTCAGGAAATCTGATATTCCTCTCACTTCTTCTTCTGGGATTTGAAGTTTAGCTCAAAACTACTAACAGAGAAAACTACTGACGTTTCAATTTGAATTATCTTCAACAACACATTTTTGTCCAGAACAATTTGGCAGAGTCTCATGGTGGCTGATAGATCTTACTGTATTAGAAAAAAAAGGAAAGAGAAGAGACAATCTTAGCTCCTTAGCTTAGATCCTTAGCATTAAAATCTTTCCTGATAAAAACTTGTGGCTTACACTAAAAACCCTTACACAATCTGGAACTTTTAAAAGAGAAGTGATATGACATAAGCAGAAAAGCTACATCACTAGTACCCAAGACAAAAGGATGTGGTATGGAGTTGGGATTTTTTTTTTAATTGAAATTAACTAGTGCTTTTAATTACTTCCATCATTGGATGGACTTAGTATACGAAGGGTTTGCATTGTAAATTGTTTAAATTATTTTGTTATCTTACCTCACTTGAGGAAACTCCTACACCTGCACATTGTAGGGTTCTTTGTGTTTTTTTCCTGAACCCCACAGAACCAAGGAAATGACACATGGAATTTTCTGAACATTCAAAAACTTTTCAATTATGTCTGAAACTTGAACAAATAGAATTGCTGTGACAGTAACAGATGCTCTTGGCTTTCCTGACTTGAACAGTCTCCACCACAGCAGCTAATTTGGTCCTGGTGTCCTGAGTTTTGTTTGATGCTTATGTGGTTATTTTTTTTCTCAGAAGAAACATTGAACATAGCATTCAAGCAGAGGTGACTCAGATTCAACGAGCTGCTGAACAGAGAAGAAATTTCAGTAGTTTATGATAGAAAGAGGAAACAGTTTCTGAAGTCATGTGATTTAACTGTTGGGAACACTTTTATACCTTAGCCAGTTTTGTTCTCAACAAAATTACAGTTTTCTCTCGGAGACTACTTGAATATTTTATAAATATCATTACATGAGCATGAGAAAGCAAAGTTTATATATATTTTTGGGGCTATATTTTTACTGAAATTATGTGGGAGGTACAGATCATTTTAATGTATAGATTTGTTATATAATTACTGTGTGGTCAGCAGTATGTGGGGGAGGTATTTTGTCTTGTTTTCTTACTACCTGGATGGGCTGATGTCCTGTCAGAAGTTGTAATTTTCACAGAATTTTGAACAGCTAAAATAGACGTAATCACTAGTCTTTCAATTTTTAACAAAATTGATTGAAACATAATTATTTAGGTTTTATTCCTTTTATTCAAAAGGTTTCCATGTATCTTACACAATCTTACTCTAATTTTGGGGATAATACAGGGCTTAGCAACATTCTCTGATAGGCTACTGAAGCCATTTTTAATAAGAAAATGAACTTATAGACTGTCTGTTGTAGGTTAGTGTAACTGACATGAAAAAACATATGTCTTAGTATTTCTGACAGACAGTCATAGGTCAGAAACTGCTAGAATCTAAATAATCACTTATTTTGAAAAATCTGTTGGTTTTTTTAAAGAGATGCCATGTCAACATGTCAGCTTCTTCAAAGTATGATCGTGTTTTTGGCCATCTTTTGTTTTATCTCAATAGCGTGAAACAAATTTAAGTACAGTTAAATCATTTTATTGTGATGATCAAAAGCTGCTTAAGACATCTATAATCCACTTCCAAACTAACAATTTCTGGTATGTCCTCAATGAGAAACTGAGTATTGTTTTAAAAGTCCTTCGGGCAAAAAAATATAAAGATGGAGTTGTCTGTTTCTACCTTCTTAAGCATTTTATGAAAGAATCATAAATGAAGGAGGGGACATAGCAGGTAATCAATTTTTTGTTGCAGATAACCATAGTAGAGTAGAATTGAGTTTTGGAGAATAGTTAGCTGGTCCTAATTACACTTCTTTCCCTTACAAGTGCACATCAGAACTCTGTGTTGTACTTGTCTAGTTAAATGCCTAGGCCTGGACTTGGACCTTGAACTTTGCTGTGGTTCCAAATGCTGTGTGCAGAAACCCTCTTTATGGTTTCTGTAATAAAATGTTTTAAAATTTAATAAACCCAGACATTTCCACTGCAGCTTTTGAATCCATACACCATTGCAAATATCCAGCTAGAGGTAATTTTTGTATTAATTTCTGAGGTTATCCAGGTAGCTGTTGAAAGAACCAGGGGTGAGTTACTGAGTGCTGAGTAAGTAACGAGCTGAAGACATGGATGTATGTCATGCTTCTCACATACTCCAGACAATGAATTCAGAGCCATGTGGAACTGTGTTTTATCTAAGCTATATGGCCACTGATAAATGGAAAATCTTCTGGTAGGCAAGGTAACACAAAGCACTTTGCTGGCTGAACAGGCCAGCTGCTCACAAACAAGTGCTCTACAGGGAAAATAATTCAATTCGTATATTCATCACTGGCTCAGGAATGGAAATAAAAGAAGAAAAACAAGAGGTGATGAAAGTTAGAATTTGGAAGGATTGACAGGAGGTTGGGTGGCTTTTCTAACCCCCACAAGCATTGATGGCACTTGTACATTAGTCTTTTGTTTTATTCATAGTGCTGTTAATTTTTAAAGAACCATTAATATGTTTCATTTATAGCAATGAAACGTGCTGTCATTTTTACTCTGAATATGCTTCCGATATCCTTTTTAGCTTTAACCTTGATCTGCATATTCCCCACATGTGGGTATAAATTTGAAACTTATGAAATCATTTTCTAAGGTAGGTGAAAATTTCCCAAGAGTTTTTGAATTACCTTTGCTCATGAGAAATTCTGTTTGTCTACAGCAGCAGAAAAAAATCAAGGAAGGTGTAAAAAGAGAAGGATAAAGAAGGAGACTTGACATAAAAGAGCAAAACAGTGCAAACAAAGGCTGTTGAAGAATCTGACAGGAGAATAAAAGAGATTAAACCCTTGAGAGTTCTCCACATACAGTTTGGAATACTGAGGCACATAGAGACAATCTTCACATTTTCTATGATTTTACTTTGCTATACATGATGTTTCTTGACTCTCTTAAGGTTGCCTCCTTGACTCTGATTTTTTTTTTTCCTTTTTTGAATATCCCCATCCAAACAAAATATCAGGACACATTTCTCAGAAAGAAAACTCTATAGTTCATTCAACTGGAATTTCATTTGTACATCTACTTTAGACATGATTATTAATGTCTCTCTCCCTTGGATATTTCCAAGAGAGCAAATATCACCATTGACCTTAGGGAAACCCCAACAATTTAATTTGATTAACATTGTCATCCTGCAGAAAGAGATAGTTTAAGTGAGTAGTTTGGACTCTCCCTGAAAGTATATTTCTTAGATATTGTTCTGAACCAGTGGTGTCATGATACTACAGGAATCAACTTAATACTGCAAGGCTTGAGCACATTCTGCCAGCAGACTTTGACCAGCTGTAAATAGGTACAAGGTAGAACTAAAATCTGGAAGCCACCATGAGTTACGAAAGCTAAGGTCAACTAGGAATTCTGCTTCCTTGCACAGTGTGAAGTTAATGGGGCTCTAGAACCATTATTTGGGGTTTAAACAAGATAGGTATCATTGCTTTATACACAGCATCTTGCCTTTTGTAGAGTGGTAATGTCTTTATGTTTAGTTTCCCCAATATGTACAGCTTCTAGTCCAGGAAAGGATAAAGACATCTTAATCTTGAAAGGTTGATGCCACCTCAAATGAAATGTGGAGACTGCAGAACTTGGGGCCTTAGGACAGATCCAAGTTATCCTCTAAGAAGGAGCTCATATAAGGTAAAATTCACTAGGATAACGAATAAATGTTTAGTTGTTATTAAATTTACCCTCACCCTGTTCATTTGCATGCATCTTTTACTCTCCTGCTATTCTGTCTGCTTTAAACTCTTGTGACATACTGGAGAATAGTTTATGTGATTTCTTATGACTATCCATGCAACAAGTGAGGAAAAAAAGAAAAGTTATTTACTTTTCCTTGAAGAGATAAACAGAAGAGGTGATTGGCAGAATCAGCAACCAAATCAAGGAGTTCAGACATTTAAGAATGGACCTTCAAGGGAATTAAAAATGGAGGCATTTGTAGAAGGTGTTACTCCCAGGAGGGCACTGAATGTTTAGATCTTGTACTGAGGCCAAGGTGAGGCACTAAAGGCACAAAGATCTCAATCTGTTTGATTGCCAGTGCTGGAGATAGAGATGGGAGATGGCTGCAACTTGACCTTGGGAATGAAGGTTAAGAAGTGCATAAAGATCACAGAGTAGAAAACAGTGCTTTATTCAGAACTGTTGACTCACTATACAATTTCATTATTTTCTTATATTTAAATACTTCAGGATTTGTTTCCCCCTAGAGAGCTGGACATGAAATTAGTTTTGTTTTCCTTGCTTGACTAATTGTTTTGTAGGGGATTGCATATTTGGATGGGGAAAAAAACCCACAACATTTTAAACATGTGTGTGTGTGTGTGTGTGTGTGTATAAGACTCTGGGTACCTGCAGCTTTATTTTATAAAGTATCTCTCTTGACCTTCTGTTTAATTAGGAATAGTTGAGGTCAAAATTGAAAGCTACATAAGTACTTTCTCTCTTCTTTAGTACTTTGTAGTGTTCCACAACAGCCCAATGCAAAAAAAAACCAAACCAAAACAAAAACCCTCAGACAAAACAAGCAAAAAATAATTAATCAAAAGAACTTCAAAACCAATATTATCTAAAAAATTTTCCCAAAGACTTTATAATGTCTCCCTTATTCTGACTACAGCTGTGAATGAGCTTTCTAGCAGAAAGAAAATATTAGAGGAAAATAATATAAGCTGTATAACTAGGAAGAAAATTCCTAGAACTTTTATGCAATATCTGCTGGATAAATATTTTAATAACATTTTACAGTTGATTTACCTACTGAAAAACTGAACACAAGAGTGGGGAGCAAAAATAATTAGGATAAAATATTGCTTTCTTTCAAAATTTTGACAAAATATGTTCATGTGAAAAAAAAAATCTGTAAACAAAAAAAAATTACCTTGCAAGGAAAGAAAATGAAATTACTGCCTTTGGTGAAAAACATTTCATCTATGCTTTTTCCATTTTGGCATGAGTGACCATCCAGGGTGAGAGAACTCTGCAACTGACTTCTTTCTAAGGGTATTTCAAGACCCATCTCACAATCTTCAGTTTCACTCTATGCTCTGAAATTATTTTTTGCTTAGCTAGTCTTGAAACTTTCCCATTTTGTATACATAAATCTGCTTTCATTAGCTTCCCTTCTCAGTCAATAGAATCACCACATTTCAGATATAATTATGACCTCTAAGCTCTGCCTCAAACCTCTTTGAAAACCAGAGGAGCTGGGTGAAACCACCCACTTGCTGGGTGGCTGCACAGCAGTGCTGACTTGTTATTTGCATTTGGCTGTCATTCAGGAGGTTATGTTTTGAGGAACCTGAACTCTGGCAACCTCATGAATCAGATAGATAAGTGACTGAGGTGGATACGCTCATTCACACGAGCTTCTTCTGCATTCAGCTCAGTGGGAACATCGTGCCCTGGAGTTTGCTTTTGGGGATAAATAGATTACCTGGTTCACAGCCAAGAGCTCTGACCTTGTGTAGTACATACAACCAAGATTTTTTCTTTTTTTCTGATGAAATCTAAGTATTAACCCTGAAATGCTGTGTTTGGAATTTGAATTATTTCTCATGTCTTAGATAGAAGATCTCATCTTTCAGTAGATTTATGTTCTATTTGGTAGTCTGCTCTTGCTGTTACATTAAATAGCTAAAGCTAGGAATCCAATTTTTGCCTAAGCACTGAAGAGGTGGCCTATTTACAAGGCTGCAGAGGGCATAGATCTTCTGCTAAAGTCAGTAGGGAACTCTGAGTATTCAACACCTAAAGTTGTGTCCATCTGCTTTATTCCTGGAAGACACCTTTAGACTCAGACCACTGCACAAACAGAGCCTGAGATAACATGGTTGTTGGTGTTGCTAAGATTGTAAAATAAAACTGTGAAAATGAAACATCCCAGCTTGAGTTTCCTTTACTGGTATTGATTAAAGTGTTTTTGTTTGGGGGGTTTTGTTTGTTTGTTTGTTTGTTTGTTTTTATCAGAGGCTCAGTGAATTCTAACAGTTCTATTGTTGATACTTCTGAAGGTGGGTACTTCCTGCATTCAGCCATCTAGCTAGGACATCATATGCGAGTACCTGCTTTTCAGAATAAACTGGGTAGGTTTATAGCTCTACTGGGTCTGTAGCTCAATGAGCATTCATACACACTTGCATAGTATTTAGGAAGAATTTCTGATTTCTCTTTCTTCTCTTAGACCAATCTCTTACTTTGAATGACAACTGCCCATTCAGGTAGCCTTTAAAAGTAAGTAAAAATTTCCTTTTCATGAGCATCTTTTTTCCTATATTTAGTGTATAAAGAGGAGAGATACTTTAAAATATTACTGTTCTGAAAGTTGGTTTGATGTTGTCTCAAAACAATAAACCACAATAACTGAAGAATAAGAGTTTGCTATGGACTGGTAATGCTGAGAGTTCATACAATAAAGTCAGAAAACTGTTTCTGGTTTCTCCTGCTTACCTAGGAGCAAAGTGGTGTTTAAGTAATGCAGTTTGTCACTTTCCTTCTTGTTTGTGTTTGACCTTATTCTAACTGCTGAGTTGCATATCAGTTACAAAACATGTATTTGGGGTTATCTATGACATGAAACATGAAACATGAAACATGAAATAAATATGGAATATGAAACATGAAAGAAATATGAAATATGAAATATGAAATATGAAATATGAAACATGAAAATAGGAGCAGAGAAATATCTCCACAGTCTGAGCTAAACTAACATCCAAGGTAAAATTAAATGTTATACTGATATGTGGTACACAATCAGAATGGTATAAATTTCACTTTTTGTGTTTCAAGAGAGCTGTACTTAATAAATGTGAACAATCAAGCCAATATTTTATAACCTGTTGTGCATAATTTGGAAAGGGTATTAGAAAATTTTAAGAAATTTTAATTTCAGAGTATATTTAAAGAGAAAGAAGGGCAGTGGATTGGAATCTAGGCACAGCAATCTGGGCAGGTTTTGCTTGGCTTTTAGGATTCCTGAGTGATTTCTGTGACTGTGTCTGCCAAAACCTAACCACTAGGGTGCAGATATGCAGCACAAACCACAGTGGGGAAGGTGTGCAAATGTATCACCACTTCAAAAGGTACTGCTTTCCTTAGATGCAACTAACACCTTGACAATATTTCACACTCTGCAAGTATTTATTAGTTCTCAGAAACAAAAACCTTCAGGCTTTCATTCTTTAAGTTAATATTTGGAAATCTTTCTCTTGTGTTCTGTACTTATTACAATTTTCTAGAGTCCTCTTATTAATGCAATGATATAAAAAAGCTTTTAAAGCATCTCTGCTTAAAGCAGAGGCATGAAAAGCCAAGTGCATTGAATGTGACTTTGTAGTTAAAACTGTTGTGTGACATTTCTGGTGTTACCAAGTCATGCTTGAGGCAAGACTGTTGTGTGCAACAGCATGAATTGACAAAGGAGAATGGCTTCAGGCTGAAAGAGGCTAGGTTTAGATTAGATATTAAAAAGAAATTCTTTACTGTGAGGATGGTGAGGCACTGGAACAGGTTGCCAAGAGAAGCTGTGGATGCTCCACCCCTGGAAGTGTTCAAGGCCAGGTTGGACGGGGCTTTGGGCCACTTGGTCTGGTGGGAGGTGTCCCTGACCATTCCAGGAGGTTGGAACGAGATGTCTTTAAGGTCTCTTCCAAACCAAGCCATTCCATGATCCTGTAAGAAAGACGAAGCTGTTGCAGCTTTACTAGTAAAAGCTGGTCTAAGAATTTGTCAAGTGGCCATTAGAAGCAGGAACTGATAATTTGCAAAGCTCCCACCTACAGCCACAATTTTGCTCTGAATCACTGTTTCATAGTTTCATTTTTTTAAACTTTTTTTCTCATTAACACTAAAACAAAAGAACTTTCTTTACTGCAGTATTTTTAAGATGAGGACATTTTTATTTCTTGATGAAGAACCATTATGGGTGCTACAGAACATTAAATTAGGTGGCCATTTTGTGCATTGACAAGCTCACAGATAGGAAACATATCTTTGCCATTTGTAGTTTTATTAGAGGTAATAAACACTGTCACTGATGTCCAGCACTACTTTCTTTCTTGCAGAAAGGAAGGCAACATTTCTAGTATAAATAGGGCAATTGGTCTGCACTGTGGATATGAAAAAATGTCTGGCCTTGAGATAAGAATACATATTTTCCTCAAATACTAATCCTTTCTATCAGATTAATATTCTCCTTTGTAGTAAAATTTCCAAGCTGTTCCATCTTCTTTTTCATCCTGCAACACATCAGTTTCTATTTTAATGGATTCTTTTTCCTTCTTAAAAGAATTTTCATTTTTACAGACCACGTTTTCTGCAGTGCTCTTTTCAGCTCCAGCTCACGCACACTGAACCCAGAAAGAGCCTGCCTGCTGTTCCATAGACAGCCTGCCTTCATTGGACCTCTGGGTACCATGCAATCCTGCATTTTCTCCTCACATACTTTCTGTGAGGCTTTCTGCCACCTTGTCTTCTTGTCTTTTTAATGACACACAATATTTGAAGCAGGAAAAATAAGAATTTTATAACTTTCCAAGGCCTGGTAATACTGCACTTCTGCTGGGTAAAGAAATACCCTAGAAAGCCAAGACATCCCTTTAAATCCCTTTTATCCCTTTTGGTCCCTCTGATTTGGACATGAAGCTTTTCTAAGTTATCCTTCAGAATGTTTGCTATTTGCTGTTTGTTTGTTCCTTGAGTGATCCACTTAGAAAGCAGAACTTTTAATTTCTTTTCTTCTGTCTAAGAAAGGATCAGTCATCCAAAGATTTTCTTTTCAGTGGTAATGTCTGAAGGTTTTTGTTTGTTCCTTTGTTTTGGTGGGAAGGTTTTTTTTGTTTGCTGGTTTTGTGGGGGATTTTTTTCTCTTTTTCTTCTTCTGGTCTTGTGATCAGCTGGTTGAGGGAAGGGATTCTCCCCCTCTGCTGAGACCCCACCTGCAGGGCTGCATCCAGCTCTGGGCTCCCAGCACAGCAAGGACAGGGAGCTGCTGGAGCCAGGCCAGAGGAGGCACCAAGGGGATCAGAGGGATGGAGCAGCTCTGCTGGGAGGAAAGGCTGAGGGAATTGGGATTGCTCAGCCTGGAGAAGAGAAGCTTTTGGGGAGACCTTCAAACCCCTTCCTGTACTTAAAGGAGGCTTTAAAATAAATCTGGAGAGGGACATACAAGGGCATATAGTGACAGGACAAGAGGGGGTGACTTCAACCTGAATGAGAATAGATTTAGATTAGATTTTAGGAAAAATTTTTTTACAGTGAGGGTGATGAGATTTTGGAACATGGTACCCATGGAAGCTGTGGATATCCCATCCCTGATAGTGTTCAAGGCCAGGTTGGATGGAGCTCTGAGCAACCTGGTCAAGTGGGAGGTGTCCCTACCCACAACTGTGTGGTTGGAAATAATGGACTTTAGGGTTCCTACCAACCCAAACTCTTTTGAGATTCTGTGCTCAGAGATTCTGTTCACTCCAAATCCTGCTGAAGGAACTGCTTTTCACATAGGTTTGATTTCGGTGATTATGTCTGTTTGGTGACTGTGTTTTGTTCCAAGCTGTATTTGAGTAATATTCACAAAGTGGAGTAGTACGGCCCTGGAAGTGCAACGCTCTCCTTATTTTTGCTAAGATCACTGTTATATCATATCCATATATTAGCAAATTATTTCAGTATACATATTTGGACTGTCAACAATTACCCAGCTGAAAATTTCTCTGCAAAAAAAGAGGTAAACAACATAAGCAATGTATCTGTTGTTGCTGAGGGAAGGATGTTTTGGTATCAAAATGAGACAAAAACCTGTTTATGGCCATGCAATTGCTCAACAATGAAACTAATGCAGTGATTAAGGGTTTATGATGGGGTGCTCCGTTGTGCAATCTTTTAATATTTGCCTTGATTGAATGTCTTTTTTCCCCCGTAGCTGGAAAGAAAATTGGAGTTTAAGATTTTCATCCCCTTGGTTGCTCCCAGCTGGATCAGTGATATCTCAGTGGTGGTGTTATTAGTCCAGTGTAAGGGTTTAGCCTAAAATCACTCAAAGATACCTCCAAAAGTAAGATATTGTATGTTTTCTGGAGCAGTGAAATAATTATAGTTATAATCTAGAGCTGTAACAGCAAAACCTAGAAATAGTCATGTAAAAGGTAGATAAAAAAATGTTGTGAAATTTAAGCTGACCCTTAACTATTAGAACATCGAACAACATTTTGTAGTGCAAGTCATAGTATTCTCTGCTTCCTGAAAGGCATATTTCAGTATAATAATTAGGTCTTGTAACTGAAAGAAAAATTGGGTTATTTAATTACAATTATGTCCATGTTTCTAATATGTAAATATTTTTTATTTCCTTTTTTTTCTCTTATGAAAAGTAGCAAGTTATTGCTTTAAGTGTCACAAATATATTTGGAATTAACATCCACTGAAAAAAAGGTTTTATTTTCCTGGTTACTCTTTGGATCTCCACAAATTAGGACAAAATCATTCTTCATTTGTATCTCTTGTATTCACCTTTTTCTTTACAATTCTGCAAAATTTGTAGATATCTAAAATTATCAATAAATTTACAGCATTTCTGGTCAGTCTTTGTGCTTTTCTGGTGGGGAGATATGTTTTCTCTGGGTGTAGATCCCAATGAACTGAATATCTGCCAAGGCTGTATCTGGATGAGGGAACAGCTAAAAAACCCTGAACAATTAAACACAATAAAAAATTAAAACCAAAACAAACCACAAAACAGAACACCCCAACAAAACAAACAAAAAACCCCTGACTAACCAACCAAACAACAAAACCCAACTGCAACAAAAAAAGTAAGCAAACCAACAAACGATAAAAATTAGGGAAAGATATTAACAAAAAGATCTATTTCACTATTTCTTTCTAAATGCTTCTTCCCCACTAAAAGGGTCTGTGTGTGTTAGTTTAGTTTGGGAAAGTTTACATATAGATTACCCTGACAAATAAACATGCTTAGGGCAGAATGTTTCTAATGGAAAAGCTTTTGTGGAAGAGCTCAGGTGCTTGGCATTCAGCCCTTGCAATCTTTCTGTTAACCCCTTTTATGGTTAGACACCTTATCCATACAAATCCTTGTAAACCTTATATGAGAAGCCAGTGGAGGCAAGTGAAGCCAGCATCTCCTATTTCCCTTCATTGTCTTGAATGGATCTATATGGAAAATATAGACATACCAAGCAACTGTGTTGGAAAATGTAGAAATAGTCTAAATGTAGAAAAAATTTATATTTCAAATTGTCTAAATTTAAAAAAAAATAAAAATTACTATTTTATAGTGATAATTTGGTGTTTAACAGCCAACCTCCATAATGACTTTTCAAACACCTAAAGGAAAGAAGACATCTCATGCCCATAGATGAAACAAAATTAGTTAAAATTCAGTTTTGTGCTAGAGAAATAGCTTAATTTTATTTATTTTCTCTCAGTGCACTTCAGGATTTTTTTCTAGTTACAGATTGGGATAATCCTAGTAAATTATTGGGCACTGCCTAATAATATTAGGCACATATCATAATATGTATTTGTTTGTTTGTTTGCTTTGTTATAGATTTCTGTTATTCTCTGCCTCTCTATATAAATATATCTCTCACTTTTTCTTTTTTGTAATATAAATTTTGTTGATTTTTATTATGAAATGCCTCATGCAGTGATATCTTAAGCAGGATATGTGATCTGCAATTTTGTTTGTTATTTAGATTTGCATATATTTCTTTCTTGATCCTAAATTAATTTCAAATTGTTGCTGCCTGTTCATGTCAAATTTTCATGTTGTTTCTTTCACATATTTCCTTCTGATCATGTTGCAATTGCATGTTCCTGACTTATTTGCTCAATTAAAATTTTTTACCTCTGTTTAGGATCTATCCCTAACAATCCCTAAATGCATCCATTTAAAAGAAGCCATGGCTTCCTGATAAGGAATAGGCAAATGTTTCTTTGAATTCTGAAAACAAAAAAAAATCTATCCAAGAATAAGTTCCACTTAGAGTTTAGCTGAGTGACTTTAGAATACAGAAATATTACTGTTGAATGCAATTGTTGGTGTGTCTACAATATCAGGCCATGTCCAGTTAGGAAGACACTGGAATGTTTTTCATTTTTTCTTAAGCAAAATATGATTGAAATTTTGAGATTTCACTGTGGTTATTTCTGTGGTAGTTCACTGGTTTTGTCCATGTATCAATACCATCAGCAGAGAAATACACCTTTCTCTCTTTTGTGCTTTTGTTCTTTTGCTTGTGGCTCTGCAAAGAGTTGGCAGAATTGATTTGAGTTTAATTATTCCTTTAAAAAAACCCCAAACTGAAATCTTTAAATTCAACTTATATTGATTTCCTGATCTAGTTTGTCTTTCTGTAGTTGTCTGTTTAAAGCTTTTACTTACACAAAAAATATTACAGTGTAACTGTCCATGGCAGAGGGGTTGTAATTAGAGGATCTTTAATGTCCCTCCCGACACAAACCATTCTATGATTCTATGGTAAGAGTAAGATAGTGAGGATAAAAGAAGTAGAGGGAGGGAAAGTGCCCTTTTAATCATGCCAACACCTCTTTTAAAGACTTTCTATATCATAGACATATTATCATTCAGACATTCCTGCTTCATGCTGCCCTTTCAGAGTTATTTTGATCCAAGCACTGTGACTTTAGTAGGTTGTCTTAATATAAGTGTGTAACATAAAACTTTACTGTTGTGATTCATATATTGAAAATTTGTTGCTGTTAGTCCTGGGCTGGGGTTTGTGTTGCTTTTTATGTGCTCCTGGACTGTAAGGAACTGCCAGCTGATATTTTCACCATCCAAGAAATAAATAATCCATTGCAAATGGATTCATAAATGGTGATTCAAGATAAAGTCACCAAAACTGTTGGGGTTTAAATACCTTTAAAATCTGATGCAACTGGAAGGCTAAAAAACCTCAGTAGAAAACAAAATACCTTACTGTGAATCTAAACATTAGATTGTTAAGGGGATAAAATGCCCACACCCATTTCTCTCAAAAAGAATTGCTAACTATTAGAAAGTTTGCCTGTTACTTCCAGCATCATTCTTTAAACCTGTCTATCTAGATTTTTAATGCAATTCCTCATGCTCTACAAGCTCTCTTTCTACAAGATATAATGTATTGTTATGCCTTTCGTAGCTAGAAATGGAACAAAAGATTGTTTAGATGGGAAGTGGCGGAGCTAATTTATGCTCAGAAAGCAAGAACAACCTGAAAAGTCTGTGTTGCAGAACTCATACATTGGATTCTGCCATGCAGATCAACTTATCAGCTGGAATGGCTTGGAGAAATGTTTAGGCGACTGATACAGAGGTATTTATATTTTATATAGTAACAACAAAAGCTTCAAGAGAAAATTTAAATAACTTGTATTATGGTCCATATATTTCATTGCCATCTTCTGTACTACATACTGAATAAGCATCATCAGAAGTTCTGATACTAAAAGCCAAAATACTATTAGTGTATACACATTGTCCTTTTAGACTTTTCAAAGCTAAATGTATAATATGAAGGTGTTCATTATTTATTCTAATTAGAAAGGCATTGAGAGGGTGGAAATACAGTACAAGTGTCTGTGGATTGCATTCTTAGTACTAGTGAATGCTAAATGGCAAATGAAACAAATATGTAATGCTAGGTTAGATTACCTGGAAGCCCCTTAATCCTTTCCCTGTTTTAGCATCCGTTCCAGGTTACTCAAGAATAATTCTTTAACTCCTTTCTTCCTTCTAATTTGCCCATTAATACAATGTTTTAATACAAAAACACTGGGGAAGTTTCTGTGTTGCAAGCTAACTAGCAAAATGGGAAATGTGTCATGAATTCACAAAACAGTCTGTAACTGTTGTCTGAGTCAGGTGAAGCTTAGTCTATAGCTCTAATGACTGATGCATGACTTAGTTAGTAATCAACAAGAATATAATTTTTACTAACATCATGTCATAGTTTTCATAAGTCAGTTATCTTTCAAGACAAAGAGGTTTAATATTCTATGCTATTAGCTATATTCCTCAATAGATTATTTGTTACATATATTGGCAGAAAAATAAAGACCCACACATTAGCTTAAAAAGCATCACATTTAAGTTGCCAAAGGACTATTTGAAGTTGAAATCTAATGAAATGTCAGGTGTTTATCTTTGGATCACACCTGGAAAGAATATTTTATGCCTTTTCACATCTTTAAAAACATATGAAATCCTGCCAGAAAGGATTTTAAAAACCAGCTTCTAAAGGGTTTGCAGCTATTCAGGGCAGAACACAAACCCAGCAGTGAGGAGATGCAGCAGGATACTGACTGGATGAGACACAGGATGGAGATGAAATCTAGTGTCAGTAAACACAAATTAATGCTTGTGGACAAAACTGCCCTGTTTGCTTTGATAGGCTTCAAATTAGCCACTACCAGTCAGGAAAATTATCTCAGTCAGAGGTGATAAATTCTAGGAAAACATGAACTCAATATTCAGCTACCAGCAAGGAAAAAAAACCTAAATCAAAAAAAATAGAGAAGGTAGGCAGGAAACAATGGAGCACTGAATATAAATAGCAAAATGCCTCACTTGAGGTCTTTGCTGTACCTGTATGTTTGAGGCTGATGGCACTGCTGGTCACCCTCCTGTGCTGGTTTTGGCTGGGACAGAGTTAATTTTCTTCCCAGTGGGCTGGTGTGGGGCTGAACAAATGGGGTGAACAAAAGGGTCATAATACAGAGATTTTTTTTGTTAGTGCTGAGTAGGGATTGCACATAGCCAAAGCCTTTTCTGCTTTCCATACTGCAGCCTGGGAGTTTGGGAGGAGACACAGCTGGGAGAGGTGATCAAACTGAACCAAAGGGATATTCCAGACCATGTGGCATCGTGCTCAGTATAGAAACCTGGGAGAAGAAAAAGGAAAGCAGGGAATGTTCGGAGCGATGGCATTTGTCTTCCCAGGTAACCAACTATACATGATAGAGCCCTGCTCTTCTGGGGATGCTGAACACCTGCCTGCCCTTGGGAAGAAGGGAATTAATTCCTTGTTTTAATTTGTTTGTATGGACAGATTTTGCTCTCCCTATTAAACTGTGTTTAACTCAATCCACATGCTTTCCAGCTTCTACCCTTCCAGCTCTCACCCTGATCCCACCAGTGGGAGAGGGAATGAGTGGCTGTGTCGGGTTTAGGTGTTGGCTGGGGTGAAACCATGACGTCTCCTTGTTATAAAATGTTTTAAGAGGAGTTTCTGAAACTGTTTTTTGCTGGTTGTACCTACTCTGAAAGGTACTGATTCAAAGGTTATAAGCTGTTGTTACACTGTCCGGGTGCAAAATGCCATGTAGCTGTTAATCAGAGTAAACGGGGGGAAAGACTGAGTTCACAGAGCTTACATCATCCTGAGCCATGATTGGTGGACGCGATTGACCAATCACTCGATGCCCTTGGGAAATGATTGGTCAGGAATGACCCTCGATAAAGACCAATCAGAACAGTGATGATGAGCCAATCAGGGAGAGGATCCAAAATGACCCAATCAGGAGAGAGCAAAGAGGATAAAAGAGACTGTATGACATCAGGGAGGTTCTTCTTCGGAACCTTTGGGGTCTGAAGGAGCACCCAGTGTGATGTCATGCTGTCTCTTGTTTTCTGGCTTGCTGAGAGGAACCTGGGCCTATCTCAGGCTCCTGCTCCCAGTGGTAGTTTAAAGTTAAACAAATGACTGCTCTTTTTTATCTTTATATCCGAGTCCTGGCCTTGTTCATAATATCCTCACTGGGAGAAAAAAAATGGGCAGGGAAAGTGAAAAAAGGATGAAGATGAATATATGGAATGACTTCACTACCAATAGGATTTAGTAGACCATTTCATTAAATGCTCTAGCAGTATGGACAGTGATATGAATCAATGGGGACTGTTCTGTTAGCACAGAAGATGGAGCAGTGAGAATGTTGTTAGGCTGAGGACATGGTAGCAATCCCTGACCATGTATTTTGCATGATTTTGCTTGTTTGGCTTTGCTTTTCCCTCAGTTTCTGTGCATCTTGGCTGCTATATTTCCCCTCTTCTTGATGAGAGCAAAGTTTATTTGGACAAGTCAAAAGAGAGAATCAGATGTTGATGGTGCAAAATGGGAAAGATGTTCACATGGACAGATGTGCTCATTTCTCAGCAGGGAGGAAAAGAAGACACTCCTCTGGCTGGTGCTGGTCTGCATAAGGTGATAAAATAAACATGTGCTGTATGTGCACAGGCTTAGTAAGCTGTAAGCATGGCTCTGTTATAAAAGAGAAGTTTTAAACAGATGCAAATGTGTTACAGATGAGGAGGCAAGCAGCCCACAGTAGATAGAGGCATCGATAGATGGTAGAAAAGGTAGAAAAGACCTTATGAATCCTGAGGGAAACAGATAAACCAAGAAGGCAAAAAAAGTCAGGAAGAATTCTGGAGTAAGAATTTAAAAAGGGAAAAGTAGTTAATACACGGTGTTAAAGTATCTGCCTGTTAAACAGGAGAGGAAAGAATGATGAGTCAGCTTGGTAAATTGAGATGTGAGGATGCAGATTAGTGAAAAAGAGTGATAAGGATGTCAGAGTAATAAGGAAGCTATTGATTCTTCTGCTTCCTGCCTTTCCTCTTCCTCCTTCTTTGCATATCAGATGATAGCAGTGTTCATACAGCTAGCTGGAGGCTCAGGGGTCTGTGTGACATTGACAGAAGAAAAGAGGTTTTTCCAGGAGCCACATTACGCAGTCCTTCCTGGGCTGCAGGAAGTAATCTCACAAAGAGCTTGGTCCTCTCAGGAATGCAGCGTAGTTTTCTTCCTTGCTGCTCACTTTTGGTCAGGTAGATAGACCTTCTGTTTAACCTCATACTTTTAGAGCTTTTAAATTTGGTTAGCAAAGAGTTTGAAATGCAATAGTGATTTCAGGACACTGAATGAGAACTAGTTTGGTAAAATTATTCTGATACAAATAAAAGATAAATTCTTTTCTAGACCTGCCTATGTTCATCATAGCTGGAGATCACTCTTAAAGTCAACTAAAACTATGATTTTAGTGGAAACTAAATAGTGGATGTAACCCAAAACTGGTTGCAAGTAACCCAATCAATGTTGCAGAAAGTTTTAAAATCTTCACACATCATTCAGGGATGAGTATTTTCATGTGACATGACAAGATGTCAAGTTTTCCAAGTGTATTATCTTGAATTATTTTGTTTTACAGAGAAAAAAGGATATCAAGAGTTGGTATTATTATTTCTCAGTATAATTGTGGGCTGTGACTTTGAATATGCTTTATTTATTTTTTTTAGGGCATGGCATTATAAAAAGTGCAATTCAGATTTGATAGCATAGAAGAATAGTGCAATCATGTAGGAGTATAGTTTTGTACGAAAGAAACCCTTCTCCTAAGGGTAACCCCTCCTCCCTCAAAAACTAGTATTGAACATTCACACCCCTTCTCAAAAAAAAGCAGTCAGCATTTTTCTCCATATAATGTAAATTACTTCTAAAAATCTCTCCTTTCTTATTCCTTATTTCTCTATACTGTCAATCAAAAAAAAAAAAAAAACCCAAACCAACCAAAAAACCCCAGCTGTGGAGCTTAACTCTGATTTCCCCTAACTCCTCTGCCTGTGTAAAACTAATGTGATTTTGGTAGCAGGATCCTTGATACCCATTCTATGAAAAGTAGTACAAAACTTGTAAAGTCTTAAAGTAATTTCCAGACTTTTAAAAGTAACATTGAGCCATTCATAAAGGAAGGAAAAGTTGAAGGTAGAATTTTAAAAATACTTTTTAACAGAGCTTAGTGAAATCTGAATTATTCCTTAAAATCAATATGTGTATTGAACTTCTCTTCAAAAAAATAGCATTTTAACAATTGATGATTACTAGAATGGTCTTTTCACAGATAAACTATATTAGTAGCTAGGATGATTGCCAATCTTAAAAATTAAAATCAAAAAACCTTCAAAAAAGAGAATTTTTACCATTTGAGTTCATTGAAATATATGAGACTAATGATAATTTGGAAAAAATATTATTTTTCTCTTGTATTAACATCCGTTCAATGAGTAAAGAATACTTAATGTAGCCCTTAAACTTAACAATGAGCATGATTTTTCATAGATTATGTAGTATTGATATTCAGAAAAGGTTTAAACACTAAACTTCCATCAGCATGTTGCCAGAGAAGGAGGTCTTTGGAAACATGTTATTATTATTATCCTGTTTTATTTGTTGCATGGACACATTTCATTGATAATTCTCTTGACTATTATTTGCCATAGTTTATGTCAGAAATTGACTTTATAAAATAGGTTTTGAATAAGAAATTTTTATTTCACAGACTAAAGGCAATTAATATATATAATTAGTTCACAAGTCTGTGTGTTACATGAAATCTACATGACTAAAAATTATTGGGTAGCATTTTATAGGTGTAGATACATCTCCAGCAAGCTAAGAGTGTAATATCTTTAGATCTGGTTTTGTATGTGTTTTCACAATGAGAGTGGTTGCCTACAGTACACAAGGAATGATACAGTAAATATAGAGATATTTACTCCAAGACTGTGGGAAGGAGACAGGTCCTCTGTGGTTTTGTGTATATACACCTATAAAGTACAGAAATATGCAGGTATGCATGTGTAGTTCATCTAGGAATATTGAATAAGCCAAAAATACAACAATTTTTATTATTTATGAGCCACAATCAGCAGTAAGAATTTGTACTGATTTAATGCTTGTGTCTGTTTTGTAGTTAAATCTAGGGCTGAATTTCAGATGTATTCTTCTTTCAGTCAATACTTCGGGGTAGTGATTTAGTATTTTCAGCTGTAGGGCTGGGAATAGAGAACTGCTAAAAAAATGACTGAGTGAGAAGGGAGAAAATGCTACACAGGACTTGGGGTCTTGAATTGGACCTTAGAGCAAGGGACTTAGAATTACAGGGGGCTGAACAAATTGCTTTGTCCTGTCAGTAAATATCAGTGAAACATACTGGCAAAATATAGACTTCATTCCCTAGTTGTGGTACCTCTCTAAGTTATCTGTGGAGCTGGTACCTGTGGAACCTGCTCCTGTGGCTTCCCAGGATGGTTCCAAGTGAAATATGCCTAGAACTCCATTGATGATCCATCAGGAGATACTGGAATTTGCATGGTAGATCCTGTGGGTTTGATGGAACTATTTGTCTACATTTTTATTTTCTCTTAATCCAAGAAAATATAGGAAAAAAAAAAGTGTTTCTGTATTTAAGGTTCTGCAATAACATTTTTTTAAAGGAAGCATAAATTAAGTTTGGAAAGGATTCATGATACTACTATTTTTAAAAGTAATTCGTTATGTAATTCTTTTTTTTTTAAGACAGGGCTTTTTATATTGCTTTAAAAGGTATGATGAACTCTGCATTTCATTAGTCACTCTGGATACATTAGTTTATATATAGGTTTTCAAAAGAGGCTAAATGGAAATGTTAATATAAATGTTATGAAAAAACAAGCTTTTCAGGAAACATTTTTCTGTCATTTTGATAAGCTGAATTATATAATTATGTGTTGCTGTAAAACAAGTTAACTTTTCCCTTAATCCTTTAATAAGAATCTCACTTTATAGTCTAATCTGAAAGAAATTTCACCTGAATAATTACAGGAGGATTTTCTATTGACCAAAAGAAGAGTGGTTCACTGTGCTGTCCTTTTAAACCTAGACACAGCTCTATAAACAGTTCCAGTCCTTTTTTTTTCTGCAGTGTTTGCTCTTCATTTGATATTGTACAAGTGTACCACATCCTGGTTTAGGGTGAAAACAGGTCAGAAAATGTCCATTGAAATCAGGAATTTTAGCTTCTGCAATGCTCTGATTAGCATGCTCATAGAAAAGCCTAAAACAACTCTTTTTTCTTGCAATCAACATACCCTAATGTAAGTGATGAAAACACAACAATAGAATAATTAATGCCCAGTTTATACCCAGTAAACTGAACAAGCTTTCACATCTGGAGGAACTATAGATTTCCTTCCCAGTTAATGAATATGACTGACCATATCTAATTTGGAAGGTGTAAAAACAGTGGACCTTCAGGTATGAAAAGCAGCACCATTTTTTTCCCCTTGTAATCTCATGCATTTCCTTTAAAGTTTTTCACATTTCTGTATTTTTAACATAGGGCCTCAAAAGACTAATTAGCTGAGACCAGTCCTAAAATCAAACAGATTTACCTAATCTTTGATACTTTGACATTGGTTTTAATATTTAGAGACCTGATGATGCTTTATTTGGTTTTATCATCTTAAAAATCAGACATGTTGATGATGACTAGCTATTTCATAACAGTTCAAAATACATCAGAACACCAAGGTATCAAATGAGCTTAGAAGGTTGGAAAGGGATCTTTAATTCAATCAATCCAAACCATTAGCCAAGCACTGTAATTTCTGCCATTAAAGTATGTCCCTGAGTTCCACATCTAGACAATTTCTGAATATTTTCAAGAATAGTGATTCCATCATTTCTCTTGGCACCTAATTCCAACTCTTGGTCCCTGTTTCAATGAAGAAATTTTCCCTAATACTCCATCTAAATCTCCTCTGGTGCAACTTGAGGCTGTTTCCTCTTGTACCGTCTCTTGTTCCTTGGGAGCAGAGCCCAATCCTCACCTGACTGCAACTGAGAGTGATAAAGTCTCTCCTAAGTCTGTTTTTCTCCAGCTGAGCCTCTCAGCTCCCTCAGCTGCTCCTCACCAGGCTTGTGCTCCAGACCCTTTTCCAGCTCCATTGCCCTTCTCTGGATGTGCTCCAGCCCCTCAATGTCCTTCCTGAATTGAGGGGCCCAGAGCTGGACACTGGATTCAAGGTGTGGCCTCTCATGTTTCTATCACAGGGAGGCAGTCACTACACTGCTCCTTCTGTCACACCATTGCTGATCCAGGCCAGGTGCCATTGGCCTCCTTGGCCACCTGAGCACACCCTGGCTCATGTTCAGCTGCTGTTGACCAAGGTCCCCAGAACTTTTCCTCCCTTGCAGCTTTCCAGCCACAGCCCACAGTGCAAGGGGGATCCTGTCACATAGACAAGATAAATCTGGGCATAACAAATCCAATTTGGCTAACTTGGTTCATTCTAGAAACAAGGTGAATAATAAAACTCATACAGACAGCTCAGCCAATCTTTGTCAGTCCAGAGAGCACACATATCACTGGTCAAGGAGCTGGGCAGGGCTAAGACCCAGACCAATCAGTTTCTAGATCCAGGAGTTTTGAATTCCCTATATGAGATAATTCCAAGCAATAAAGAGGCTGTTTGTCTTATGATCAAGAGGACTCGAGTAATGATTTTTGTCTCCAACCTATGACCGCCATGTAATAGGATCCAAGGGCAGAACCCCGCCCTTGGCCTTGTTGAACTTCAGACCATTAACCTCAACCTGCTGATCCAGCCTTTCCAGATCCCTCTTCAGAACCTTCCCACCTTCCAGCAGATCAACACTTGCACCTGGCTTGGTGGGTCAATCTGCAATTGGCTGGAGATGCTCTTGATGGCCTCATTCAAATTGTCAATAAAAATACTGAACAGCGTTGTCCCCAGTACTGAGCTCTGGGGAACCTCACCTGTGACCAGCAGCCAATGGGATTTATCTCCCTTCACCACCATTGTCGGGCCTGGCCATCTAGCCAGATGTTTCATCCAGAGAAGAGTGCACCTGTCCAAGCCATGAGCATCCAGTTTCTCCAGGAGGATGCTGTGGGAAATGGTGTCAAGGGCTTTACTACAGCCCAGACAGACATCCACAGCCTTTACCTCATCCATTTAGTTGGTCATCTTGTCAAATAAAATCGGGTTAGTCAAACAGAACCTTCCTTGTCTTGTTCTGTCTGTTCAGAATGGTTTTAAATTGTAACTGAAGATGTGGCAGAATAATTGGAAAATAACAGTTTGCTAGACATTTAGAACCAGTATGCTAGAAGTTTGGCTGTGTCTTACATTTAACTGTTTGTAGAAATAAAGATGTATTTAAAATTTGTAAATCTGTCATTCAGTTATCTAGCTGTAGTTCACAGTGGCTTTTCTCTGCAAGCCCTGAAGACTATAAGCTTTTTGAAGTATTAGCATAACATACTCAGTGTATGTTACTTCACCTATATCAATTACTAGTGCATGTATAATGATTAGTAAATACTAATTATGTCATGTATAGCATAAGTGAATGACAAGTAGAAACATGATAACGAGAAAGTCTGTTCTATATTTCTTATTCAGAAAAATGGGAATATCTGAGGCAAGATCTTAGATACACCATTGATATAGTATCCTTTTTACTTATTAATGGTACTAATATTATTCATGACATGGACCTTTTTATGTGAGAGAGATCAGATTATGCCCTGTACTCCTGCATTTTTGAGATGAGACCTGCTTAAATTTTAATTGTGATCAGATAAACTAGCCTACATTTTTTTAAGAAAAAAGATACATCTTGGACAGCTGCAGAAGCTTGGACAGAGCCAGAAACAGCTGCTTTGCACAAATATGCTGCTCCCTGTGAGGCAGTAACTCCTGATCCCGTTGACTTCAGGCTGTCTTGTACTGCAGTGAGTAACTTCATCTTGTTTGAAACAGTGACTCACAGGTCAACAACACTGCTGGAAGCAGCTCCACCGGAGCTGAGAGCAGCAGCAAGGCCAGGAGCAGCTGTCTGACCAGGGCTTTGCTCTCTCTCAGACAGCCTCTCTTGGCTCCCTCAAGTTCAAAAGTCTGCAGGAACACTTGCCTTATCAGATGGATTAGTCTAACATGTCCTTTTCTCACAAATCAAAATCTCCCATTATATAATGGGAGATAGCCACAAAACCCTCACAAAAATATCTTCCTTCAGTGATGCTGGTAGTGTTGGCTTTTGCACTCCCAATGACTCATGGACTTAGTGGGAGTTTGGGGAATCACGGAGCAGGCTGTCATTGCAGAGGATGGCTATTCAGGAATGGAGTTTTCCCATGGGTGAAACAGCAGATTACAGCTCCACAGTTGATGACTACTGAATTTCCTTTATGCTAAGTACAAATCTCTACAGGGGATTGATGCTATATTGTTTTAGTTCCCTTTTGTCTCAAGCACAAAGCAATGTGTTTGATTTTTCAGCTCTTATGTCAGCTGGCATGCCATTAATAAACCTGTGAAAATTGGAAAGGTTCCAGGAAACTTTCAACAGCAAGGAATATCAAAATACCGTGTGAAGTCACAAGTCTCACCAGACTAAAATTACCATTGACAAAACAGGAAAGAAACTATATCAGAGGTAATGTTGTCCAACCCTTCTAAAAACTCCTTACTGGAATATAACATGTGCTCATAAGGAAGAAAGACTGTGGCATTCATGACTGAATCCAACTGACAGGCTAATTCTGGCAGAAAATTTTCCACAAGTTTATTCTTATGAAACAAAAGTGAGCTATGGGAAATAACTTTGCCGCTTCGAGTGTTTTTATCTGTTTGCTGTGCTGTGTGTTCCTCCCACCCACAACAAAACTAGCACTAATGGCTATCAGTGTGTAACTCTCTTAGCAAAGCCCTAATCTCTGGATATCTTGCCTTGGTGGGGAGCAATTCCCAGAAGCAGCATAATGTCCTGTTGTATGTTTTGCAAGAATTTTTAACATCCGTCCAATTGTGACTATTCTGTGTAATAGAGAGCAAATGCTCCCTTTTCATCCAACTTTTGTAGTGAACAGCACTACATTTAAGGCTCATTGGGAAGTTTTACACAGTTCTTTCTTTCTATATTTATAAAAAACTGGTCAGGCAGGAATTGTATCCACAGTCATTATATATGTAAGATCATACATGTGATATATGTAAGCACAGCTTCTAACTGAAAACAAAACCAAAACCAAAGCAAGCAAATATAAACTCCCCAAAACTCAAACCAACCAACAACAAAAAGCCCCAACTCAAATCTGTTACCAGTCAAAAAAATAAAGTTACTTGAACTTTCTTATTTGCTATATGCACATAATTAGCATAAATTTCTCAATTGTATCCAAGAGATGTAGACCCAGGAGGAAAATAATGTCTGAATATGCAGGATTGGGATAAGGAAAGCCAAAAGCCATCTAGTGTTGAATGTGAAAGGAACAAGAAAAGCTCCCACAGGTACATCAGATATGACTTTGTGTTCTGTAATTCTGTGACTCTTTATATTACAATATTCTCATACCAGGATGAACACTGTTTATCCATAAAATATGCTTGAAATAACAGCATACAAGGTAGTAAGCACAATTTCATTCATCCGGGGCTTAACGTGAAAGTAAAGTATCTCAGAAAATCTGGGACATTAACAGATTCGCAGGATAAACATTAACTATCCCAGTATACCTGTCATTGTTACAATATTTCCAGTTATATAGATGAAGGGAGTGTACCCCTTCCAGATCCACTTATGTTGTAGCTTTCTAGTTTTAATTGTAATATTTCAGAAATTAGAAAGTTACATTTTTTTCAGACTCTAAAGGAAATTATTGCTACATAATCCTTATTGGTGAGGTTGTAAAATAAATGAAGATAATGGAGGATTTTTCCTACTCAAAGCAATGCCTTAGAGTTTTTATTCCTTGACTTCTTGCAATGGCAACCCTAATGTAAGGACGTGTGATAGTCTGGGAACAGTGAAGTAACAGAGCAGTGAAATTGAACAAATCATATTTTCCATTAACATAATGAGATTTAACATGTTGCTTAGGAACATAACCAGTTTCAATCATCCCTCTCATGTCCAGTGTGTATATGGTGATTTTCAGTAATATGAGTTTTTTTGACACCTTGTTTGGAGCTTTTAGAGTTTATTAAGGCAGATCCTTATAATATTTCACAAAAGAATTTGTTTTCTTTTATAAACTTTTTAAAAGGAAATTCCATCTGGAAATACACAAGACAATAACCTTTTCAGACTAAATTAAGATGAGTTCATTTGTGTAATTTTTTATTTCACTGATAATGTGCTGTTTAGTCACCAGATAATGGGACTTTTCATAGATGATGAGAACTCATTATCCCAATCTTCTAATAGAAATGCATCTTATCACAGGTGCATGACTGCTACTCTTGATTTGACCAGAAATTGTGTCTGAAAAAATATATAAAATATGGTATCTTCATTGTCCATGAGGCTTCTTGTTAATAGGTAATGTCCAGATCATTCACTGCAAACTCCGGATGTGTCCTGTTTGTCCTCTGTTGAGAACATAACTTTTAATTGTCTGAAACACAAGTTTAAATATCTAATAATAATGATGAAGAAGTCAAATAGTATCCTTTACTCATCTCTATATTATTGTGAGATCTGAAGAAGACATTTTGTTGGAGGTTTATCTAAATGAAGGTCTTCTTAATTACCCATGGCTCTCAAGCTTTTTGGTTCTTACTTCAGAAACAGATGACTGAAGGATGTATTATAAACTCTAATTTGTTGATGAAAGGATTGAAAGCCATGCTAATTTCTGAAGAGGCCTTGTAGTATGTGAATAGAGAAGAAAAAAAAAAATCTGTTCTCATAAGGAATACATGAGATAGATCTGCTCTTCCTGAACAAATGCAGTTGTTTCAGCAAAGAAAACAGACTAAAGGTCAAACTGAAATTGCATATATTTCAGGATGGCTGTAGATACAAGCTGAGTTTATTTGGTATTACCCTCCAGGTTATGCTCAATTCTTGACATTCTGGACTGTAAAGCATTCCTTGAGAACTCCTTATATTTCCTGAATTTGTGGCACTGTGAGAAGTAACAGCTGAGATCAGGAAAATATGAGGAATATTGCAAATATATTTCTTCCAGTGAGTACACACTCTGGTCTCTACAATCTTATTCCCTTTCATGATATTTTCAAAAACCTCAGGAAGATTTTTTTTAGAGGCAGCCTTCATTCCTTATAGTTTGCTTAGAGTTTCACCAGCCTGAATTTCAATCAAAACCTTTACAAAGAATGACAAGCATATTGTTGTTGCATAGGTTGACTATTTCCACTGCCTTTAACATTCACTTGCTTCAGCTCTCTTGAGTATTGAATTGTAAAATAATTCTGGGGCTCCATGCTTAAAATCAAGCTCTTCACTTTTAACACATTTGATAAATAACAGCTAGCAGATATCTGTGAAGAACAAACAAAACTTTTAAAGGGAGTTATGATATTTTAGTTATATCAATGTATGTATACATTGATGTATGCGTGTATCAATGTATGTATACATACATTTTAAAAGATTATTAAGATTTTTAACCCAGAAAAATCCTTAGTCTAGAGCATCTTTTTGCCTTTTTAAAGTTTTCCCTTTGCCACTATTTCTCAGTATGCTTGATTTTCTTTTTTAATTTTAACTTTTCCAAGAGGAAAGAGTAATCTACTACATTTTCTTTAGTAGATCTACATAATTTATATAGATCTTCACTGCTTTCTCAGCACTCTGTTGAATAAGTATGTAAGAGATGGACTGTTAGTAATATTGTCAGCTATTTGTCTTTATTTAAATATTCTTACCATATCCTCCTAGTCTTACAAAAAGTGGTAAAAGGTAAATGTTATTACAGAAGAAATAAGTGTATCTGGTAAGTAGTAGAGTAAATCTTGCCAATTAACTTTCATTTTTATATTGAACCTTCTTTTTCTGATACCTTTCCCAGGGATTCTATCAGTGACATAAAACACTCATTTGTGGCAAACAGAAGTTGGAAACCTTGCTGAGAAGGGATGCAGGAGGGTCTGTGATGTGCCCTACCCCTGTGAATCTCTGCAAATCCACGACACTGATGGTCTCACTTTGCCAGCAGGAGCACCAGTGTAACAATGGAGAGGTAACTCTCATTTTGTGGTTGAAAGTTGCTGGGACACTGTTGGAAATTCTCTTAAATCATACCAGGGCCCACAAGGCTCAGCTTCTGGCTGGAGGATACCCTATGAAAATAAATATCCCACAAAAAAAACCCCAAAAGTTTTTCCTTACCCCAGGGAACTTACATATTCAAATACATGGTTTGCTGTTCCTTGTACATAAATAAAGATGGTCTTGGCAATATGCAGGTTAGGTTCAGTAAGAGCTTTCTCATCTTTCATGTCCAGGGAAAATACACCTTTTTACTGCATTGTGCAACAGATGAGTTTTCTGGGCCAGTCATGCCATCAAGAGGGCATTTTCTTGCTCTTGATCCTTGCACTAGTTAATGGCTTCTTTGTGTGCATGCAGGTATGTCTAAAAGATAGGATTTCATAAATCATACATGCCAATAGAATTTAATGTAATTTATTCCATGGGTGGGAATCCATTTGCTTTCACTCAACTCAGTTTTGAACTCCTTAGAGATTTAAGCCTTTTCTGCAATCTTTGCAAGTTTCTCATCATCTTTTTGGAACACAAATCTACAGTGTTGATTTGATGGTAATGTAAAGAATTACTGCCTTTTTTTCTGCATAAAGTATGGTTTAATCCATTGAGACTCTGAAGCATTTTTAATAAATTGAGAAGACACAGATACCTTCCTATTAAAAATTGCACTACTCTTTACTGGCAAGATATGACTTAGTAAAGAGGACTCAGAGCTAATGAAGCATAAAGGAGCTGGTTATTTTCTCTAAGAAAAATTAGTGTTCACTTAAGAACAGAAAAATTCTAATTGCACATCTCTGTAATTTAAATGGTATTTCACTTCTGTAGATATCTTCTACACACTTCTGTTGTGTTTCTTTTTCTCAGGGTTATACAAGGGCCGTAAAACTTCAGAATATCCTGAGCAGATAGGAATTCCCAATGAAAAAAAAAAAAAAAAAAAAAGGAAGCTTTTTGTTTTGGGCCCCCCACTCCAAGAGGGANCTTTGTGTTTTGGGCCCCTCACTGCAAGAAGGACATTGACATGCTGGAGCTTGTCCAGAGAAGGGCAGTGGAGCTGGAATAGGGTCTGGAGCACAAGTCTGATGAGAAGCAGCTGGCATTGTTTAGCCTGGAGGAAAAGGAGGGGCTCAGGAGAGGCCTTATCAATCTTTGCCACTCCCTGAAAGAAGGTTATAGACAGATGAGGGTCAGGCTGTTTTCCCTGGCAACAAACAATAAGAAAAGAGGAAATGGCATCAAGCTGTTCCAAGGGAGTTTGCACATCAGGAAGAATTTCTTCATGGAAAGGGTTGTTAAGCACTGGAATGGGCTGCCCAGGGAAGTAGTGCAGTCACCATGCCTGGAGGTGTTCAAGAAATGATTGAATGTGGCACTCAGTCTCATGGTCCAGTTGGCGAGGTGATGATCAGTCAAAGGTTGGTCTTGATGATCGTGGAGGTCTTTTCCATCCTTAGTGATTCTGTGATTCTGTACAAAAGCTAAATCTCTGTGTGTTAGCAGGAACAGACAGGATGCAGGGACAAGCACACATTTCACAGATGAAATACCAAGAATAAATTTATTTTCCTTGCCTTGCTAAGCAGATCTTCCCTGAAGCAGTAGCTGTGCAGTGGCACACAGGTGTGAGCTCTCTCACACAGACACACAGAGCTCATGCTGGAGGAGCTCCAGCCCATGCCAGAGGATGAGTGACCCCGCTGTTCTCACCTGTGTCTCGGGGGTTCCTGCAGGTGTGATTTACCGCTCTGCTTTGATCTTCCCCACAGCAGGGCACAAATATCAAGCATGTTCCTTGGGGCGCCTCCGAGTCTATCACAGGTTATCTAAACAGAGATTTTGTACTTCTGCAGACAAGGCCAAACAACAATTTGTATGATCTATGTGTTTCTCAAAACCCTGACTGCAAGTCACTCAAGCATGTTTACAATCCTCTTCACCAATATTCCATTATTTCCCCCTCAGCTCTGTGACAAGAACTGTATCATGTAATATAGAACACATAAAAATGGTATGTTTGATGCTATTAGTGGAAGATCTAAAGCACCCACAACTTTCCCTGAGCACCTGCATTTGCCTGATCACCTTGCACAGTGCCACAGGCATGTCATAAAGGTAGAGAAATAATAACTTTAAGTTAACTAGAATGTGTGTCTCTAGGAGACAAAAAGAAACTGAAGGAGATTTAGGGAAATGCATTTTGTACTTTGCTATTGGCATCTTGCTCTCTTTTACATCAACATATACATTCAGCATTTTCCCCATTTAATTACAAACCTACATTATAATATTCTTTCAATACAGTGACAATGCTTTAAAAAAAAGGATTAAAAAATTCAGCTTTGAAGTCTGTTGATTGTTTCCCCTTTTATTTGATCTAAAAATATATTAAATCTCCATAAAGTTCCATCAAGTTTTTAAAAAGAATTATTTTTACTATGTAAAAATGCCTTACAATCAGTGAGATTCTATCTTGCTTCTGAACTTTAGTTGGAGAGGTAATAGCTAAAATCAAGGTCTTTTATTCCCTTCATATAGCTAGACACACATTTTAATGATATCATGGTATAATTTTAGTTAATTAATTATTTTAAATTTAACCTTAATACTGTAATTCTCTGTTTGCTCTTCTTATTTTCCTGAATTCTATGAAAAAAGAAAACAAATACAGATTTTTTAAAAAACAAATAAATTAATCCTTCAGCTGTTTAAGCTATCTTTCTATTTGATCTGACTTCTAACTTTCCATCTTGCTCTCTATATATCTTTGAGATCAACCAGAGAGGCTGTGGAATGTCCATGCTTGGAGACACTCAAAAGCCATCTGGATATAGCCTGGGAAATTGGCTCGGGGTGGCTGTTCTTGACCAGAATGTTGTGCTGTGGAATCCCCAGCACTCCCTTCTAAACCTTACCACTTTGTGATGGTTCCCTGTTACAGCATTTGGTGTTGTAAGGGCTACTTATGCTTCTATTCTTTGGACATTTCCAAACCATTTCATCCGTCTTTTCCATAACAGATATTTAGCAATCGATATGTTCCTGCATCTTGTATATGAGTCTAGTTATTATTATCTGTTCTATCCGTTTTTTGGTTTTATAGATATTTAGTACAAAGCATGCAGGTTTGTCTGAAGAATTTCTACAGTCCAATTGTTATGTAACTTGTTCCTAAGAGATGCTCTACTGATTCTTTCTTCTTTCTGCCTTTAGATTTTTTCCCATCATTATGATGTTCTTTAGATAACAAAATGCCTAGTATTTATTTTCAAAAAAATTGTTAAAAAACTGGATGACAAAAAAAATGGCTTCAATATTCAAAACTATCATTCTGTCTCCTTAGAGGTGTGTCTTGTACTTTCTAGAAGTGAAGAACCTGGAAGAAAGTTTAGCCTTCAGTATCTAAGTCTTTACAGTTCTGACTCCTGTTCCAAGGTTTTACACACTATTTCCTTCAAGTCTTGTTCTCTCAATGAAGTTAACAAGTAAAAATATTTGCACAATTTTCTTTTTATTTCTGTTAATAAATAATACATTGGTTTTGGCTTGAGAGAGGATAAAATATGCTGGTTTAACATAGACTTGCTTTCTTGCTGTATACACACAGGTGGAAAGGAGATGGTAGTTCTACACTGCCCAAATCCATAATGGAATTTTTATTTTTATTGGCAAGATATTAAGTCATTTTTCCACAAGGCAAGCCTGTTTTGTCTTCAGTGGTATTTGATTATGTGATCTCCCTGTCTTTATGTCTGCCCACATTCCACTGAGGGGTAAAATGAGTGAATTGCTGAGTGGATATTTATCTGTTAGCCAAGGCTGACCCACCAGAGTTTCATTCATGTTCCACAGCCAACTATTCTCCTCTCTGCATTTTCTGCAAGAATAACAAGATTTTTCACAATCATACTGGTTGATAATGATTAGCATTTTGCACTTCAATATATCTTCCCTGGACTCTTCATAACAATTTCAGTGTATAATGTCCTTTATCTGACACCTGTACATTATTCTCTTACCTTCCTTCTCCTAGATTTCCTTTGCTGTATTATCAATCTACTATGAATATTTCCTGCAAGTGACATTAATGTTCTGCTAAGCTGGTCAATACATTTTGGCTTATCTTCCTTCTGTGGCACTGTGACAATTAAGGTTGATGTGGTTTTGTTTTCAAGCCATTATTGCGGATGCTTGGTCATTTCTTTCAGGCCATCTTTCCCCAGTCAGATTCTGCCTGATATTTTGCCTTGGCCATGAAGCTTCCTGCAGACTTTTTTGTTTCCTATTCAGTGGAAGGTCACCACTAATTAGTGAAGCTTTGGACTGTTCTAGGAGTACTTAAGTTTAACCCTAGGTCTTGTTCTGTCCAGACTGTCCAGGAAATGTTCCCATCATCTTTTTAGTTTATCCTCATCAATTTTTAGCATAAGTCCTCCTTTATCCTCTCACACAAAGATTATTTGTCCAGGTTTCTTTAAAAGTTTTTGAGGATTTGGTAGATAGTTTTAAAATTTATTTTTTCCTTCTTTGTTTTTACATCTGCTTCTTAATTGTTGATACATATTCCTTGTGCATGTCTTCATTTTGAAATCAGGTCTTTCCTATTCTTGACATTATGATTATGACATAAATTATTACTCTTGAAAGAATGCAAAAAACTGTTGTAAGAAAATGTAGGACCAAACCAAGGCACCATTTTCCTAACAGGAACTAGTAAATGTTTTCAGAAAGAGTAGGTAAAGGGATCTCCACTCCAGTAGTGCAATTCAGCAATCAACAATTTGGGAATCCAAGTGATCCAACTGTCACAATTGTAATAGCTACCGAGAGACTTAAAATACACAAATTCACCTAAATCTGCTCTGAACACACATATTTCTTTGTCTTCCATCAGATCTGACAGTGTTTTCTGCAGCTGAATTCCATCTTGCATGAGAAGCCCTTGGTGTTCAGAGGCTGCCAGGTGATTTCAGTGGCTGTCTAAGAAAAACATCCTCTCCCTCCCTACTCATATTCCTGCTCTGGCTCTGCTGTAGGTGGGCTCCTGTGGCTGAAGGGTCTGTATTTCCTGGATTGATCCTGGATTTGGCTGGTTATCTTGCCTTTGCCTGGTGCTTGCTGGACCCACAGCAGTCCCCTCCAGGCTCTGCTGGCCCAGCTCTGGTGCTGTGGGAGCACTGCCAAAGTTGCTAACAGATCCAAGTTTGCCTTCCTTCAAGGAGCACCCTGCTCTTGCCTCCTCTGAGAGTGTGTGCAATTATAATTCAGTACAATGGTGTTGATTATCTCATATTTATTGCCATCGAATATTTCTTTCCAAGTCATTTGGGAGGAGGATGCTCCACTCATTCTAATGGCAATTAAAAGGCTGCCTCTTGCCGATCATCATTTTTGAATTGCTGTTTTAGAATAAGCTGTCAACAGGCATGTGGCAGGGTCTGGATTTGTGTACAAGGCAGGCAGCAATTTCACAGAGAACCAGCCTGCAGAAGCAGTCCTCTTCCCTGAGTGCCAGAGGGAGGCTGAGTTATCAGGTTTTAACTTGATTTTAATGTGAAGTCAGCTTTTTTTATCATCAAGCTTGGTATTCCCCATTAAGAAAACACACATAAAGACAAATATGTGGCTTTTTGGGATGGAACAAGAGAAAGGTAGTCAGACTTAACAGATACTATTTTCTTAATTTAATACGAATTTGTAAAAGTATATGAGGCACCACAGCAAAGATAGTAAGTGATAATAAGGCCTAATGTGCAATTAAATGGGAAGAACTAGGTTATGTATCCCCATGAAACTCTTGGGAATAAAGGCAAGGAACACTTTTAGTGTCAGATAAGAAGTGGAGGAAATTAAGAGGTGTAAGGCATAAAGCTGTGTAGATTCTTCAAATGGGTGGGAGACTTTTCCTGAAGTCCATCTGTCTTAAAGGTGATAGCAGGGCTCTAATGTGCCAGGGCTCTAATGGGAGGCTAGAGGGGGCAGAGAAAAGGTGGGGCTTAAACTCCACAGAAGAAAGGATCTTTAATTTTTAAACACCAGAGCAGTAGTGGCATAAAAGGGACAGAAAAGCGAACGACAATTCTGATTATGACTCTGCAAAACCAGAACAGAAATTGCCAACTGTGCCTCATTTTCACTATTTTTATTTGTGTTGTGCTCCCACACTCCTGCTTCCCCCTCTTCACTAGCTCCACATATTTTTCCCTCCTAGCCTTTTGGATAGTGACTAACTGCTGAAAGCCTTATATCCCTGTGCCAACTGTTCCCTAGTGTCTCTTCCCTAGTTCCTCTTATTCTTTGCATGACAACTGCAATCTGTCTACTTTAAGGGGTTTAACTAGCACAACCCAAGTAACCATATTTACCCCTTCTAAAAATATTAAATATGGATGCAGAATTTCATATTTAATACTGCATCCCAAATAATTACAGGAGACTTAAATAGGTGCTTATGTCTTAATACCAAGTACCAAAGTTTGCCTGTGATGAGTATCCCTGGAATATAATGATAACCTGACACTGTTAGGAGAGCTAGACAGTAATTTTAAGCAATTCTGTGCTGTCAGCTTGGGACATTTTAATCATCATAAGCCCAAATGCCTCATTTCTCATACAGAGGAGCAGGAGAAAATGCAGTCCTGAAGGGATGAATGATAATACATTAATTCTGGTAATGCAAGGGGACAAAGAAAACCCTGGGAAGCTTACAGTATATGCTTCTGGCTCTTAAGTTCTATTGTTTGGTGTTCAAGGAGTTAGTAGGTCAAAGGTAATTAGAAAAAAAAGGTGAAAATATAAAGAGACCATGAGATAGAACTACAAAGATGAAAAAAGAAAGAAACAATGATTTTTAATATTTTACCCAAATCCTGCTGTCATTTTCTTTCCTTCAATGGCCATGTTTAATGGCCATGCACTTTTCATGCTCTCTAGAAAAAAATGGCCATAGTGGAGAAGCTGTTCTAGAATAGGCTGTGAGATTCCACTCCCTGTATTTTGATAAAATTGATCAAGAAATTTTATTAGTATTTCTCTGGTAAGTAGATGTTTCTCCTATCAATGGTGTTTCAAACTTTTTTTCTTATTTTAAAAAGGAAGTTTGATGAAATTAGGAAAGTGGAGCTTAATAAAAATAATAATACTTTTTTTAAAGTGTCTGAAAAATCCAATCTTTCATCTGGGTTTGTTAAAACATGAATAATTCTAATGGCATTAAAATCTTATCAACATATTTATTTTTCAAAAAAATCTGATAATATTTTCTGAAGTATTTGATAGGAAAAAGAAATTACTTTTTTTTTTAACTTGGTCTTCAGAGATCTTACAAGATTAGTTGAATCAAGATCTAACTGGTGGTTAGCAAAATGTCAGGATTTTTCAAAAATATTAATTGAGTGCTTTAATCCTTTTCAAGACATTTGTGACATAGTAGGTGTAATCTATGATCTCTTAGGCCCTAGAAAATGACTTTCAAATACAAGTAAGGATACTGTGAGGAAGTGCCTGTCTTGATGAAGCAATGCTGGTTTTAGCCACTGTAGCCAGAAAGAAATCATTCCAAGTACGACCTTCATAAATTTCGAGTGTGCATCGATGGTAAATAAATATATCAGATATGAGAAACATATGTTGGGTTTTATGATCTTTTCTGGGTGTTTGTGACAGAATTGAGACAAATATTATATAGCTATTTCAGCAGTGGTAGATGTCCTGTTGCACACTTTAAACACATAAACATCCTCTGTTTTGCTCCTGTCTATTAATGAGGGTTGTATTTTATACCCCACTCAGTAGGACTAAAATGTAGTTACTGTTTATGAGCATGTCTGTTTACAGTGACAATTATAATTCACAGTTACTTGAATTTGTGTGGGGAGTCTCCTCAGAGCTTTAATATAAACAAACATGAGAAAGCAAATGTTACTTTTCTCTTATGGGTGTGATACCAAAATTACAAAACGTATGACTTCATAAACCCAAAAATTGAAGCTTGATACCAGAAAAAGGGCAAAGACATGAATGTAAATCCAATCCTTCAGGTAGGAAAAAAAACTTTCTTTAGCATGTAACCATAATTTTTGACTACATTTATATAAAAATGCTATGACTACAGTTATATAAAAATATCATTAAAGTAAAGCTTTTTCCTTGCTAGAACAAATAAAGACATTCAGCTCACTCAGTAGCACTTCCATCACAGTGGTGCATGACAGGAATTCAGGTATATATTGAAGTGAGACATTTGAAACATCCAGAACTTCAGGATAGGGAAGAAAAGGATGAGATCATGAGCCTCCACACAGTAGCTCCAGACCCTATTTTGATGATTCTTTAATAAGGGCCCTTTGAGAAGAGCTGCCACTCATGGGTAATTAAATTAAAAGTTATTCACATTCATTCCAAACCATTAATGGGTGCAACTCACCCCACAGTGAGTGGACAGTCATAAACATTGTGGAATTTTGACCAGTTTTTATAGATACGAAAATACTGCTTTGTTCCATGATATCCATGATATTCCATGTTCCATCGTTGAATGCTGAGAATTAAACCAGCTCAAAGTTTACACATTACATATCAATGCACTTCTCTTTAGGAGCCAGATGTGATGCAAAATTTCAAAGTATAAAAGCAGAGTTTACAATGTACTTATGGCATTCTTGAAAGTTTTTCAGTCTTTCTTGCTTCTTACCTTCTTAATTTCTAACAAGCTTCAGACAATGCTCATTTAACCTCTGTGACTTTTTTATCAGATTAAATTAGTGTGAGATAATTCAGAACAGTAGTGTCTAAGTGAAATACATCTAATATCTTATGTACTGACCTCTTTTCCTCTGATTTCCCCAATCCCTTCTGATAGATTTCCTTTTCCACTGCTGCATCCCAAAAGAGCAAATCACAAGCCCATCAGCACAACTTATGGTACTTATCAGCACTGTCTAAGACAACCTGAATCATCTATCTCAGTTGAGATATTCCTTCTCTAATTCTGATTTTCATTAGAAAGAGTCATGCTCTTATCAAAGTGCCACAGGTGCTCTTCAAAAAAAATGTGATGTTGTTACTATACAGGTCTTTTCATCATCTTTGGAGGTTCAGGTTTGATAGTCTGCAAAATACTTTGGTCTCTATCTTTATGAATATGTTTCCTATTCAATTCTCAACTTTAGGGCTTAGAATCAGAACATTTATAAGGCCACAGGGACTCTTGAATTATCTTCTCTGACCTCCTGTGATCTTATTCCACAGACAGTAACTTTTGATGGAAAATAAAACTCAAGGAGACCAAATAATTTTTGAAGCTAAAAATAACTGCTGATATTATAAAGTTTTTATTTTGAATATTTAAAAAATAAAATATTTAGACTTCTAATTTAAAAATTATGAAAAGAGAACAAAGCATTACCAAAATAAAACCAGAAGAAAAAATAGAAATGGGTTTATAAAACACAAAATGTTTTATAATGGTTTGAATTGTCCCAAATCAACATTTCTACAGATGGAAGGATGAAAGAGATAGGAAAACTGTTTCGTTTCTGACAGAAACTCAAGTCAAATTATAGCCAATTAAACTTTATCTCATTTAATTTAACTAACTGATAGATTAAAAGCTGACCAATGTCTGATTACTCTTCAGGGAGGTCTAGTTTGCCTGTTGTATATTTAGGACATCAGAGAACACTCACGGCTTCCTTCTAGTTTGTTATAGTGATTATTCTTCCTCATTGAAGTGAAATATGTACCCAGCATATCCTTCTTGTTCATTTTAATGTATATTTGTGTTGTGTGTGTGTAATCAACATAAATATAGTAACTCAATATAGATAATTTCTGGGATAACTTGTGCTGGTATACAGCCTTGAAACTTTTTACTTGAACTTTTTACCAGTCATAACAGCACTTTAATCTATTAACTCAGTATTTGGTTCATGCTCATTTCATCTTAGCACACTTGTCATGTGTTAGGGATCATTTCAGCCAAAAAGTTTACTCAGTATCCTATTTCCTCTTTACAGGTGTAATTCCTCTTCTGCTGTAGCATATATCTGGGCAAAACTGTAGGGTCCTTAGGATTTTTTTTTTTTTTGAAATATAACTGTTATCTATACCTTACTTAAATCTTACCTCAGTAAATTCCAACGGAGGCTTAATTTAATAGCACTCAAACGGATCAAAAACTGAGTCAGAATTCCAGTTTTTCATTACCCTATTGTCTATCCCTTCTCCTAACCCCAAAATATCAGGAAAGAAGAAGATGTGTGGTTCTGGTTGCTGTATCATCTGAGATGACACAAGGGGATAGAAACAAACTATGGTTAAGTATTTCCTCAAGTTTCCTGATGTATAATAACTATTATAGTCCCAGAGGAACTTGACAGACCAAATACTTCATATGTCTGCATTAGGGACTGGTAAAATACATAAAATTGACATTTTCTTCCTTTCTTTATGCTTTGCTTTTTCACCAGCTGTTCTTGAAAGACTAAGCATTTAGCCCTCTAAGCATGTCTCTTGGCTGCTTATTCTGCTGGTTACTGGGCTTTAGAGAAAACTACCAAAAGATTATTAAAAAAAAAAAAAAAAAGGAAAAAGAAAAAGAGAAAGAGAAACCCCTTAAACTATATCAAAGTCTCCAGCTACCAGATTGCCAGACTGACTAAAATATGGTCTGAATTTTTAGTATCCTTGTTTTAAAGGGCAGTTGTGTTGGTTTAAACCCTGAAGGCAGCTAAGCCCCACCCAGCCACTCACTGGGCAAGAGATATGTAGGGTAAAAGGAAGAAAACTCATGGGTGGGGGTAAAGAAGTTTTAATAGGAAAAGCAAAAGACATTCACACTAGTAAAACAAGGAATTCATTTTCTGGTTCCCCTGGATAAGCAGCTCTTCAGCCATTCCCAGGAGAGCACGGCTTCATCATATGGAGCTTGGGAAGACAGACAGCATCACTCTGAGCATCCGTCTTTCCCTCTTTTTTCCCCAGCATTAAATTCTTAGCATGATGCCATATGGTTTGGAATATCCCTCTGGTCAGTTGGGGTCACCTGTCCAAGCTGTGTCCCCTCCCAATGCCTTGTGCACCCCCAGCCCATTCACAGGTAGAACAGTCTGAGAGGCAGAAAAGGCTCTGGCTCTGTGCAAACACGGCTCAGGGATAATGAAAACATCCCGTGTCATCAACACTGTTTCTAGACCAGCACAAAACACAGCCCCACACCAGCTGCTATGGACAAAATCATCTTTCCCAGTCAAAACCAATACTACAGCATACTGCTGAATTCAAAAGGGGCATGTTTACTATTGATCTATCAATTAAGCACAGTTTTTCAGTCATTGATAAGGAATTTTTAACTTTCTCTGTTCGTTTTTTTTCCTAAAAATGTAACGTGTCCAATTGTATTTCCAGTGTTCATGTATCTATTTTTTCTGTGTTCAGTTAATGATCTAAAATTGTATCTTTCTCAGTAAGAAAAAAAAAAAAAAGAAGAAAGCACTTTTAATAGAAATTTTGAAGGGAAGTAGCAGCTGATGACAGCTACTATATGTGTTCTTTAATTGACAAAGGAGTTTATTTGCTTATCATTGGCAGAAACATTCATAGACTGACAACAATTCACACTCACAGACACAGAACTCCCAGTTAATTCTTAAGATAATTTATTAATCTGCACTTCATTTCATGAGTTCTGAATCTTTTGAAATCCATGCTTAAAATCAAAATGATGATGATAAAGTGCAATTTAGGGGAACCAGTTATATTTACCTTTTGTTTAATACTATTTTAATAGGCATGTCAATAATGAAGGTTAGTGGCACATTTTTCCTCTTCCTCACTAAACTTTGCAAATATTATTCAACACAGATAAGAAACAGAAAGTATTTGTTAGGTGGCGTATATTGGAAGAACACCAATGAAATTCAACTGTATTTTTTATCTTTCATTCCATTATTTTTCTCATCAATTTTACAGTCTAAACTGTTTTTTGTCCTTTCACTGGAGTGAAATCTTGAAGTTTGTTCCTTTGCACTGTAGTTCTTGAACACCTGCCCATCTGAACCAATTGTTTGCTTCCTCAAGGTGGTGAGTATTTTAGGAATCTGTGCTTTATCCCTTGGGATAACTGTGACTAGTGGCTTAGTGACTGACAGCTGTCTTGACAATGTATTTAACACTAGGGAAAAAAACCCTCAGTTTTTAAAATATCAATATTTATGAGTCTCTATCATACCTGAGGTGTTACAATTATAAGAGTGAACATGACAAGCTTAGCATTTTGTGCGTGATCCCATGGGTTGCTGTGGCATGTGCTTTCTTTTCCTGCTGACTTTCCTCAAGAAACTTTGTGTGTTTAATAGCTGTGTATAAATTTATTCATCTGCCTAGGATTATTTTAATCCTGAACCTTTTCTGACTTCCTTCCTCCAGCATATTGAGCTAGTTTGCAGGCTTCTTAGTAGAGCAGTGTAAACCCATTAAATTCTTTTGTCTGGCAGTGTCCCAGAACAGTCCTAAAGCATTGGCACCAGATGACTGTCAGAAAACAAACCTGCTGCCTGCTAGGGATGCTGTTACCTTGGTGGATCCCAGCAGTGGTTCTCCTGAACACTTCACTGATAACAGCTCTGACTACATGTTAATAGTTTTAAGCCTTCCCTGAGTGATACACGAATAACCTGTCGAGGATGAGTGCCTCTGTTTGGAGAGAATGTAATTAAAAAGACCAGTAGCAGTATTCAGAAGAACCTTGACTTCACTGTCATGAGTAGCTCACAGATTCACTTACTAGAGTTGGAAAATAAAACAGGAATAAAAGTAACAGAAGAAAGCAGCATAAAGTGCCATAGCAGATGGGAATTCTGAATGTTCTCATCTAAAACCTTTATGTGCCTCCAGTCCCATGTATGGACCAGCAAACCTTTGTTTCCACAGCCCCTTCAGGTTTAATCCAAAAATGATGACCTGAACTCCTGCCCGACTTATAGCAAGTTCTAATAAAGTTTCCTTTTATTGCACTGAGGAGTAACACATTGTTGCTCTGATATTTTTTTGTCAGAACCATGTTTAAAAAGAATGCCTGGTTTAAACAGAACCAGGTATTGATTATGTTATTAAATATTTCAATACTTTACTTAATAATAAAATCCTAAAGGGCAGTTCAGTGGGCCTCTCTGTTAGGATCCTATGATTGTATAAATCAGCAAATATAAAGCAGGAGAGAATGATTAATATTGAGATAGTAATCTGGTTTTATGTGACAAATAGCTTACTATAGGGGGTGTAAGCCTCAAATGAGGTCTTTGCCTGAGCAATGTGAATTGATAAGTAAGATCTGAATTGTCAGTAATATGTCAACTTATCCCCTCACAATGCACTGCAAGAAGTGATACTCATCTATAATTAAGATTTTCAATAGATTTGCATTATTATGATAAATTACCTTAAAGAGTTTTTCCAGATAGAATTAAGGGAGGTATTTCGGTCACTCTGGACAATTAGATAATCCTAATTAGATAACGGATAAAACACATACATAAGAATCCAGCCTCTCTATTAATTTGGAAAGCTGAGGATAGATTTTATCATGAAGACAGACTGAACCAAAGGCTTCTAGTTCCAAACTACTTAGAGAGATTGTCACAGAAAGATATTAATCTTGTAATTTTTTTACTGTGTTATTACTTTAGTCTGAAGTACTGTGAGAAGAAGGAGAGGAAGGCAAGGAAGGGGCAAGTCTTGGGAGATTGACTGCACTTAGGAAAAGGAAAACTCACAGGCAACTCAGAAGAAAACACAGAATTTTCTAGAGATATAAAAGCATTGTCTCACCCATAATTACCTTTCTACACATTGTAGGACACAAAATGAAAATGTGAAACCTAGAGAAAGAAGAATGAAACCCCAAACAAAATGGATCTGGTACATTTGTAGGATTCCATATATAGGATGTGATAATCTGCTTGTTCTTCTCTATTTGAAACTTCCTTGGTCCAAAAATAAACACAACATTCAGCAGTCTAAGAGATGATGTCTGACACAGATATTCTTAAAACTCTGTTTAATGCAGAAGCTCCAGATATTTAAGGACCCTAAATATCATAAGGAAAAGTTTGTAGGAAAAATTTCAGCTGAAAAGCTGAAAACTACCTTTGGGCTCAGAAACTGATTTTTTTGTTCCTCCAGCTCATCGTAAAAAAAAAAGTAGTACATTGTGTTACAAAAGTTATTTGTGTCCCCAGCACTCCTGGAGTCATGACTGGCTGGTAATACAAAAATATGGCAAAGATCTCAAAGTTTATTTGGAACAGAGGGGAAATAGGAGTGACAACAAGCTAAATTCAATCTGTTATGGAAGCAGGCAGGATCTGCCTTCTTTGGATTGGTTTGCAGATAGCTGAGTTGGGTTTTTTAGTAGGAGAATAAGACATGAAGCTCCATTTCAAGAGCTATAAATTCTGCTTTAAAAAAAAACCAAAAAGGATTTGTACGGTCTTTGTGGTGTATCTGTCTAATGAAAAAACCTACAAACCTGACTTTGAAGGCACCTTAGGCACTTCTTCTGCTTTAAAGTCTAGAGAGGCCTGAAAGCTAAAAAATAGCACTATAAATCTGACAAATTTGACAGCCTCTTGGCAAAGCTCATTTTGTTATTACCAGAGTTAATGGTAGACAAGAAAAACCAAAGTACCCTTCACCTCTGGTGACCACAACCTGAGGTCAGTCTTCAGAAGTGCATTGAAAACTTAGGCAAGGAATCAGAGGGGGGTGATTTATTTAGTTTCTTGTTGTTGTTGAGTTTTTGTTTTCGTTTTTCAGGTTCCTTTTCCTTCTACTAAACAGTAAGACAACTGAAAACTTAAGTTGCAGGATGTTTAAAACCATTAGAATCTCAAAATCAAAGCAGATTCAATCCATCCCTTTAGCTGCAATAGTGAGGAGGAGGAGGGTGTTTTTTTAAACATAGAATTCCTCTGTTCTGAAATACATGATTCTGTTACTTTCCCAGGAAAAAAATACCATATATTACTTTGACATATAGAAATTTAACATTTGACTTTTTTCTTTTGAAAGGACCTCTCATCAAGCAATAAAAGAATGTGATAGCTTAAAAGCAATGAAAATAAATCCAAAAGAACACACAACATTGGCCAAAGCTTAATTACGACTTCTTTTTTCCCCTTCACCAATAGTTCTGAAAATTTTCTGATTCGGTACAAATTTTGCATTCTTTGTGCTCTGTTCTACTACAGAATAGAAAAAAAAACCTATGTTGTATATATTCCCAGGTTTGACTGCACTAATGGGTAACAAAGCCCAGAGAATTTGCAATGTGTGAATAAATTCCAAATCCATGACAAGATATGTCAAATGCATGAATGCTTTCAGTCACTGAAATTCAGCTAAGCTGCTATGTAACATTCAGCTGGATTTAGATGTTAAGAGGAATATCATCTCTATGTAGAGTGACCTTAGTGAGGTAGACTTAGCTTTGATGCTGAAGTTTTTCCTGGGATGGACATGTATGTCTTTTCAAAAGAATAATGGTATCTTTTGACTACACACATTTTTACCGTACTTTACAAAAATTGCTGGCATAACTGTGGTTTGAAGCCAAATTAATCTTTTTCAGCCATTTCATAATAAAAGATACTTCTCTGCTGTGGTTCACAACAGGTGATAACAGGACTTGCATAGTGCTCTTTGCATGTCTTTTTATAGTTCTTTTCCTCAAGTAGTTGAATAAGGCTTAGGGAGCACCTGACTATGAGAAACTCTGCTGAGTAAAGTACAGATGTTTCTCTGTATTAGGAAAAAAGTAAATTTAAAATTTCTTGCAAACCAACAATCCTTGCAAGCTGTACTCAACAGCTGTAGATTTTTATGCTTTCTTGCTGTAGACAAATACAGATGGGCTTGTGTTTAAAAAGTGCTTATGGGGCATGGAAGGGGTTTTGAGAAAAGAAGCGTGTGGGGGTAGGGGAAACAAAGTAGAACTTGCATGTGTTTTGCAGTATTGCTGGAGAAATTTTCTATTTACAGACTTGCTCTTCTGAAAAGGGAGTCTGGAAGAACAAGAAATGTTGTTCCTGATGAGTAGGGGAGTGCAGGAGGTAATGAAGAAGACTGAAGCTGTGATCAGTGAATCAGAGATGCAAGTGACTGCAAAGGGGAAAAGAAAGAAAGGGAAGCATAGTGAGACAACTGCAGACTAGGATAACTGTGGAAACAACCAAGCAATTTTATGGCTCATTGATTAGGGATTAAGTATTACTTTATCAGAGGGTTTATGTGATTATGTGAGGTATTATGTGAGGTTGGTAGTAAGTCCAGTGTTTTGTCACTGGTAGTACTTGGTCACTCGCTTACCAAATACAAAGAGGTGATACTTGTATTTTTTCTTTCTTCAACCCATGATGTAAATACACGTATTTTTTTATAACAATAACTCTGTAGATTTTTTTTCCTGGGAAAATTTCTCTTCTGAAAAACAGAAGGACTTTCTTAGGGAGGGCTCAGAAACTAAATGAGAAAATAGATTTATATAGATATGTAGATATATGTCTGTATAATTATAGACCCACATAAGCCATGTTTTGGTATGCTATGTAGGTCATTTTCTATAGATAACATGCCTGAAAACAGGAGTGTATGAGACTGACATGTAATGGTTTATGGCTTAAATATCTTTATGATGGACTTTTGCCTGTTATATCAAAACTGTAAAACAAGAGCTGCATGGAAGACCACCACACCCTGAATGAGCCTCCTGACTGAGGCCCTTGACTGCAAGTGAACAAAAATAAATAAAATTACTCAATTCAGAGCTGGGGGAAAAGAATACATTCACAAGAGGATTAAAGGAAGGAGTGAGGGAGCAGAGAGAGTGACAGAGATTAAGCAGAATCACATCTGCCTTTCCAAGGGTCCCAGTGATGTCTCGTTGCTTCCCTCCATCTGGTCTTCTTTGTGGTGAAGGTCCCCACGAAAAAGTACAGAATCCAATGGATTAATATGCATTTGGGCAGGTGGGAAGACAAGTACCTCCTGGGGGGAGGGACAGGTTTGACACTGTACCTTGCAAGACTGTGGATCTGTTGCATCTTGTAGTATCATGTTCAGTGCTCTGGTGCAGGGTCTGGGGACCCCTTTGGGGGCAGCCTTTGATGGGCCATGACGCCCCCTCTTTTGTCCCTCACATGGTTATCCCTCACTTAGATGTGGCCTTGTAGGGGTGGGAGGCCCCACAGCTGGGCCAGTCTGCCCAGTGGAGGACGGGCATTCACTGCATCTGGCCAGAGGCAATGTGACACACCTCTCCTCCTTCCCTGCCTTGGTGTAGGGATCTATGGGAATCTGGCAGCAGAAAAACCTGGAGCTGTGGCCTACACCCCAAAGGTTCTGGGCTTGATCTTCTTGTGAATGTATTCTTTTACTCCAGCCCTGACTTGAGTCACTTTATCTTACCTAATTATCGGCACTTTTTTTTTTTTTTTAATGAGATTTGAAGAGACTTTTCAGTGTTATCAGTCATGTTCACCTCACTTTTATCAATGTAAGGTGCAAAAGTGTGAGTTATCAGGAAACAAGATATAGAATTTGATATTGTGAATAAGATCCAATAAAAAGATGCAACGGAAAAATATGGGGGCGGGAAGGCTGTCCAGAGAAGTTATGATCCCTTGTCTTAAATGCTGGGAAGATGCAACTGAGAAAATGTATTGCTTTTTCTGTAAAGCCAGAGAATCTATATTTCTGTTCAGGCTTGCTGGCACTGACAGAAAGATGCACGGAATGAGCTACTTGCTGAAGGATTTTAGTAGCTCAGCTTTATTAGCAGTTACTCTGGCCTTTGGGAAGCTATATTGTCTATGTGCTATATTGGAATTCTTGTCTGACCCTCAGACATGTTGTCTCAACCTGTCTTCTCATCCAGATTGCACCAACTATGTAAAATTGCAAATATGTTGAACAGAATACAAACCCATCCCAAACGAGGTAATAATACTCCCTGGGCTGACAGCGTCCAGCTGACGAGGTACCACTGGAGCAGAAAAAATATGGGAGGGAAGGAAGAAAGAAAAACTGGGGGAAAAAAAGTAAAAATCTTTTAAAATTATTTTTGAGAGAGCAAATTCCTTTGTTTTCTTAGGGCTAGAGTTGCCTTATCCACATAAATAATCAAAAGAAGAATACAGCATTTGCTTCTAATATTTGAGGCCCCTATTTCTGATGAGAAATTGAGCCCAACATGGATATTCAGAGTATGCAAAAATGTACATATACATGCATATAGGCACTTACATCTTTTTAATATGACTTTCTGGAATCTCTTTGCAGGAACTCATTGCACCTTTGTCCTTTTTATACAGTAGAAATACAAAACCTTCATTGCAGCCTGATACCCCATACCTTGCTGAAAACCAGAATTTTTTATACATTTGGAAGAAGTGAAACAGAAATTTAAAAATATTTCCAAATATTTTGAAGCAAATAAATTTTAAAAAATTCCAAGATAGGATAATGACTTGTGTTTAATACAGATGTTGGAATGCCCTTGTCATCTCTTTTTGTCTTACACTGAATACTTTATATATTTGCCTAGATGAGATTTTCCTGCAGTATTTGGACCTTTTCAGCATGTTATACTTAGTCTTTGTACACTTTTCACAAGACACTGAAATGACTCTGGCATCCAGAACCTATACAGTACTTGAGCAAAAGAGTGTTGCATGGTCCCTGCAAAAAAATTATTTAAAACTAAGTCACCATATCACTAGATTGAAAGGTGGAATAAAAGTCACATGTCAGTATTTCAGTAGGAAGGTTTGTCAGTCTGAAAACACAATGAAAGATAAAATCATGTGAGTAAAAGATTAGTCATTTTCTGTGTCATGAGCTGGAGAAAAGCTGAGATGTGCTCAGTCAAAGTAGAAACATTATGGAAATAGTCATGTTTGTGGGTTGTTGAGTTTTTGGTTGGGTTTTTTTTTCCTTTTCTTCTGTTCTTGCATGGGGTGATAAATACCTTTTTGGTTTTCTTGCAGAGTATTTTGAATTTCCAGAAGCAAAAACATAAATAAATAAGCAAAAGGTAATGTTTCACCAAGAAAACCTGCCCTCTGGCAGAAAATCACGTGTCTGTGTCAGGTCCTGAGCTGTGTCACAGAGGGAAAGGAGAACTGCAGAAACAATGCACGGGAGAGCTTACAGCTGAATTGTTAATGTATTTCATTAAACCCCTCAAATTTTAAACAGGATTTCACTGTCACATGATGAACAAGTAATCAACATTGCTCTGGGCATAATTTTAATCATTTTTCATTTGTTCTCTGGTGTAGATTAAGGCAGGGAACTGGATCACTTTTAATAGTACATTTGCAGCAGTGGCATGAGTTATTGGCTTTGCTTATTTATTTAGAACATTAAGTGCCAGAAAAATTCCAGTATAATAAATGTATATCAATTCCATCACCAATGAGGGAGGTAACTTAATCAGTAAGAGTAGAAAGATTATTACAGAAATTGTGGTTTACAAACAGGGTAACATATATATTAAAGACATTCATTCTTCCACAACAAAAAAGAGCAGTTCAAACAAATAAATCTCATGTTAATAAACACAAATTGTTAAGAGCAAGATACCTGTCTTCAAAAGATTCTTTTGTCTACATTTTCCGTCTGATTATTATTGATTATTGGCTTGTCTGAGTTTTGATTCAGAAACAGATCTATCTAATTATGTGAAGTAACTAATATTGCTGGCTTTTGTGGGTAATGTATGATGGCAGCGACTTTCTAAATGGATATTATCTTGCTTTTACTACAAAGATGTAAAGTTGTTGTGAATGTCAATTTTATTTGGCACTAGTTAGACAAAAGGAGAGCTGGCCTGAAATTTTCTCACAAAAACCATTTTTATTACATCTGACTTATGATTTTTATTTTTTTTTCATCATAAATGAAGCTTTTACAAACAGAAGGTTGGAGACAATTTCTTGTCAGGACAAGAGAAAGGTCAATGAGTCTCTTAAAAGATGGCAAGAGAGGGGGTAAGGAGCAAATCTACTTCTCTGTATGCTAATTAAATAAGCACAGGAAGAGAGATCTGAACTTTGGTATTCCGTGTATGATGTATCTTTTATCTGCACTCTGGAGCAAAAATGTTTGTCTTAATTAATACATATTTAATGAAATATACCAAATATCACTGATTAAATTGTCTGAGTGGGACTCTTTCCAATGGGAGAGATGAAAAGAATTTCTTTTTTCTTTCTGCAGACTAGTCAACTACCCAGTACTTACTGCTTACAAGATGCTTAAGGTATGAGAACACATGTAGTTCAGGTCCTGCTGTGAGGGTGGAGGATTTGACTTCTATTGTTTCATCAGGACTCTGAGAGAAAAAAGCAGAATCAGCTGCATGAAGTTTCATCCTTCTCTCCCTCTCCACCTTTTTTCCCCTAAATATTTGTTAAGAGCTCCTGATTTCATCCCAAGGGAAAGTCAAGAAAATAAAAATAATAAAAATAATAATTTAAAAAATTAAGGTATTCCAAAGGGTGAGAAAATGTCTTCCACTGATGTATGAGAGTGTTTGCTGAGCCCTTTAAAATGGGTGAAATTTGTTCCTCTGCAATCTGCATAGACGTTCCTTATAATTCTTATGCCCACAGGTATTGAAGGACGACAATGTCAATTTTTAATAGGATACATCTAGCTTTGAGGTTGAAAGGATAGAAAGACATCCATTTTACTTTTCAGTCTATATGGACAACAATATGAATTCATCTGCTTTTTATCACAGCTTCATGAGCAACAAAATTAGTGATTACTATCAGCTCAAGAAAGGGCAGTGAACCAACCGTGCACACTAACACAATTAGAAAAAACATTGACACAAATGTCGTTTTACTCAATCAGGCAAATGTATTCAATTAAACAGTTAATTTAATGCAATCAGTTGCAAGCATATCTGTTTAGGCAACCTCGATAGCTACTAATTTACTTTTGCTCCAGGGCATTTGCTTATGAGTCATTAAGATTAGGTAGATATAAGAAGAGCTGTAAATATTCTGTATAATAGAAACAAAAATAAAATAAAAATAAAATAGAAATAAAATAAACCCCCCCCAGACTTCATACAAAATCCCCCTATACCTATACTTTTATAAAACTCAGAAGTGCTGACTGTATCTGATATTTTTGATTTTTCTACTGCCACAGAAACAGCATGGAGTTTCTTTGCATTTTGACAAGTACTTCAGAAGTCTTTTAGCCCTAGGAAGTCATGACTTTATATAAATCTTTTCAGACCCTTAGAAACCGAACTAATACTTCCCATGGAATCATATGTCATGTTTTTTAGGTTTACTTAAACATTTCTTTCCATGTATATTGTTCTTCTATTTCTCCTTTTTTTTTTTCCCTTTGATTTGTTAAATATTTTTAATGTCTTAGATAGAAGGGGTAAGAATAAAGGCTGAGGACGTCCAAGGGGGGTTGTGGTGGAACACATTCATAGTCATAGAAAGGGGTGAGTACTAAAGTAACTAAAAATTGCTGTTGATATTAAGTTATTGAAGAGTCTAAGGACAAGTGCTGACAATGGAAAATTGTCAAGCCATCTTACAGTACTGAGTAAATAAATAGGCAATAAATGGCAGATTGAATTCAGTGTGTTTAAATGTGATACACATGGGGATGAGCAGTCCTAATTTTACATATGAATATGAAAAGCTTTAAGCTGCCTGTTACTACCCAGAAGCAAGATCTTGATGTTATGGAATAAAATCCTGTGAAAATGTCAGCTCAATGCACAGGAGCAGGAGAAAGAGAAAACCAAGTATAATGACTTTCTGAGACTTCATCAAAAGAAATACAAAGAACATTATTAATACATTGTGGAATTCTTAGGTTGTCCATATCTTGTATATGAAAGTGTAGGAATTCTCCATATCTTGCATACTTCACCTCTAAAAGAGAATAACTGAACAGAAAAATGTTCAGTAAAAGCTAATAAAGATACATGAAGAAAGATAAAGAGCGTCTTCTGCATGAGGAAATATGGGATAGGCTAAGGCTGTAAGAGAGAGAACTAGGTATTACAGAGCATACAAAATCCTAAGAGGCATTAGGAAATAGGCATTAATTGTTCCCATTCCCTTCAATGCAGGCAGTGAGACTCAAAACAAGCCAGTCAGAGTTGATGCAAAACACACAAGACATGGTTCTCCATACAGCAGAGAACAAGAATGTGCACCTCATTAGAACAGTAGAATAAGGATGTTTAAATTGATGAAAATTGCAGGTAAGACTTGACAAATATCTATAATCTGCAAAGATTTGCTACATTCAGAAAGACTACTCTTGGTCTGTGAGAACTCAATAAAATGAAAATAGCTGGAGGTAAGGAACACTTTTACCAGTAACATCAGGTTTACCTGCCTCCTCTTGTTCATCCCACGGCATCCCTTTGTAGGTTTTACTGGGGGTACCATGGCACTGGACAGACCATTTCTCTGATTAAGTGTAATTCTCAAGTTTTTCTTGAGTGTATTTAAGTGTCTTGTTTTGCAGTTGGTACCATCCTTGAATTTTGAGTTTAGCCTGGTAGGTAGGTTTTTTAGGTATTTGTTGGCTGCAAACCTGTCCTCAGACTCCAAAACTGTAATGGGGATGTGTCTGGTAGCTACATTGAATCTTTGCATGTACAGTATTTTCCATGGTGTTTTGATTTTCAGGGGAAGGAAATCATGGGCATACAGCTTAACAAGTCATTGAAAAGGATATCAGGATATACCCTGTCATACACCCGCTGCACAATCAATGGATGGCTTTGGTCTCTGGTTTCTTTTTCAACAGATCTCTAGAAAACTGTGGAACCACCAAAACTAGACTCTGTTCTCTCCTTGAATTGGTTCCAGTGAAATCATATTGATGTCTTCTATCCACTCAACAGACATTTTCTATCAATGTCAGACAGCACTAGTCATTAAAGACTGAATTTCTATGCCACAAGACATTCATTTTGATAGAATGTGGGGAGAGATTTGGTTTAAGTTATAGAAGTATGAGTTATTGAGAGGAAGTTCTATTACACTGGTGGCACCTCACATCTGGCTTAGAAAAGACATGAGTAGCTACAGCAAAAATGAGGAATTAGTACAACCCGTTTCATCTAGAATGTTTGTCTGTCTATGTTTTTTATGTTTTGCATTTTTACTCCAGTATTTGTAAATCTTCTCAGAGATCATTTGTTTGGCACAGCTGTGACATGCTTCTGCTCAATGCTCTGTTCATAAAACTGCCTTTGCACTGGGCTGGTGATATAATGCTTGGGAGTTTACATCTTGCCATCAGTTTTATGTCTCAGACTACACAGAGTACCTAATAAATGGCATCTATACCTTTTAAGACATGTAAAGGTTCTGTTCCTTTTTTGAAATGAGTTGAGTTTGATGCTATTTTGTTGACACAGATTCAGAGGTTAAATAATGGGTTGCCATGGAATCCTTTTGAGGGGCTCTTACTCTTTGCTGTAGGCAGAGATCCCAAAAGATTAATGTCTTATCTATTTTTTGTTTGGGAATCTTTTACTCTATAAAAGGAGGAATATGGAAAACTTCTGTTTACACAGCAATCATTTCTGGGCTAATACAATAGTCTAAACACTGGTATGATTTTACTTCTGGTTGCAGGTACCTGATGGGTCCCTATATGCAGCTGTTAGCAGGCAATTTTCTGCACTTTTATTCACACTTTTCACATTTCCCTGGAGTCCTTGGCTATTACACAGTCTTATCCTTAGTTTATGCAATAGATCACAGCTTGACAGCTTTTTTTTTTTTTTTTTCAATTAACTGGGCCAAAGTCATAGCAATGCTGGCACTTAGTTCACAGGCAGCAAGGCTGTGTGTTGTTCTCATCGGAGCGTGGGGTGTGTCACTGCTGATGAACAGCTAAAATAATAATCAGTCTTTGTCAGGGCTGCAACCTACAAAGAGATTAAATGAAATACATTATACATTATACATTATACATTCTCATCATATTAGCTGCTAAGTGTAGATATTTCCTCTGTGTCTGGACTTTAGGCTAATGTCTTTTCTTCATTAAGGTGATATGCAGTGGTGATATGCATTCAAGAAATTACTATAAATCAGTGGTTTCAGAATAAGGCAGAAATATTTGCTTACAAGATTCCTTAGTTACTGAAGCCCTGGAGATAAAAGCCTGTAGACATGGTCCTTGGTGGTGTGGTTTTGTTAGCGCTGGGTTAATGGTTGGACTCAAAGAACTTAAGGGTGTTTTCCAATCTAAATGATTCTGTGATTCCAAAACAAGGCCAGGAATATATTGGTTAAATACTCACATTTCATCTCCCACAATCCAAACCAGAGATTAAACAATATTACTCCAATTAAAAAAGAAAAATACAAGGAGGTTTCATTAAGGTTTTACATTTTTGTTTGTCTCTGGTGTCAGGGAAGACATGCATGCATTCAATAAAATTATTGCAGAATTTTCATGTTTTCTATATCTTCATAAAAGACTGAACCTATGAAATCTGTATGAATACATATTCTGGCTCTGAATATTCTGCAATTTTAAGAAACATGAATTAATTATCTTTCATTATCAGCTGAGTTAATACCTGGACATATCACCATACCTGGGAGAAATGAAAAACGAGAACTTGAGTAAATTCTCAGCTGATGATAGATGAGCCCATGACTGCAGAGTCCAGGCTACATCATAATTTGACTTCAAGATTGGGTACTTCTCTTTTTTTTTTTTTTTTTTTTTTTTTTTTTTTTTTATTGTTTTTGTC
>VWYP01014500.1:271266-282838 GCA_013400435.1 Pycnonotus jocosus
GGGTTTTTTTTTTTTTTTTTTTTTTTTTTTTTTTTTTTTTTTTTTAACAGGTCTGGACATTTTAATCCTGTACTAATTATAAAAACTTTTTGGGTAGCTTTTTTTCACACTGTCTGTCATTGGGAGCACATTAAATGCATGACATCCTCATAGCTTGTGGCAATTTTCTAGTGGTTATAAATAGTTTGGTTTTGATCCTGAAGGTGAGGTGGGAACTATCAGTATAAAAACTTAATTCTGCTTCCCTGCCATTTTACTAAAAATGCTGTTGTAATAAAAGCTTGTATTAAATGGTGTTGCAATTATGCCAAAGGTGTTTACGGTGTTTATTATGTGTGTTTTGCAGTTTTGGAGCTCAAGATTACTTTTTGTGCAATAGTACACATCTTCAATATACCTGATTGACTTACACCTAAAGTAATGTGTCAAATAAGAATAAGAAATGTTTGTATTTCAGTTTCCTGAGGCATCAGAAGTGTTTTCTTAATTTTTGTATGTGTCAGTAAAATAGATGGATCATTATAGCTATAAATTCTTGGCTGATTCTTCATTTCTAAAATTCAGATTGAACAGGGATATTATATTTTGTCAATTAAATTATGCTATATTTTCCCTTGCTCTTCAAATATTTCTCTATTTTAACGCTTTTTAGCTTAGAAAGATGCATTTTATTTAAATGTTTGTATCTTAGATTATTAATATACTTATTGATTTGAAGAATATTTCTAAAATTATTTTACATTCAATTATTGTATTGATGCTAATTAGGAAATAGTAATGATACACGTAAAACTGTACATCCATTTAACTATAATGTAGTTTATGTAATCTCAAACCTTCCAAGATCATTTTCTATCCAATTAAAAGAGGAAGAATTATTTAATACACAAAATTCTTTTTATTTCATTTTGAATTTTATTATGTTTTTAAGATGAAAAGAAGGATAATTGAACTCTAGAAAAAGCGGATTAATAATTTGTTCCACATCTCTGATCTATCATTGAAGAAAATTTCCTAATTAGCATTTTGACCTTTATGAAGATGATTTAGTGAATCTTTCATTAGTAACAGACCAGGAAGGAACCATGGATTAAAACACTAACTTTTTCTGATGATGCAAAACCTACTTTAAAAAGTTTTGAAGGTCCAAATATTTACTTTGGTGTCTGAGTCACAGAAACCCATTTTAGGTCAAGCTAGCATTTGCTGGCAGAATGCAAGTTTATAGACCACGAGCAAAATTTCAGCCTGATTTTTAAAGAGGGTATTTCAAACCAGGTTTCCTCTATCAGCGGGACTGGAATTGCTTCTTGTAATACTTTCTTTTTTTTTTTTTTAATTTAAATCAAAGTCATTAAGAATAAATGGAATCTGGTGAGCAGTCTATAAAATAATTGTTGTGATGTCAAATTCTCAGAGGCTTCAACCTCACTTAGTACACTTTTCTAAAGAAACACTCTGACATTTGCTTGGAATTACTTTTTTGCGAGAATTTTGAACCACAGTAAATAACAGGCTACTTTGGGGCACTACTGTAGGTAATAATTCTCATTATGTTTACTGCTGTGCTAAGGGAATGTTAAAAAAGTGAGGCTTTTTCAGCTGGCAATATTCGGTGCCTTTAAACACATGCACTATTCATGCCTATTCAGTGAAGTGCACAGGAGTTTATACTCAAATAATGACAAATATCCACATATACCTGTCTGTTTAAGATTGTGGAGATATGATTGTTCAGAAAACAGCATGGATTTATTTTGTTTCTGTAGGCTTACTAGGCTCTTTGTGTAAATCTTGCCACTTCTGAGCTCTAGGGAGTCCTGGGAACCTCAGACCAGGTGAGATGGCAGAGTCTGTCATGGAAATTGGGAAAGCTGAATGCATGGAAATGCAGACTGATAAGAAAGTGGCCATATGACTTCTGCAAAGTGAAGTCCTGGCTCAGCCTGACAAGACCAGGGCAGGGCAGGAACAGTGGAATCTCCAAACAGGCAAGCTGCAGGCTTTTGTGAAGTCATGATGCAGCATGCAAAATGGATGTGGATTTCCTTTTCAACAGCCACAGCACAAAAGCTAGGAATCACTTGGTGAAACTAGTGAGATTGATTGGAGACAGATAGCTTGCAAAACAGAAAATAAAGTTGTGAGACTTCCTGCCACAGGAAATTGTCAGGGGAGAGGTAATTAGCAGGTTCAAGGGATTAGATGAATTCCTGGACGGCAGTCCAGAAACGAATAACAGGATTAGGCAGAAACATGCCAGGAACCCTCCCACAATTATGGCTGCCCTGGAAGTATGAGAATAGATGGCAGAAGTTGATTGTTTTTCATGCTCTGCATAGTTCTAAATAGCATTTTCTTATGCCAGCAGAAGAGATTTAATATATAGCCCATGGTTCTGAGATATTAGGACTTACATTCATATTTTGCAAATCGCAGTGCTCTGCATTTTCTCATTTGATGTTCAGGTAGTTTGGAGTTCAACCTATTATTTCCTGAGTAACTCTGCTTTGCTGAAGGCCATTTTGTGCCACCTTCCAGAGAGTCCTCATTACTTTAAGAAGCTTCACTGATTTTGGCCTTTAAAAATTCTTTCCATCTGATAGATTATGACAAAACAGAGTCCCTGGAAATTTCTTTTCTTCACTTAAAATACAAGAAACCCGACCGAGTTAAAAGAAGAGCAGTATAAGTGTCAAGACATTTCCAGTGTAACATCCTTGACTTTGTGTGCATCTAGCTCTGTAGTCCTCAGGCAAGTGCAGTTCTCCTTTTGCAGTGATGGAACATGATCTGTAGTGCACATAAGCTAAAGGTTTGTGTTCCTGATGTACAGAAAAGAAAATCTGCATACTGACAAATCACACTGTGTTTTACACTGGAGCTGGGTGGTTTTTAGGCATGGGTAAAGACATTACTCAGAACGCCTGTGGGGTGTGGGAAGTTTGACTTACATGGTTGGAAAACTGTGAGGAAAGGGTAGAAACAGCCATTGATGGGTAGCTGGCACACAATTACTGTGAATACTGAAACTGCCCACAGCACTTTTTAATGCACACATCATATTTCCCACGTAAAGACCTGCAGCCAGACATACTTGTCAGCAAGTAACCCAGTGCACACATTCTGATACACCCTGAAACATGATAATGCTTGTTTATTTGCTTGCTTATTTATTTTACAATTGCACCTCAGGGAAGGCTAATACCTCTGCTGGTACCCAAAGTGCAGAATGCTGTGGGAACTGATATATATATTGTCACAGCACCTCATTACTGACTTGGTTGTGCCATGGATGTGCAATTCATCATGGAAGGTCACATGGTAGTATCCTAATAGAATGGCATATTATTTTTTTCCTGGCAATTTGACTTGCAACTAAACATGACATGCTTATAAATTTATGGTAATTCTTTTTCTTCTTATTATTATTAATAATAATAATAATAGTAAGTACCCCAAAAATAACAAAAATGTGATTGTAGGATAGAACATTAGATTTCTGGAAAAACAAAATCAAACACTTAAGGAAAAATGGTTTTCTTTTCTTCGTTATATGTTCCTTTCTGCATAAAGAAGCCTTGTGTTTGTGGAAATAGCTGAGTTTAGACAGTGATATTAAATTATCTGGTTAATGTTGGGAAAGGTCTGGTATTCTGACAACTTTTTTGATAGATTTCTACCCCCAGCTTTTTCACCCATTCCTGCATTTTAATGTAGATTAGGGGTTTAAAGCTTTTAAATATAGAGTTCAGAGAGTCTTTGCCTATTTCTTTCTTCTTCCTACACTTTTTCTTCCCTTTTCCCTTTGCTATATTACCACATTATTTGTATGAACAGGGTAACCAAATACCCTGGTAACCAAATACCCAGGCATGTTATCTATATTAACCCAAATAATGGAAAATGTGTCACAGAAAAGTTCTGCAGTTAGAATAAACAGTGAGTAAACTCTGCTTTAACTCAGCATATAGTTTAGGAAAAAAAAAAAAAAAAAGGAATTAACAAGAGAATTTAGGGCATTTCCCTCACCAATTTTTGATGTTGTTTGGATTTGTTTAGACTTCTGTGAGACCATTAGACCAAGAAAGTGCAAACAACAAAAGAAGGATCTCATCCTAAATTCTGTGTTAGTAGAAATTTGTTCTTGCTGTAGAAATGTTACACAGAAATAATGGTGCCTTTTCTTCATACCTGTTAGGCTGCTTCAAGCAGTAACGGTTCATACAAATATATTTTTCATATATATTTATAGATGTGTCATTAAAAATATTTTTAAATGAATGAATGAATGAATGGAGATTGTTTTTGCAATATCTCCTTATACTTCTTTTGCAATGGTTCGTGATTGGTTTTCTTTTCACCTAAAAGAATGGACTGAAAAGAAACCTGAGGAAAAGCTCTGCTTTATTGTCTCCATGCAGAAGGGAAGGTAAAGCCTGCAAATATCATATGTTGTAATGAACATCATTAATCCATTTTAGTGAAGCCTGAGAGAAATGGAGCAAGTTTTGGTAAACAAACTCCAGATGGAGATAACAGAAAACATGTAGAAAAATGGCACTCAGAGGGAATACCTCCAAAATTTAATTAAGTGGGCAGAATAATTCAAACAAGATGAATGAGGCAATATTTTAATTGCAGTTTTGAGAGACTGTTTTGATATTTGGGGTTTTTGAGGATGAGAGGCTATATATATTTCTCAAAATAAAATTTAACTGCTATTTTAACACCAGCATTTAGTTTTGAGATCTGTTGACACTTAAGTTCTATCATTATTTTATCACAGAATTTCTACATGTTCCACTTTTGTTTATATTAATTAATTAATACTGATTTGCATACAAACCCAGGCTCTCCCCAGTTACAATAGCAGAATTACACTGTGAACCCTTGCCTTGCATTGAAATATTTTGACCCTGCCTGCCAAGTATGACAAAGATTACTGAAATAAGATTTATTAATGGCCTGCCATGGGCAGGGACACCTTCCACTAGACCAGGGTGCTCAGAGCCCCATTCAGCCTGGCCTTGAACACTGCCAGGGATGGGGCATCCACAGCTTCTCTGGGAAACCTGTGCCAGGGCCTCACCACCCTCACAGGGAAGAATTTCTTCCTTAAATTTAATCTAAACCTATTCTCTGTCAGTTTGAAGCCATTCCCTCTTGTCCTGTCACTCCAGGCTCTTGTAAATAGTCTCTCACCGTCTTTCCTGTGAGCTCCTTTCAGATATTGGAAGGCCACAATTAGATCACCCCAAAGCCTTCTCTATTCCAGAACAATCCCAATTCCCTCAGCCTTTCCTCATAGGAGAGGGGCTCCATTCCTCTGATCATCCTGGTGACCTCCTGTGGATGTTGCTCTTCCTTTCAAGGCTACATATTTACTCCTTAATGTGTATTTCCCACTTTTCATTCCTATTTGATCACTGTAGAACTTGCTGCTACAGCACACCAAAAATGTACAGCTGAGCTTGAAAAATAACTAAATAGACAAATTCATAGATGTACAGTCCATTGAAGTTTATTAAACAAAAAGATATCACATTTGGCTCAGGAAGAGTCTAAGCCTCAGGGTGGGTGAAGTCACATCTTACTGTAGCAAACATTTTCTCTTGCTCGCAGTCTTTTGAAGTATATCTTGTAGACTGGATTAGACTTTTGACCCCATGTGTCTATTCCAAAAATAGACAAAAATCACTTCAAAATGGGTGTTCAGCTGACAAAAATAAGGTGGAGTTACTAAGTGTGTAGACCTGAGGGATTCGGAAGAGGCAAAATTTTTTTGCTGTCAGTTTCCTTCTGATTATGGTGCTTCTGATTAAATAAAAATACAGTCTGTATGACAAGTAACATTTTCCCCAGATTTTTCCAAATCTCATTGTGATTTGCCCATGTTGTAAGATCTTTCACCAACAGTGTCATTGCGTGCATGTAATCCAGAGGAAAAGTAATTTTTGAGAAAAATGGAGCTACTTCTTTAGAATGAATCCTACACAGAAAAAAAAAAAAAATCCATAGTTGTAACTTATTTCAATTTGTTTTAAAAATCAGGTGAATATTAGAAAAATAAAAACATTCCAAACCTCAAACCCCAAACAAGATGAAAGCAAAAAATACTCCCAAATAATAATTGAAAAGAGCAAAACAGTAGGTTCTAGCAAAACCTCAAACCTCATTCTGCATTTTTCAAATTTTCATTTTGATCCACAGAGTAAGCAGGATAGCAGCTGTTTTGGAATATAGGATCTACAATCAGGACAATCTTGTTGAATTAGATAAAAAGATTGAATGCTGAAAAATGAGCAGATATGCAGAAGAAAGTGGGAAGATTTAAGTAATAGGTTAGTGCCAAATGCACAATAGTAGAAGACAGAAGTTGTCTAAATGATTATATCATAGAGTAACATTTATGGATTAAAATGAATGAAGAAGATGTTTGTACAGATGTGGTGCATTAGGATTTTCACAAAAGAAAATTGAGGAAGATTGCTCTGTTCTGTTACTGAATCTGCCAGAAAGTAGGTATTTGATAAATGCTTTCTGTTCAGTACAGGCCAGAAGTTGTGTAAAATAGAACAGTGAAAGTGTTTGCGTAGTAAGGAGCCTTTAAAGGTCAGATGGTCCAACCTCACTTGCAGTGAGCAGGGACATCTTCAGCTAGATCAGATTGCTCAGTCATCCAGGCTGACCTTGAGCCATCTTTGTGATGGATTTATGCCACAAAATAAACCCTAGATCCAGATTCATGTTTAAATCAAAAATCTGAATTTCTCTATAGATTTCCACTGGGGTTCTTTTGTTATTTTGTATTTATCAAAAAGAGCAGGTATTGACCGGTATTTACCATTCTGGGCTTAGTAGCAAGAAAGCGAGAAAGCAAGAAAGAAAAAGGGAAAGCAATTTTTTTTTTTTAATGCCCCACAGAAATGTCAGGTGAGCAGTGAAATAAAACACTCTGAATGCAATAAATGCACTAAAAAGTGAACAGATTAAAAAAGGGGTGGGGCACACATCATGTTAGTTTAAAGAGTATGAAAAGTAAATAATGATTTCTGATTTTGCTAAAATATCTGATAAATATGAATATTTATGAAAATGACTTCTGGAAAATGTAAAGAGTGTTTTTGTGATAACTTTATTAGGCAATAGCAGAAATAGTTCAATTCTCTCTTTATTTGGATTGCACATTTAACAAAAGCTAGTGAGAGGTAGAAGGCCAATGAATTACAGACAGTAATGTAATCTTCCCCTTGGTGCCTCATCTTTCATATCTCTTTCAACAAAATACTTTTATTTTGAGAGTTTTTGAGCAAATTAAGTTTTTCTGTGGCCTGAACTCTCCATGGCGAATAAATGGAAGATCAACATTCTGCTGGATTTCAAAGATTATTTAAACAGATTAAATGATATTCTCTTATACAACAACAACAAAAAAGTTATATATACACAAATGAAGTGTAATGAGGTGAAGATAGTGTACAGTATCATTAAATAGACGTAATATTTAATCAGGAAAATGAAATTGCTAAGATGGTTGTTTGTTCTGGAAGAATACACGCAAAACAAACTGGATACTGCCTTTGAGCTTCTGGCTGCACACTTTTGAGCAGTTTGGAAAAATTATATCTGAAATTCATTTATACTGAACGTTTACCCCCCAAGACTTTTCTGCCATAAAATGTGCACTTTTTAAAGAGCAAGTACTTAACTAATAAGGTTCATGGTCTTTTAAAGCCAGCTTTATGATGTTCTTTCTCTAAAGAACAATTTAATTAGATATCAAAATGTCACCTGCAGTGAATAAAATCCCTAAATGTTAAAGTTAGAGCTGTGTGTTGCCTACAGAAGTGAAAGTCAGTGATACTTCTGTTTTACTCTGTTGCTTTAGAGGCTGACTGGAAGGGTCATAACATGTGTTTACAACCAGAAGAAACTTACTGTCTAATCCAGGATCTGAGTCATTATCCACACATTAATTTCCACTGGGTTTTGCATATAATATCAGGGCTTTTGTTTTGGCAGAAAATATGGGATAATTTTTCAGCAATTAATGTTTTAATGATTAAAAATGATGAATGAAGGGACTTTATAAGACTATGGAGAAAATATCTTTGAATATAAACAAGATTAGAATTTTTCAGCCAATACTGATAATTTCAATAGGAGAGAAAAACCTACCTCTGTTAACTCTTTCTGAAATTATTAGAATTTTTTCATTTACGTACTTTGGATTACAGTAAATAACCATAAAATCATAGACTATCCTGAAGTGGGATACTCTAATCCCCTGAAGGTACCCACAAGGATCATCAAAGTCAACACCTGGTCCAAAATCCCACCATGTGCCAGACAGTATTGTCTAAATGCTTCTTGAACTCTGGCATGTTTGGTGTTTTGACTGCTTCCCTGAGGAACCTGTTCCAGTGGCCAACCACAGGATGAAAAATACTTTTGCTATTGAATGTTAATGTCTGTTACTGTACATTGCAAGGACTGCATGAAATCAAAAGATTGTGGTGGGTATTTGTGTCGAAGTTATTCTACAGCAAACCGACACAAAAAAACCCCCGAAACCAACCCCCCCCCCCCCCCAAAAAAAACAACCAAAAAAACCCAAAAAACAAAAACCTATTCAATTAGTGGAAGTACTGAACTCACATATTTTCTCTTATGATTTAAAAAATTAAATTTGAAATCCTACTTTATCCAACCGAGGGGAGCAGGGGGAATCCAGATACCATTCCATTAGGGGTATTACCAGGTTTTAAGCATGCTGACTAAATAAATCAAAGTATTCCTTTCAATTATTTAGTACAGAAAAGGCAAACACCTCCTTTGAAAGCTGTAAATTATATAGAAAGAAGTATTCAGTGTTTGCTCTTCAATCTTTAGACAAGCTCTAGTGTCAAAACGTGTGAAATCAGGATATCTGTCCCAATAGAGCCTCAAAATATATTTTAATAAAACAAAGAGCTTTATAATAAAATGGAATAGAAATGTAATTTTAAATGAATGTTAAACTTTCTGCCACTTCAAACAAATGCTGACATTTTTAATCTTATTCACATTTTCTGTGTATATTAATTATAGATGTAATTTAACAGCCACTAAATATAGAGTCCAAAAGAATTTTGGCTGGGCTATGAGTGCAGAATTTCACTGTTAATTAGAGGACATAAAAGAAAAAAAAAAATTTTTTTAAAGGTCCAGGGTATCATTCTCCTTCTTGGAAGGTTCTAGCCTATTTCAATTGTAGGGGGTTTTTTTATTTTCTTCACATTCAGAAACTTTCCAGGTAAAAGACATATTTCAGGCCAAAAAGCTGTGCCTTAGCTTTTACATAGCTGAAGAGGAGCCAGCAGGTGGTAAGAGCAAATCCACAGAAATGTAAATGCTGTTCCATATTCTGCAGCAGGGCTGAGGATTGGTGTGTCTGGGGCTGAGCACCAAGGTCTCCCTGGCGGCAGAGAGACCGACGCCTCCCGGCCACCACCGTGTAATTCAGCACAACTGGCCTGGAACAGCGTGTAATTGGAAAAGTAGAAGTCCATCAAATCATCTTGGAAACTCAGTGAAGGAGAAGGCAGACATGACACAGCCCAGAGGCCAGGAAAGGAGACTGAGGATGTGCTTCCTTCCTCTAATATATTTTCAATGTCTATTTTGTCCTGCCATTTGCACTGGTTTATTGAAGATGCTACATGGATACAACACATTTCCTGCGGCCTTTCCATGTTTTGTTTCTCATTTTCCTTCCAGTCTAGAAGCTTAATTCACACGTGGGCAGGCTCAAGCAGTGCTCCCAAATCCATTGTGTATTCCATGTCAGCTGAAGCTGAAAAAGCAGGGACAGATGTTCCCATGGCTTGTCCGTGTCTTTCACCAGCTTGAAAAGCTGCCAAATCCACTCACTTTCCCCTGCTCTCAGGAGCCAGTGAGCCACATTCCCATGGTAATCAACTGCAAACAGCCAGGTGAATTCATTGGATGTAGGACCGGAGCCATAAAATTAAAATGGGGGTGTGATATTCAGTGAAATTACCTGTCAAAGCCTATTTGTAAACAATCATTCAGTCTGTAGGGTGACTTTGCAACCCTTAGGCATGATTAATCAGATTGAGACCTTCACTTGCATTTCATGCTGGCTTTTTAAATTTTCCAGCAACGGCTTTGTTTGGAGCTTGTGGCCTGTCACAAAGTTCTTTTTTATTCTGTGTTAACAGTAATTTAATGCAAACAGCACCTAATCACGGAGAAACTATTTTCTTTTTGATGGCTGACTCTTCACAATGAATTACAAAGGCAGTTAATACCATCAGAACATGTATGCAAAATCTTTAAAGTTAAAACACTCAGTTTGTCTGTTTAGTTGATATTCTTTCCTCTCCATCAGCTTTGGATATGTTTCACTTCTTTCTCAAACCCTCTAATTGGCAATATTTTAATGAAGCTCTTTTTAGTTAAAAGAAAGCACAAATTAGACCAGACACCACCAAAAGTTTGCATGATCAAAGCTTTCTACCTTTTCAAAAGTCTAATAGGTTGCAGTGAAACCCAGTTAGAGTTAAACAAAAATATTAACTTCTATTTAAGGCATAATATTTCCTATCTATTTTGCACAAAACATTTAAACATTTTCTTCAATGAATGTGTGAATATTGATTTCTATAATGGAGATAATAGATACAATTTAGTGATTTTTTTTTTGTCTAACAACAAAAAATTTTTTTTTGTCTTTCTGTCTAAACAGCTAACAATCCTCAGTTGAGAGCACATTGTTTACAAGTATGATGCAGTCAGTATTTGTAGTGGTTTAAGAGAGCTTGGGATTTTCAGAAGTGAAATAGCAAATTAAATATTTAATTGCTTTCATAATTATTAGTGTCAGTGTGTTTCTAGCAGGCTTGATCTGCATTTTCTTAAAAGTAACCTGATATAATCCTCAATTCCTAAAACTCATTTTAAAAACAACAGCTAAAAGTCATGAGAAGTATTGTAATAAGTTTGGTTTTCTTAAATGGATTTTTTTACTTTACATACTTTAAAATAGTTACTTGAAAATTTTGGATTAGCCATCCAGGACAATGAAAGAGTAATTTGGCAAAGCTCAAGAAATTCTCAGAGCTACTCAAACTGTGAAATGCAAATGTTCTTTCATAATATAAAAAGCCATTATAATTGAAAAAATGTGCTGTAGGTAAAAATACAAAAGAAATAATTGCACATTTTATCAATAGGGGACAAGCTGAAATAGTAATACTGAAATGTGATTAAAAAACACACAGATTACATAATTCAGTAGTATTTTAACAAAATGTAGAGACAGAATGGAGTGTGTCTATAAAAGGGGAAGACATAGTAGAATGAAACCTCTTCCCTCCTTTCTGTCATTTTGAAGTATATTTCTAATATTTTCTCTATTTTTCTCTATATTATTTTAAATATATAAGAAGTTTGTGTATATAAAATTAATTTTACAGGATTGTCCTGGGGTCACTAGTGCCTGTATCCCCAATCGTCTGTTCTGTGTGTGCTGTGTGTTCTGTACCTTTAAGACTGGTTCTGAGAG
>VWYP01014501.1:0-18678 GCA_013400435.1 Pycnonotus jocosus
AAGTCGATNGCCCACCGGGCCTGGACCTCGGCATTTTCCAGCGCCAAAAGGGATTGGGACTGATAAGAGACTGAGAGAGCTGAGCTGGCTCAGGGCAAGGACTTCTCTCAGTTCTGCCATCTCTCTTCAGACCAGCGAGAGGTTTTATTGTTTCATATTATTTATTCTTTATGCTTGTGGGCAGTTTGTTTGTTAAATAAATAGTTTTTTCCACTTTTCTCCGAGGAAGTTCTTTTCCCGGACCGACTGGGGGGAGGGGCCATTTAGGTTTTGCTCTCCAGAGGAACCCCCATTTGGAGGTTTCCTCCCAAATTTGCCCTAAACCAGGACAAGGATGAAACGGACTTTCTAGAGGCAAACAAACTGAGCATTCTCATCAAATAAGTTAAATAAACATTTTATAAAAGGAAGTGTTGGTAGAAAATATGTCATAATGCACAATGTCTCTTTTGGAGAACTTCAATGTCAAAGTAGATTTTTTTTTTAAAGTAAATGCATCATCCTTTTTTTTTGTTTGTTTTGGTTTTTTTCCTTTGATTTTTCTTTAAATTTAAAATTTTAACCACTTCAGAATTTGAAGTAAGATAATCTTTGATTTCTTTTTAATATAAGGTTTTTAAATTCTTTGTTTATATTTGAAATCTATCAGAAGTCTTAAAGCTAATGTCAGTGTTATGCTTTGCTTTTTATTTTGTTTTAATTAAGGTACTTATATTTATCTTAAGAGTGTTTTCTTCTAGAAATATCTGAGATAATTGCCTGTAAAAATAATGAAATCAAGAGACTGATTAGGGAAATTAGCTAAGCTGGGTCTCAGAAACTACATTTCTCTATTAACCTCCTAGAGGGATCCATCAGGAACCTTCTCACCACAACATCTCAGTTCTACTTTAAAAGTATCTATTATCACCCTCTCCTGAAGGAGTAATTCAGGTTCTTGTTAATGGATGCCTTGGGGAGAACTAGAGCGAAATGACATTGAATGATCATATTAAATATTTTCATATCTCTATATATATAATTTTAGAAAAGATGAAAAAAAGAATGAAAGAATGAAATAAAGGATAAGAGCAGAAAGATATCATTGCCCAAGGACCCATCAGTGAGACTTGATTGTTGCATTTCGATGTCTGAAGCGATCAAAGTGATGGTCACAGTCTTGATCAGTTCAGGGTGAGGGAAAGCCCACAGAACACAAAGTTCAGAGGGTAAACCAAGCTCAGGTTTATGTGGGAGCACCCACGTGTCTCCCCTGGCAGGGAGTTTCACACTGTTACTCTGGAACAACACTGCAGATCTGCTGCAGTATCTTGGATTTTGTGCAGTCCTCTGGTGGAAGGCTCCAGAAATGAGTCTGGGGGTATTTAATGCCTTTTGATCGTTTATGACCCCTTCCGAGATAAGACAGCTGTCTCTCATGTCACTACATTCGAGCCAGTTTTGCTCCATCAGAAGGGACAAGCACCTTCAGACCTACATAGGAATGTCCCAGTACCTTCTGCAGGGCGGGGGAGAGTTTTGCAGCTGATGCAATTCTGTGAGAGAGGAGAATGGCATGATTTAAAAGCAATATCCCACCTTGCAGGATCTGCTTCTTATTGGCCTTCTCCCTTACCTGGCTCAAACCCCAGCTTGTAGCCACCAGTAATGAGAGCTCTTATGAGAATCAGGGTTTCAACAATACACACCCAAAAACTTGCCCTTGAGAGCTACAAATCCAGCCCCCACAAAGCATCTGCCGCCTCCACACAGGGCTGATTGGTTTGAGTCATTAACCATTAATGTTCCAGCCTCTCACAAGATCTCATTTGTTTTATGAGATTTTCTGCTACTGACTTTTACTGTTGAAATAATTGATAGGATTTTTTCTATCAGAAATTACAGATATTTACATACTTCATGCAGACTGTAAACTGGTGACAGCAATCTTTAACATTCATTGAAGCTGTTTAAAATCAAACTACATGTAGAATGGAGCTATATGTAATTTAGGATATTCTTTTTTACTCAAGATGTCAAATTAGCTTATAAGAAATGCATTCAGTCATATATCAAGTCAATTGACCTGCGGCAGATCCCACCTTTTTTAAAACTCTGAATGGTGTGTTGGATTTGCCTGAAGTGGAGTTAATTATTTTCACAGTGGTTGGTGTGGATTTGTGCTGAAAACAGTGCTGGTAACTCAGTGATGTTCTCATTATCACTGAGCAGTGTTTGCATAGAGTCAGAGCCTTTTCTGCCTCTCACACCACCCCAGTGGTGAGTGGGCTGAGAGTGCACAGGGGGTGGGAGATGTTCAGAGTGATGGCATTTGTCATCCCAATTCACCATTACATGTGATGGGGCTCTGTGCTACTGGGAATGGTCAAGCATCTGCCTTGTCATGGGAAGTGATGAGTGAATTCCATGTTTTACTTTACTTTTCAGCAAGGCTTTTGATTTCCCTGTTAAAATGTCTTTATCTCAATCTATGAGTTTTCTCACTTTTACCCTCCCCCAGTTCTCTCCCCCACCCCACTGGTGGTGAGTGAGTATCTGTGTGGAACTTGGCTTCTGGCTGGGGTTAAATTATGACAGATGGCTAAGGTAGAAGCCTTACGATACTTCTTTCAAACTCAGAAAAAAAAAAAAAAAAAAAAGAAGCCATTTTTTTCTTTATCCATGACCACCAGATATTTTACTAGTAAGAAGGTACAATTATCCTTTCAATTATCTACCCCTTCAGTTTGTTGCAATTTTACTACCTGGGCTATCCATTTATTCCTTCACTGACTGGTTTTATTCCTTTTGTAAGGTCATGTTCCATGCGATATTGCTGAAGTCACTCAGCCAAATCAAACCTAGCTCCTGGAGGATCAATGTTGTAATGCACCTAGCCTGACAGCATTAATCCTTTACTCTGTATCACCAAGAGTTCTACTTCACAAATTCAAACTTCCCAAAAATGACAAAATGTTTCAATCCTGTAAATCAGTAACACTGCACTGAGGGACTTTGTCTTTAATGATTGTAACGAGAAAGTGAAAGCCTTTGGATGTTATAAAATGTTACATCTAATTCCAGTCTAACAGTTTGGAAATCAAATTAGTTACCCTCTGCTTGCTTTCCTGAGACCTCAAGCCCTGTATAACACCAGGATGTGGGACAAGAGCTAAAACACTGATTTATGGCAGCTGGCAGAGCTGTGGAGAAGGAATGGAAGAGCTCTGCCTGTATATATGTGCATCCTGATGAAGCCATAAGTAAGGAGTGTAATATTCCTGATAAATTGAGCTGTACAGCTACTACAAAAATAGGGTTAAGTGAGCATTTATTTCAGCTCTGCACAGCTGTTTCTGCAGATCGAGTTCCTGCTTCTTAATATTCATTGCTAGCAAAAACTCATGCAGAGAAGTTTTTGTTCAACATGAATATTTAGGAAATTACTGTTCAATATATGAATATTTAGTTTTGCATGCAAAAACCCCATCATTCATGAACAATTTTATGGGTCTGTTATTCATCATTTACTGTTCTTCTCATTCATAAGTTTCATTCTTCTAGGAAAAAAACAATGAAAGTATAATTCTTTGGCAGTCACAAGGCAAAAAAAAAAATGCAATAGGTTAATCTTTGCCTAATCTTTTCAAATCATTGTTTATAACAAACTTATCCACAATCCTAAGATTTTTGCTTTGGAGAAAAAGTACAAAATTCAATTTCATTAAATTCAATACATTTACTTTAGTACTGAATGATAAGCACATGGAATATATAAAAACGGGGACATTTTTGGAGAGCTTTCAATCCAAAGGTAAGCAAAAAAATGCTCATTTAGACTATTTAATCCCTTTAAAATCCAGAGGATTTGGATTTACTATGAAGAAACATCTCAAAGGCCAGTTATTGATGGTAACTACCATTTAAAAATAAATCAGATATATTGCCCTATAAAGTGGGAATTCTAATTAAAAAACAAAACAAAAACCAACCAACCAACCAAACAAACAAAAAAAACCCCAAACCAACTGAGAAATACTCCACAGAATTATCGTGCCAATCACTATTAATTAAGTGATGGGGAAAAAAAATCAAATCTTTTTTCTTCCCTGCTTAAAACATATAATGCAAAGTTAATTTTAGGAATATCTTTAGACTGGGATATTAGATGCCAAATAATCATAAGTACATCTTGTTAATTTTCTAGGATCACCTCCTGCAAGCTCAAGAACAGTCCATGCCTATGCGTAAGAAGCCAAACAAAGGTGGTGGAAGATCTGCAGAGGTGAACAAGTGACAAATCTCCACCAAACAAATGGAAAGAAAGCATACAGTAAGTGAAAGCAGGGCCAAGTGATCCAGGAAGAACAGAGGGACAGTGCCCAGCCGTGCAGGAATGGGGCCAGGAAAACTACAGTCCTTGGTGTGTATGTCACGGGGTGACACTGGGACCACTGTGGTTCAACACCTCAGTTAATGACCTGCATGAGGAGACAGAACCCACCTTCAGCAGGTTTGCAGAAAAAAGGTTGGTGGACCAGCAGATTGTATTGCTCTTCACAGGGACCTTGTCAGGATGGAGAAATGGGCAGACAAGAATCTCATAAATCACAGCAAAGGGAAATGCAAAGTCCTGTACCTGGACCCCTCAGCAACACCAAGTTATTTGTGATCCAGCAGGGATCAAGGCCAGCAGTCTCCCAGGGTCCATTAGAGTTTTATCACCAGATTGAGGGAGATGATCCTTCCCCTCTACTCATCCCTGGTGAGGCAAACCTGGAGTGCTGGCCCAGTGCTGGGCTCCTCTGCACAAAAAACAGGACTAGTTCTTGTAAACAGCTACTCAGTGATTAAGGGCTTGGAGTACACGACACGTGAGGAACACAGAAGGCTTAGGGGGGATTTTATCAGTGTGATTAAATACCTCATGGAGGAAGTACAGAAAATATACTGAAACACTGAAAAGCCTTTTGTCCATGAGGAAATATTAACTGTGAGGGTAATTGAGCAATGCAGCTTGCTCCTCAGAGAGGTTATGGAGTCTTTCTCCTAGGAGATACTGGAGTGACCTGCTCTGGCTCCCTAGAGGAGGGGGTTGACTAGATCACCTCCACATGTACCTTGCAGCCTCAGCAATGCTGAGAGAGCAACAGATTTTTCTTTCACATGAATCAATCATCACTTCAGTTGTTAGGACTTGTCTAGTTTGACAAGTTTAAGACCAGACAATTTGATGCTTTATTTATCTTAACCCTTACATTAATGCAGATTTAGATGAATTTTGATAAAAGTAACTAACTTCCCCACTGGACTAGAGAAGATCCAGCATCAGCCTCAGTGACAAAACTGCATCAGTGTAACTGTACCATGTACTGTGGATGTTCCTGCTGTGCTGGAAAGTGATGCTGAAAGTCCTCCTACCTGGAATTGCCTCTCCCAACATTCTGGTGGGTTCAGCACTCTCCTCTCATTTTTGCTGTGCATTCTGTGAAACAAGGGTACAACCGTACTAATGACACAGCAACCAAACACTCCAGGCCAACAACTGACAATCTGTTTGCTATTATTTTGCTCAATCACTTTTAATACATCATTTGCAATAAATTGATTGAATATTTCTATTTTTCTACAGCTTCTTCCAAAACATTGCCCTTTGTGAAAGATAACAGAGGAGCATTAAATAAGTTCTTGACTTTGTGAACTCTGTCATTGTCAGAATTCTTCTCCTATATTTCAACCACAGTACAGGGAACAGGAAAGCAGAAAGATCTAATATAATTTTCAGAGTGTGCAGATGTGTTTACAAGTAAGCAAATTCCCCAACAATGCTGAGCACTGGTAGATTCTGATATAAGGAAGAAGATACTAATGTTTATCTACATTTTTTTTTTCTTTTTAACAAATACTTTAAAAAGGTCTCAATTTCCCTCCCAATTTTAGTCCATATAAGATATTTCCATAAGCAAGCTGCATGACCTAGTTTGGCACTCACATCAACTACAAAACATTCATATTTGACATGTGAGCCACAAGTGAACACGGGCAATGGGTGTATGCACATCATGCATTTAATACTACATTGTCCTCAGAGTTTTAATTTCGAATTTTTAAATTTGAATTTCAAATTCCTGAAGGTATACTCTCACTGTCTGAGCATTTATCTAACAGAGTAAAACTGTCACTAATGTGAATTGCTTGATTCACTGGTCATTCTGTTCCCTTGCTTTCAACCATGACAGTCACTGCAGATTGGCCAGAGAATGCAACTGGGTGGCCACTGTAATCCTTCAGGAAATAGAAGTGTTGACATCCTGCTTTGATGCACCACTCTAAAATTAAGAAAACAAAAATATCCAGAAATGATATAATCTTAAAAAATAACTGATGAAACAAAGAAAGAAAATGGATTAGTGTGAATCTATCCTTCAACTAAAGATAGAACTGAGACACAAGAAAGAAACATAAGTTCTATCTGACAACAGTTTCTAGTTTTATAGATATGCATGATCTATTTTTTCCCCCTCTGGCTTATTGTTGGATGTGAAAGTTGGACCCCATAGAACAGAATATATTGCCTGTTCTATCATGTTTATAAATAATGAAAAATAACATGACAAGGATTATTAAGCAGCGTAAAGCAAGTAAAAGAATAGAAGCAGAAATAACAAGCTTATCAACATTCTTCCTGAACAGTTATTTCTATGAATTATGCTGGTATAGCTCAGTACATCTCAACTCAGTAACAGGCATAGACCAAAGAAGTGTCTGAACTTTTACTTTTGCTAAATGGTTTCTGGGACAGAGCAAGAGAATAATAATATTAATAATAATAATAATAATAACAACATCACCAATACCAATAATAACAATACCAATAAATAAAAAATCCCTAAATAATCTCTCTTTAAACTGAAATTCTGCTGCTTTTATGACACTTAAATATTTATTTAGTTCAACTTCAATATATTATAGGTAAATATATTTCAGAATGCTACTTCAAATATTCAATTACTTTAAATAGTAATTCAAATAAAAATTTTAATCAAAAAAGGATTGTAATAGCTTCTAAAATCAAAGTTGTAGCAATATTCTGGAAGAAAAAAACCTCAATATTTTACCACCATCCTGCTAAAAAGCAAGTGAAAGTGTAAATTGTATGCAGAAATATTAAAATGAATTCAAAAATTCTGTGTCTCACATTCAGGATTCATTACTCACTTTTCTGGCTCCCTTTGCAGGCAGCTGTCACCCTGACATTCCTTCTTTCCAGAGGTGTGCAGACTGTCCAGAAAGTTCTTCTAGTTCAGTTTGGATAAATAGGTGTAGTGGGTGGTCAGAGCCAGCAATGCAGAATTGTTGGTAAAGGTTTCATACCAGTACAAAAATAAGGATATCACACACACACTTGTCTGCAGTCTTGCATTGCCATAGAGTTGGAGATTAATTTGAGAGTAAAAAGATCATCAGAGAATGTCTGTACTAGCCTTGTGTCAGTTTAGAGGAGGAGGTTGGTGTGTGGGCTTGGTAGGGTAAAGTCCCCTTGGTTGAACCCAAAGCCACCACCCAAATGAATCCCAGCAGCCATGGCAGGAGCAGGATGTCACAAATGGGTTTGTTCCAAAGGTCAGCACGTTTGCTGCAGCTCCCTCGCTCTGTGTTGGTACTGAGCTCCTGAGAAGCCTGGAAGGAATTCCAGAGTAACCAATTTCTGTCCCAGCTTGCTCAGGTTCAGGGATGTGTATGAAGTATCCTCAACTCAACATACCTATTGTGCTAATTTAGGATGACCTCTTGTGAAAAAGAGTCATTCCACCTTGCGTCGTGAGTGTTGCTACTGTCGCACTGCCAGTGGCAGACAGAGCTCTGATTCCTTACAGTGACATCAGTTGTTCACCTACAGCAGCCAGGCTACATTTCCAGAACTCTGGGGAGATTGATTAACACCAGCACTCTCTGGAAAGGTACAAAACTTACCTCAGTTTTTGGTGGTCATGTAAGCCTTTGTGTTACCCTCGTTGTTCACAGGATCATTATTTTATATCTATTATTTACATTTTGACACTGTTGCAGTGGTTTGTATAGATATTATCCAACCTCCTCTAAATGTATTCTTAGTTTCTGGGAAGTATTTTTATTGCCCCTCTGTTTCCTGCTGAGGTAGGGGTGATGCACACAGATGATGCAAACAGCCTCAAAAGCACTGCAGTTTACACTTGCCAGGGGTACACTCCCACCTTTGTCCAGCCCCCTCTGTCATCAGATCAAGGGATCACATCCTTACCTCCTGGGGGATGCAGACCAAGACACTTACAAAAGATTCAGATTGCCACAGCTGAGATTCACAGTCCTGAGATTCAGATTGCCACAGCTGAGAATCCATGCCCTGTTTCAGCCCTGGGTTGTGTGGTGATGGAGAGTCTGGCAGCACTAGGCAAACTTTTAAGTGAAATAAAATAAGTTTATTGTAATAAAATACTAAGACTGGGAAAAAGTAAAAAGCAATTGCTTTCTTTTGAGGGAGACAAGGAAAAAAAAGTCTAAGTACAACATTCCTTCTCCTTTAGCTCTCATTCTAGCTTGGTTTCATTTTGTTTTCTCTGTTCTGCCCTTCCAGTGGAATAACAAGTCAGCTATCTCTAAAGTCAATTCAAACATCTCCCAGGAAATAAGCAGCAGTCTGTTAGATAAATTTCAGTCTTTTCTTGCTGAGGAGCATACTGCTCTAAGATGAAGTCTCTCATTATATTCTTTTTTCTTGGATGACTTCTGCTGAATGGAAGTTCAGCCCTGGGTGTTCCTATAATCTCCAGCACTGAAAGTGATTTGATAGGGCATTATCTCTTCTCTCCTGCACTGCTCTGCTGCAGTCACAGCTTCAGTCACTTGCCATCATTAGAAAATTCATTCCTATGTGGAAAGAGCCAGGTAGGTTTAACTGTTAATTTACTGCAGAGCCTACTGGAATTTCTCCCTGACAAAAAGGTAAGTAAGGAACATTCCCCATATCTCTGAGTATTAAATGTGGTATATAAATTTTTAATAGTGGTAACTTCAGTACACTTGATATAGGCCTTGATATCATTAACACAAAAATTCCTTGAAGGTCATTGTTCTCGGGGAGATGGCTTCTAAACAGAGATGTAGCAAGACTGTCTTTTAGGATCTGCAAAACAGAAATAATAGGATTTGGGAATACTTTTTAAAATATCTGTGTGAAAACACAGGTGATAAAAGTCTTTATGATATTCTGAAGGGCTTTTCTCTGGATCTCTGATCATTCCAAGCATAAACCTGTTCATGCCAATTCTTTACATCATTACTGCCAAAAGTGTGGTACTGTTTTACATAGTCACACAGGCAAAAGAGATGTGTGGTTTAAAATATAGGAAATATCATAATGATATATTCACTTCACTGCCCACCAAAACCAGACTCTGTATTTAATGCAGACAGCTACTACCAAAAGTAGTCATAATGAGCTCATTTGTTTGCCTCACTGAAAAATCTGAGATGATTTTTTATATATTTATCTCATAGAAAAAAAAATTTATACATGGGATAAGTTGTGTTAATCGAATAAGGTATTGGAAATTGGCATCTGTATTTCAGTGAGAGGCTCTACATGGAAGGATCAGACCAGAGTTAAGTTGGATGGATTTGGTGCACAGTTTAAAATGTTTGATGGCATTTTTTGATGGTTTTGTATATTTATGAAGTTGATGCAAATACATTTCAGAGCTAAGAAAGAGTAAGACATTCCATGTCAGCTGAAAGTTTGTTAAAATCTCTGATTCCACAGGTTGTTCATAAGACCTAAAGAAGATGACAAAGTGGATTTACATTTAATTTCCTCACTTAATCGTGACATTTTTGGCTCAGTACCCATTGTCAGAATCTGTGAGAGATAGGCAATGATTTGGCATAATAAAATGAGCTGAGAGCAGCAAAGTTGTTTTTCTTTTCATTTTTCAGAATATTCAATCCCTTTATTAGATCTTGTTATACACACAGTTTATGGGTCAATAATTATCAGGACAAGGAGGATGCGTTGTCCCCTTGATACTCTCTTTGTCAATTAAAACTGCTTTTGCTACTCCATCCAAAAATATTCAGAACAGACATGTTTCAAAAAAGGAAAATCACAAAATTCTGAATATAAGACACAGTACAGCAACAGGTATTAAAGCTATATTGGATGTAAATTACTTTTTAATTAGAAAGACTTTACAAACTCTCATTAAAAAAAGGTGTTTGTGTTGTCTTATCCAAAATGAGAAAAGCAAATAAAATACCTGTGTACTAAGTAATAAGTAGGTACCTAACACATTTAGGTGTCAGTCTAAGGTAAATGCTCATAAACTCTGCTATGCCAGAACCCCAGAGTGGCTGAGCTGGGTTCTGCGTGTCAGCAGCAGAGAATGAATAACTCTGCAGCACAAAGGAAGAGGAGGTTCTCCAGGTGTTACTGTGGCAATAGGAATAGCATGGCCAAGACATGAACTAATCCTCATGAAGGGGGCTTTGATCTCCTGTCTTGTATCCCAAACAATTAATATACTCTCTATAGTGGTATGACATATAGCATGACCAGGTAAGTGGACTGATTCTCTCTCTTTTTTATTTTTTAAATCTACACCTCTAGGACCAAGAGCATCCTTGCTCTTTTAAGTAATTGATTTCAGCACAGGTCGGAAATCCATTTTGCTTAGCAAGTAAATATTGTCAAGTAAATAATGGTGGTGAGGAATGTGAACAATGACATTTGCTGTTTGACCTTAATAAGCCCATAGGGTCAATGAAAAATTGCTGAAGCAATCATAATTTCTGATTAACCATCTAGGAAAAAATCCACCACAAACCAAACAAAAATAATGAATGCAGTAAAAATGAAAGAGGATAGTTAAAATCTTTTATAATTTATTCTTAAATTGATCTATTGTTTTCATCCAGTGGTTGTAAATAAGAAGAAATAGATTGAGAGTGTGATATTTAGTCAGCTTCTTTTTTTTCTTCACTCAAAGTAATTTTGATTTTGCAGTACAAATTGATTTTATTTCATCTTGTTATTGTACTTTCCTTCAAACTAAAAAATATTTCAATAGCCAAATCCAAATTAGAATAGTCTTGTTAGATGACTGAGAAAAAACACCAGACCTATGTTCCATAGTTATAACACTAAAATTTAGGAATATTAGAAAAAATATTCCAAAGTCCTACCTATCAAATGTGTGAAATATGTGTAGTTAATATTTTATTGTGAATTTTACAGATGCATACTTGCATAAACTGCATAGATACATATCTGATATTTACGAGCACGCTTTCATTCGGAAAACACTGAAGTTTCAGAGGAATTCAAGAAAGGATGGATTGTCATGAATTGTTATTTTATTAAAATTGCAGTCATATTTTCCTGCCTTTATTCACATAATAATGTGTACACAGCTTGGACATCTTCACAAATGAAAGTGGGATGGGTAGAACTTCCTACTGAAATGGAAAAACAGTGAGGTTTGGCTACTCAAGGAGAGTCATGTACTGAGGCTCTAATGATCTTTACCTGGAGCTTGGCCAGGTGTCTTTACCTGCAGGCTGAAACCATCTTCAAATATGTAACACAGGGCAGGGCCATTTTTTACAGTTTTAGGTGCATCAGATTCCTATAGGCTGGAATACCAGACATTGCAGCCCCTGCCTGTTTTCCCTGGGGTACCACACCCCCAATTTCCATACCATGCTTTGTTTGTCTTTCTACCTCATTTAGATCATACATCAGGAAAAAGAATGCATAGGGATAAGCAGTGTGTCTTTCCAACTTTGAGGGGGAACCAGCAGGGAGTTTTATCAGGAAATTGTCCACAGCCATGGGCAGACAGACAGGTCAGACAGCCAGACTGGGGTGCTCTTGGCCCCTGCAGCCTGATCAGGAGAAGGGACTTCAGCTGTATTCCTAAGGCCTCCTGCTGTGATGGGATTTGCAACACTGCACTTCATGTGGAGAATAGTGAAGGGATGGAGATGCCAAAAAAAGATGATCAAGTCACAGAAGATGGAAAAGAGAATAAGAAAATCCAGCTCTGCAGAATCCTGACTGAACCAAGTCGACCCAAGAAAAGCAGGCTACAAAAGACAACAGAAAGTCCTTGGCACCTGAAAGAGATTTCAGCCAAAATTTTTGCATGAGACATCTTTATTTCTGTTGCCTATAAAATGTAAAGCATGCTGTAGGGCTCCCCAGCCAGGGAAGATTTTTGGTGAGAGTCCCTTTCATATCTGTGACTACAAAAGATGACTGATCCATGCCAGAACCTGTAAAATACATCCTTACTTGAATCAACCTAGTGAAACCAATTGCTTCTCTGACTTGGTGAAGTATGAAGGGAATAAATTTAATATAAACCATAAATACAACAAAAACATATTTGTAAAACATAAAAAACAATAGTTATTTATCTGCAAAATGTATTACTTAGATAAATCAGAGTTACTTTGTATCAACACATGTTGTTTGTGAGGTGATTGTTTTTTCATTAAACATCTTTCTTCCTTTTTCTCTTTTTCTTTTTCTTATATTTTAAAAACTGCACATTCTGAAGCATTTTATAGAGAAAGGTGGTATCTCTCCATTTTCTATATGTGAGGATATATTTCAAATTAGAAAGGCATTTGAAGCCCTCTGGAAGCACACTAAAAAGGACCAAAATCAATTATACCTTCCAATATTGACACTAGATGTAGTCATTAATCCTGAATATAAAACTAGGGCCCAGGTTAGAAATAATAGTAATTGATTGAACATGCAATGACTTTGACTAGATTGGCTTTTTTTCTTTCACTGAAACTCTTCTCTTTTTCACTTCTGATATAATCTTTAAACTTTAGTTCTTTTATCAATATAATGATTTGGATTTTAGTCCAAACAAACACTGCTGTAAAAAAGTTCTAGACCTTTAAGAGTGGGCCACTAGTTGAAAAAGCATTTAGAAGCATGGCAGAAGCAAGAGAATGTTGCCCCAAACAGTAATCCAGATTAAGACAATTTCTGTATTTTAGCACTTAAAAATAATTGTTTTGACCAAAGAGGTCATATTATGTGGCAGTTTTTATGCCATTTGGGTGGGTTGAGACTTGGTGCTAAGAGTCAGCTACACTGTGTGAGAGCTTTATTCTCTCACTGTGAGAGAGCTTTATTCTATCTGCAGGACAAGTTGCCCATTTAATAGGAATTTTTAAAATTAAAAAAGGCTTTCCTTCAAGACTTGAATACTTGAAGGTTGTTTTGCAATCAATATAGAACACAGCTGGCCTGCTGCAAGAAAATACCACCTTGATGATAATTAATATGTTGTGTTATGGTGGTCTTAGCTCACAGAGATCTAGCACTTTACCTAAAAGTAATCCATGAACTCTTTCTCTAATCACTAGTTCTTTTAAGGCATTAATTCAATTTATCAGTTGGAAACTGTAGAGAAATATTGTTAGGGAATTATAGAAATAATATTTTCAAGTGCTTATTGCTATATTTTACTGTGATTTATAATTAAACCCCCTACAAGTATGTAGAAATAATATTTAAACTCATGCTTAGACCACATAAGTGAATATATTTATGAAAAAAAAAATTTTCAGACACAGGAGGCAACTGCATAACCTATGATTTGTGTTTCCAATGAGCAAAGAAGAGGCTTAAACCCATCTGAAAATTAAAATGTAGGAGCATACATATATTCTTGTTCATAGAATATAGAACATTCATGAATAGCAGAGAATATTTTATTTTGAAAATTGAAAATTAGTAGCTGGGAAAAACCTTATTGAACCACATAATCTTTGAAAAAGCACTATAATTAACTTACACTTAGGATCACAAGACATTTAAATATGATTTGTGGTGTAGTTCACAGCTTCAAAACATTTCTAATATCTTACCAGAAAGCTTGTTTTCCTGTGAAATAGTTTGGGGTTTGTCAAAAGAAGATATATGGATTACAGACCTCTAAATATATATATATATAGAGAGAGGGGTATGTAATCCGTATATAATATATATATGTATAATATAATATATATTTTAAGCAATGTCAAGTAACTGAAGTGAAAATGTTCTGATCATCTTTAGTTGTGCTTTTTCTGAGCTTGAAGATCTGAGTAGTACTGTTCAAACACTGTTAAATTATATTAACTTCAACTTAATATGCAGGTGGTGACCTTGTTAGTAATAATTTGGTAGAATATACTGATTATATAAAAGTACCTGATGTTCTAAGAACTCAGCATCACACAAGCAGAAAAGGGAAATATATATTAATATGGTTTGTGGGTAGCTAAGCAGTCTTCAAAATTTGATTTTTTTAATGGTCTCTTTATTTTTTAATCCTCTTTAAAGTTTCTAATTATTTATTTTTTCTTTATTCTTAAAATATTTTTTTCTAAAGAGTATGTATGCTGTCAATAACTTGTGTCTGTCTTCATGCTTAATAAAGCCAGTGACTCTCAATGGCAAACCTCTGTTCTCAAAACAATCATGCCATATTGATCCTGCAGATATTGCATTATAGAGTGGACTAATTTTATGATTAAACATCTGAAAGATTACTTACAGCCTAAATGTGGATTGTAAATTAAGTTGGTGGGTTTATATTTTAAAGAAAATGGATGCTGTAGCAGTATGTTTGAAATAATGTATGTTGTTTGAAAAGCGAAAAGAAAATCAAAATTGTTCAACTACAACCCTATTCATCCACTGACAAAATTTGTAGCTCAGCTGAAGCTCTATAAATTACTGTATGACTTCTTGAAAGGGGACATTTTAATAATTTGGTTAGAAAAGTTTCTTGTATTAATTCAGAGCTAGTTAGGATTCCACTGCAAGTACAACCTCTTGGTATTTATCATCATCAGCTTTGTAGGAGCTGATGAAAGTTTTTGTAATGCCTGTAGAACTGTTGTTTTGGAAAAGGGAAAATGGCTTCAAACTGAAAGTAGGTTTAGATTAGATTTAAGGAAGAAATTCTTCCCTGTGGGGGTGGTGAGGCACTGGCACAGGTTCCCCCAGAGAAGCGGTGGCTGCCCCATCCCTGGAAGTGTTCATGGGCAGGTTGGATGGGGCTCTGAGCAACCTGAGATAGTGGAAGGTGTTTCTGCCTGTAAGGATGATCCTTAAGGACCCTTTCCATCCAAACCATTCTGTGCTGTATGGAAAAATAGGAAAGGGCCAGGAAGGAGTAAGAGAGAACAGCTGTAGAACAGCTGTTTTCTGTCTGAGCTTTGAAGTGAGAAGCTCAAGTCTCTATTTTCTGCACCAAAGCTGTTGGGGTCACTTTAAACAATTGTTAGATATACAAAATCCCTATCCCAAACAAAACCATGGTTCTTAAAGGAACATTTATTTTTCTCTGTGTATCTAACTAATAGAGTCTAAGCCCTCTGTTCTGTAGTGCCCTCAGTTCAGCAAGACTCAAATATCTCACCAAAATTAATGAAATTTCCATGTGGAAACCTGCCCTCTAAATAGAAATTGCAAGATTGGAGGTCAATTATGGAAAAAGTACAAGAAAAGCTAAATGAAGGCATGACTCATCGGGAACAAGTTTTGAGAGGAGGATCAGCAATAGTAGCAGTTATATATATATGAAAGTTATAATGTTTTTTGTTTGCTTTTAACAGATATGTTCAAACCTTTAATGAGTTTAGTTACTTTTTGACAGCTTTGGAAGCTTGATTTTCAAATAGGAAAGAGATCTTTCAAAAAGATCCCTAAAATGTTCCATTTGCTGCTTTTAGAATGAAAATGGGTTTTTTTCTGAGCTAATAAAGGATTTGTTTTAATTTCACAATGTGTAGAAGAAAGTGGACGTTGTAACACATTCTCATGCTTCTGAAGTGATTTTTTTGGACTAAAATGCCATAATATACTTTTTATTTTTTTTCCAAAACAGTTTTAATTTTTTTTAAAAGCATTATATTCCAAAATAATAGGAATGTGACAATAATACATGCGCTTACAGAACTGTAAATACTAGGCCTAACCAGGTAGCTGATGGACTTTTTTAAACTCAGTTACTTGCTAAGTAGTTACAAACTAAGCAAAATATGCAGTCAAATTATGTCAGTGTCCTTTACCTGTGAATTTGCCCTGGTAATGCATTTAGTCTGTTGTTTCCTGTTCTTTTAGCAGCTGGAGGAGAAATGAAAAGTTGATTAATCAAGGTATGCTTCTTTTCCTTTCATGTTATCATTTTGATTAATTAGTAATTACCAAACTCTTTCCTACCTTTATTAGCTTCTTGTGTACGGTCAGATTTGGAAAACTTTTGAACTATGTGACTTATCTCCTTAGACCACACTCTGATGTTTTCTTAAACACTTTATCTCATGGCATTATATGCTGCAAAGTGCCAGAGAACTGTTTATGAGAACAGACAATTCAATATAAAGTATATAAATTTTATATTCATACATATATATGTATGCATTAAATGTAAAGCTGGCTTTGTGTAATTAATATTCAAACCCATTAGCTGTAGTTGATGAGCTGCAGCATACAAGGAATTGCTAAATAAAGATTTTGAAGAAATACAAGAAAAAGAAATATATCTATCAGTCTGTTTACAAGGCTAATTTAAAAGTTACAGCCACCCTAAGCAAAAATTTTCTGAATGCTTGGGAGGTCTAGCTTACTCTAAAGAAAAAAGCTAGAAATATTTTAATAGTTATTCAATTTCTATCAAATTTTATGTTGTTTATTCCAAGAGAATACAATAATTATTTATATATTAAATATAATTGGAAATTTCAGTGTCTTTTTTCTTAAACTGAATTATTGAAATCAATCAGTTTGATAAAGTAATGAAATTAGTTTGGCTCCACTGTATCTCATTTCAAAATAGCAGATGAATGAAAATAAATCCTAGTATTACACGAATAGATTGATATGCTAATTGAATAGAAGCCCTTACAATAAATGAATGACATAGAAAACATGTTAGTGTATTTGTGAAGGTTTTTTCACTGACTATAAATTCACTACAGCACAAATTCAGAATAGCAAAAGTTATTTCATGTATCTGTTTTTTAAAAAGATAAAATATCTCACACCAGAATTTAAACTTGAATTCTGCATTGATGGCAGATTATCAGTAGCCTTCAGTAGATTTTGTGCAAGCTGATTTTGGAACATCTGAATTAAGAAACGCATTTTAACTATTAGTTGAATCATTTAAAATTAAGAGTTTGTGTTAAATGTTTAAATAAAAATTCATTAACATTTCTTTAAAGTCAATAAACTGCAGTAAAAAATAATAGTTTGCAAGCTCAAACCCAATAAAACAACATGCTTCTTTGTAGCTTTTCAGTCCTTTGTGCCATTGCCAATCTTTAAACAGGTCATAAACCTCTTAGAACAGGGAAAATTCTATGACATTTTAAGTATTTAGCATAAATCCTTTCTAAATGTACACACTTTGTTAAGACAATGTGGATGACGTGTGTGTCTGTGGATGTCAGTTGTTCAAGTCCCAAGAAAGGTGGTTTCAGAGTGGAGTCACACTGACGCATTTCAGTGACAAGCACTGCAGCTAGCTTTAGAAGCACCACACCCTGACACATAACCAACAGTCTTTTATTTCCTTTCATTTTATTAAAAACAAAAAAAAACAACCAAACAAAAAAACCCCACACAAATATTCCTCAGTTTTGAATGCAAACTAAGATAGGTTATAGATGTTGTGTCTTGAATCAAGTGTTCTGCTTGGTCATTTTTCAGTAGAATAAAGCAGACAGTAGTAATACCTAGGATTCATAGAGACTTATGATTTATACATAATAAAGGACTTCATAAAGAGGCAAATCTATTTTTTCTTCCTCTTTCAAGATAGGAAAATGGAAACAGAATGAAGAGTGACCTGCTTAAATTCATCTAGAAAACCATGACAAAATTTAAAACTGAACTCTTACCCTTGATTCTTTGTTGAGGCTCAATCTGTTATAACACAGGGAAGCAGAGAGAGCTGAAACTGTGCAGTGCTTGAAGTCTTGATAAAGAAAGGTTAAAGGGAACAGCAGCCTGTGAATGCTACTCTGCTCCTGATTCAAGCTTACCCAGTGGGAGGAAGGCTGGGTCACTGTGGACACGACTTGAGAAAATCTAGGGGGAAGCTTGAACAAATCATTTCTGATCTCTGAATGAAAACGTGGAAGCTCAGTGTCTTTTCTTCTTCTCGGCTGCCCCCTATTCAATTGCTTATAAAGGCACTTTTACCATGGGAGTTAATAAAGGAAATGGGTAAGATCATGTTCTACACAGCAGCTCAGAGGATTTGGTGGCAACAAAAGTTCACACCATTTAACCTGCTTAGGCAGAGTCTGAGAATACCTGTGTTACCTGTAATGAGCTCATTATGTCTACAGTCAAAGATACCCATTTTAAAAGCTCTCCAAATAGATGCAATACTTAGTTAATCAATATGACAAACATCATAATATTAAGGAAAGTATGTCTAACTTGTTCTTACTCAAATTAATTCAAAATATTTCTAAATTTATTTAATCATAATTAAAACTTTAAAACATAAACTTAATAATATTTAATTTCATTTAACTCTTATATCATCCTCACATATATCAAAGGTATTTCTCTGTAAAATTAGGTTGCTTTAACTCCACCTTTCTTTTTTTCTTATTTTTCTTTTTTTTTTTTTT
>VWYP01014501.1:18715-34438 GCA_013400435.1 Pycnonotus jocosus
TTTTTTTTTTTTTTTTTGTCTGAAGAGTGTTCATCCATTGTTAGATTTGACTTCATAAATCATATTACTGAAAAGCGATGCTTTTCTGGCCTGACTTTTGACAATATTCATACTAATTAATTAAAAAATGTATTGCACTGAACCATCCCAAGTTTAAACTTTAATGACATTCCTCGATGTTTTATTCTGCAAGTTTGGTTCTCACATATTTCCAAATAAATACAATTAGATAAAAAACCTACTGCTGAAAATCAAGTAAGCCTTCAGTTAAGAATCAGTGACTCACAAAAGGTGCTTGGTTAGTTAACACTTCAGAAGTTGAAATTTAATTAATACAACATGGTTCAAAATGTTCAAACATGCATGAATTTTGCAAAACAGCAGCTGATGAACAAAATACTGGGAAAATAAAAAAGAAATTGAGGAAAGGGATGGCTCAGCAGATAAAATACTCACTTTCATCTCTTTGATTCTGTATTCAATCATCCACAGAGGACACAACCTAGATCACAAACCCACACATAATTTATCATCATGGGCATGATACTCACCTCTTCTCCCAAAGTTCATGACTAATCTATCATGGAGTTTTAATAGCCTCTAGCAGAATAAAGTCTTCTGGCAGGTCATATTCATGGTCAGTACACAATAAGATCCATGGTCTATGGCCAGAAATATTTTCATCTTTGCACCTCCTTGATACACATGGCTTTGAACAATTTTCACATGAGTACATTCCCAACATCAGTTTCCATATAGTCTAATCTCTGAAGAGATCTTAATAATATTTTTTCCTTATTCATCTCCTCGTCAGGGAAAGGTTTTGAAGTTTGACTCATAATTTCCTAAAAATTGCCAGTGTTCACCATGATACTTCAAATATCTGCTTTCTCTTTCCACATAATTAAAACAGGTTTTTATTAGAAACTTCACCTGATAAGATTCATTCTCTCTTATGTCTTCCACATGAGTGTCATCAAAGTCTCCTCTTCATATTACTGACAGATAGAGTCCAAGAAATCTCATCTGAAGAGAAATAAAATGTCTTTTTGTTTCAAGAGTTTAATTTAACTTCTTTAGTTTATTTATTTACTAACAGATACAAAGCAATCTGGGACTGATACCTTGGAAAGGCTGACCTGAAACAGAGACTGGAAAGAGCTAGAGAATAAAGTAGATATTCATTGAAAGAGCTTGACCAGGGCTACACACAAGGTGGACTAAGAATGATCACAAAATGGATGACCTGTCATGAGGTCTTTTATAATTTTTTTTTTTATAACTTTTATAAGTTTTGGTCCATTTGCACATGCATATGTCCAATTACAGCCTCAGGTTGTGAGGTCTCATCCTTCTTGTTTCTCCCTTCAGTCCACCATTTTTTGTACTTTTGGACTGAAAGTTGTTCTTGGTCTTCAGCAGGAAAAGGATTTGTTTTGTCTACCTACTGTGTGAAGAGAGCTCATTGACACTTAATATGAGGCTCAAAACTACCTCCCTAGGCAGCACAGAATCTAAAAAAACTAAAACTTAAGGCATCAGGACTGTAATCCATGGTATCTTCTGTAGAGAGTGCAGGTGACCTCTGGCCCTGTAAATATGGTTTATACTGAGGGCAGGAATCAGTTGGATTCCAGGGGCTGTCCTTGCCCTGAGTGGGCTGAGCTTGGTTCCCCTGGCCCAGCCTCTCTGAGCTCCAGCTCTGGGAATGCCACTGGGGAAGGGGCTGGCAGATCCCGGCAGTGCTGGCTGGACAAATGCACTCTGGGGGTGTACAGGAACTGTGGGGCAGCTTTCTCCTCTTCCCTGGAAGCAGGAGAAAGGGAGGAGGTGGGGAAGGGAGAATGTATTAAAAAAAAGTCAGAGCACTAAGGAGGAAAAATACTTTACCATCAACACCACACTCTCAATGAAGACCTCAGGATACTCATAACTCATTCTAAACATCCTCAGCCTTCAAGAAGACTAAAATTGTCCACCATGGAATGCACTGGAACATGTGAAACTGAACATACTGGAACTGGAAAAGGCGGGCATAACTCCAGAGGAAGGAGGCAGATACTAGAAATGCTCAGATAAAAAAAATTGATATTTTATTAATAAGGCCTTTTACTTGCCTTATTTGGATTGTTAGAGCCCCACAGCATCAATTGTGCTAGTATACTCATAGTTTAGTATATGATGAACAAAGATGAACAGTTTGCTTTCACCCATAATGAGGTTTTGGTTGTAACAGAGGAAAAAAAGATCCTGCAGAAACACAGAAATGCAGAATTAGCCACGAACACTAGTTCTTTTTTCTGCATCGCTTATTTTTTCATACCAGAAGTTTATCTTAGTAAAGCAAGATGTGATTAGATGATGGAAAGTCAGGAAACAGACGATGTATATGATTTGTTTCTCTCTCAGGATTGCTTCTTCACAAGGTTAGGAGTCCACTTCCAAAACAGAGAGAACTATTTCTATATTTGGTGCTACGGCAGTACCAATACAACAGAGTTACTGCAATAGCTTGACTCCAGTGACATTAGCTCTTCACATTAGCTAATGTCAGTAGACTAATTAGTCCTGTAATGCTGTACTTTAGAAGTTAATGTCCTGGTCATCCCTACATTACAGCTGTAGCATGTTGGAGTCACTTGGTGGGGAAGGGGCTTTGGGAGATCTGTAGGCACACCCCCTGCCCAGACCAGCAGGGGCAGCTCTGGGCTCAGACCAGGCTGCTTGGGCCTTCTCCAATCAGATTTAAAACAGCTAACTCCCATGCTTGACCACCCTTGAGAGAGAAAAAACAACTTATTCTTACACCAATCATCTCATTTCAATGGATGCCTGATTTTTTGGTTTGGTTGTGGTTTTTTTGTTTGTTTGTTTGAGGGTGGGGTGTTTTTTTTGTTTTTGTTTTTGGTTTGGTTTGGTTTTGGGGTTTTTTGGGTTTCTTTGTCCCAGCTCCTTCCCTGCAGCCATCTCTTCTCCTGGATGAAATCCAGCTCCCTTAGCCTCTCCTCACATGGCAAGTACTCAAAAATAGACTGGTTTGACATGACCCCTCTTACCTTTCTTCAACTTCTAGATGCCTTTGTTTTACTTGGTGGTTCTAACTGGACACAGCAACTCAGAGTGATCTAATGAGTGATAAATAGAAGGGATGGAGCAAATAAGAAGATGGTTTATGGACAAAATGTTATTTCCTCATGCATTACTTGAATTGTTCAATATTATCAAGTGTGTGCTTCAAAAGGCTCCTGCTCTTGTTAATGCAGTCCAGGAAATATTTATGATTTCATAAGCAAATGATGTGGGCAAAGGTCCCATTAAGTGCCATCATTCAGTGTATTTGTTAGGACAGTAAACAGATAAATTGCACAGAATGGTGAAAGATAGATGATAATTAGTTTGTATTAAGAAACTCAAAATGAAAATGAATATAGTAAGGAGCAGGTCTTCCCTTCTGAGAGTGATATGGGAAATTAGAAGTAAAAATATACTATTCTGCTTATTGTGGTAATGACTCCATTTAAAATTGGACTAAGTATGAGACATGCCTAATTACTTGTAAAGATCTAATTTCCAAGAAAAATCCTCGATATATATTTCTGAAGATGTAGTTTTTCTGCTAAGTCTAAACTCTAGATTCAACCTGAGGAACAGCAGTAAAAAAAAATCTCATTCCATGGTATGTTTCTGAAAAGATGGAAGAGATGTAACTTTTTGACCACTCAGTGCCTGCCAGGTACGATGGCACTTTCCGCCAGGGTGCTAATTACTCTCCTCTGAGGCCATGGTTTTATTGATCTGGACTCTTAGCTCCTGGCAATTGGATCGAGGTCACAAAACTCATTTCATGTAGTTCTTGAACTCCGAATTAAAGGTGTATGTGTACAAGTGTTATTTGTAACTCATTACTCTGCTAAAAGTACACTAAGTCAGTGCGGTGTTAAGACGATTTAGAGCCGCTGCCTGTGTGCTAACCATTCTCTTAACCTCGGGGTATTAACTTTTGGAAGCTGGAGGAATGCTGTGTCGCTGCCTCACTGTGGAAGCAGCACCTTAAAGAGGTGTTATTTCTGAGAATGACATCCTGGTGTCAGCAAATACTAGAGTTACATGCTGTGTCATTTCAAAAAGAACGGTCTTCAAAGAAAGGTCTCTCAGGAAATCAATGGAAGGCCATAAATAAAAACTTTGGTGTTATTTGGGTAGGAAAGTCACTTCAGTGACCACAATTTTCAGCTGGGAAATCAGTCATCATGTCCTTTTCTCCTGATCTAATTTTCCGAGTCACTGCTGGCAACAGTTACGTTTATTGTTCTCCATTTGTATATTAAGATCTATTTAGTATTATTTATTGCTTAATATATACTACTTCATTGTTTATTTTCCATTCTTGCTTTGAATCCTATTTAATGGAATCCTGTTTCAGTTTTGGTTTGGTTGGAGGATTTTTTTTGTTTCTCTGTGCCATCTGGTGCTTCATTGTTTTCTCTTATTTGTTATCCTGTTTTTCCATTTCTCTTCATCCAGTGCTTTTTCCCAAGTACAATCTGTTCACTTCCATCTCTGTAGGAATATGGATAGGAGGCTGTGCTCATACCTGTGATAGGTTGGTGAAACACTGTTTCCATATTAATATGGACAGCTCACCTTCTTTTCCCTGTTCTTTCCAGCTGCAGTTATGGCTTACACTGCAGCTTCCTTTACAGGGAGAAGCCAGAACTGATGGGATGGGCTGGGGAAGGTCTGACACTGGCAGGACATTCTGGAACACTTGTGGAAACTCTGAGGAAACCAAAACACACAAAATTAGGGTGTGACTAGAATGTCACGAGTCTAGAAAGCCATTGGTTGCTTCTTATTTTCATTGGCAATAAAATGAAGACTATTTTGAATGCATGAAATCATGTTTTGTTGGGTTTTTGAAGTAATGCATGTATTTCTTTTTTATAATTTCTGAGAATTAACAAATTTTCAATATGAACAGAGCTGAACAGAAAAAAAATTAAATTAAAAAACCTTACACTAAAGAAAGAGAGTAAAGTATTTCAAGGGGAAAAAAAATTCCAGGTTTGGAACCAACCTACAGGAACAAATATTTGAAAAAAATGGTTTTACACCTACCCATAGCTGTACAGGAAAATAGAACTATATAAGTAAAAGACATGGAACTTCTAATTAAGAGATTTCTTTTGCTTGTAAATTTTGACCTATAAAAATGATGTTTTAATTCTTCTATCTTTAAATGTCCACAATACCACTATAAATTGATCATCTAGATTCTTGTATGGTCAATTGTGAGAAATATATTCTACATGAGGTTCTTCTGTCTTGTCTTACATGTTTTAGGATAAGAATAATGGTACTGCAAAATTGTTTGGGGTTTTTTTTTTTTTCCCTACTCTCTATAAAGGTACTCCAAAAGTGGTTTTCAAGTGCAGATATTGTTAGATTACTCTTTAAACAAAAATGTGATTGATTAATAAATAAATATTTTATATTGATGCCCTAAACCAGACATTTTAAGTGTTCTCTAAGTACTGCATTTTGATATTTTTATATGTAAGCATGAAACTTTAGAAATCCTGACAGTAACTTAAATTTTTTAAATGTTATGGTGATATCAGAGAACCTGGACTAAAAATCCATTTGAGTTGCCTGTAAAATTGATAGTCCCAGGTTTGACCTGCTGGAAACTGAAAGTGTTTAGCTGCTCATCATGAAAACAGCATGGCTTCTCTTGGTGAAAGTTCAGCATGCCTAGCTGGAGTTTACAGAATTAGTTTTGTCAGAAAGCTACTGGCAAATACTGCCCATAACACGCTGCTTTCCTTCCCCAGACTGCCCTCACACTGGCCCTACATTCTAGAGCCTGTGAGGAGAGATGCCAGAGGTCAAAGCACATTGCTTTGTGCAGAAAAAAAATATAAAATGCTGCTAAACCACCGTTAGTTAAACCACTTTTTTCTTTAAAGGCTGTAAAAATATTAGGAGCATACAAATAGTGTGAGCTCCAGTGCATTGTACTACATGTCTAGTACTCCTCAGGATCACTCTGTAATGATGCCATTACAATCTTACTATCTCTCATTTCAGAATATGAAAATAAAAATTAATTTACATGAAAATTTCCTTTTTTTTCTATTCCTTGTGAAAATCTGACTATAAAATTCCTAACTGAGATTTGTCTATCTTTGTCAATGTACAAGACTTTCTCTTTATTCTTGGTGATTCAATGATGAGGAATAGTGTATAACTGCTCTTCAGGAATTAGCTACAAGCATAATACTTTTTTTTAACGAGGCAAGCATGGTATGCTAATCATACATACTTCTAAAATACCTAGTAGCAATTATTATCATCTTTAGAACTTCTCTGTCTTGACAAGACCAAAAAGAAATGTGATATTCTCATAAGAGAATCCTTATAAAGTAGAAAATATCTCTTCCTCATGAAGCAAACACACAAACAACAACCTGTATCAGTTCTGGCCTTGAAATGTCTGTGATGCACAGTAATATATTGCATCCAAAATAATTTTCACAGTATTGTTTAAACAACTTATTTTGTTGATTTAATGTTGCACTTCTGTCAATCTTATACAACAGCATCACCTTGTTATACTGATGTTATAACATCAGCCATTAACTGCACAATATCATGAAAAGGAAGGCCTGGAAACTCAACTTGATGATGAAATATCTAATAACTGGTAGTCAAAACATCTTACTGTATATTTTACAAGGATTTCAAATCCATTCCATGATTGTCTTAAAAGGATGTTTTTTCTATCTCATTACTACAAACTGATATTTTCACTCATGATTTCATGTGATTACTTCTGAAGGCTCATGTATCCCCTGCATCACGTACTTGGATGCATGTTATATGCAAGGAATAATATTTTAATTAGGGAAATCAAAATCTCAGTAGGTTTCTTTTGCTTGTATTTAATCAGATATACCTCTAAGAGTTTTAATAAATGGTGAACATCATAATAGGATCAATAACCTTACTCCTAAAAGTAAGATTGAACTTTTTATTTCAATACTTGTTGACTTTATGAATAAGGCTGTTGGGGTCTGGAGGATTATCCATACGCATGAGTTAGGTATGTGCAAAAATATCAACAGAAACAAGGTCATAACTTACTGAATGAGCCTTTTCCTCAGCTATTTTTGGACCACAAGCACATTTTCCTAGAGCTTGAGCTGTGTCTACTGCATTTGTTGACGGCCTCCAAGCCAAATTTTTTCTAAACCTGCAAAACAGACTCAGGTTGCCTTGTACATTCAGCTGACATAAAGTCTGCAATGGTTCTTAGATTGTCTGAAAATAATGTCTGTTCTTAATGCAGGAATTAAAGTAACATACTTTATTGCACAATTTGCAATATCATGTTCAAAATCTCTCCAGGGTCGCCCAACCTGCTGAGCATAATTTCAGAACCTAGTAGTACCATTAAAAATAAAAGTTCTAATGACTATTCTACCAAATTTCCATTACAAAACATGGCAAGGGTCATCTCTCAGCACTACCCTGAAACGTCTGATCTCTGTCCCATGTACATGAATTATTCTATATTCAGCTGCCTGAAGTTTGAAGACTGTGAAAGAAAACACAAACAAAAAAAACCCTTGAACTTTCTGCATTTAAGTCTTTGAAATGAATGCTCAGGCAGTGAAAAGATAATATGCTACCCTTCTTTGCTTTACTAAGTCATATTACTTCTCTGCTTAACAATAGTAATAAAACAATGCAACCATGACAACCTAGAGAGCGCTCTTGTGTTAAATGTATGTCTGAGCCTTTCTCAGGGTATGATTTCTTGACCTTCCTCCAGGTCTCTCATATATGGTGTGTCACTAATTATTTACATCTTTTCCACACTCTGTTCCACAGACTATCAAGTCAGTGAAGTGTTTATTTTTGTTCACTATATGAGCCATTGATATATGGGACTGGTACCTAGTGATATATAAATGCCTGGAGCTCAAATCCATTTTTTTGTGTTTGCCCTTCATAATGTGAACAAGTAGATATAGTTAAAGTTGATGAACTATACTGAATGAATTATATTTAGACAAGTAACTAGGTCTAGGAAATGCTTCATTTTCCTTGGATTTTATGACTATGGTTCTGTGCTCTTTATGCTTATAATTCTCAGCAGTTTTGAGAACTGAGTGTATGTACAGCCATATTTTTGAATTATGCAGCTCATCTAACTGAGGGTAGAAATACACGAGGACCTAAGAGGCAAGAGAGATTTTTCTGCAGAAGTGATGTTCTCCACAGCACAACAACAGCCCACTGAAGTCTTCATTTTGCTTTTCTCTCCTCTCTTTATGTCACAGACACAGGAGTGTAGCTGTGCTGGGAGGACTTGATAACGTTGACTTACTCTGGTCAATATCTCCAAAATGAATTGTTCCAGATTTGCAGAAGATACCTCTGGCTCAGACTCCCAATGGGAATTGGGAAGATCTGTTTTGAGAGATTTCTTCTTAGAGGAATACTGCCCAAGGATCAGGATATTTCCATTTCAGGAAATCTACAAATTAAAGAAGGACAAGTTAAAGTAGCACTACAGATCCTTCCTTTAAATAATTGAGGGAAGTCCCTCATTGCTACATTTTGTGTGACTGCCCTGCCATGTCATTCTCCAGTGCCTTGGGTAGCATTTTGGCTGTAGGTGTTTGAGCTGCAAATTTGGATGCTTAACATTGCCAGCTTCTCACAACTGTCCTTGAAGTACTGAACTTTGGCACTTCTATTTCAGCATCTGAATACCTCTTTTTGGGCACGTGTAGTAGAGCTCCAGGGTTGAAATAATAGCGCCTTGCCTGCAGTGTGCCAGGCCTCGTGGATCAAGCAAGGGAAAGGCTCAGAGAGGCCCCAAAACAGTCCTGAGAACCTCTGGACATTCATACTCCTTAAAATGATTCTTTGCTGAAACCTGTTTGTGCTTAAATTGATGTATAAAATTTATACTCTAAAACTCATGTTCCTTAAAGCTAGGCTTAAAGGAAACAAACGAAATGCAATGTGGTTTTAATGTTTTTTAATCATACTGTTACTCTTCTGACTTGTATCTGCAGCCTGTGCTCTAGCTTTATCTGGTGATACGAAACTTGTTTTGTGTGGAGAAAGAAATAATGCCATTCAACTAAATATATTTAATTATCAGTGATTTGCTGTTCAAAACCTGGTTCCTCTGCCCAGAGTGGTATAGAATTGGCAGCAGGAGCACTGCATCCACCCACGGTGCCCCATGCAGGAGGAATGAAGTCTCCAGTGATCTAAGCGTGAAATTTGCAGTGGAGGACACTCCCATGCAGCCCTCACCACGTCATTGCTCTTCCCTCATGGTCAGTCCTCTGCTGCTGCCTCTGCTCTCCAGAAGTTCTCTTCATAGGCCTGTTTTTCTTGATAGCTCAAGAGAAATACAGCTGAATTTTAGAATATACTCTTTCAAATTTAGAAAATATCCCTGCCTTCACTGATAACTCTCACCTCCAGCCTAATCCACTTCATTTCTCTTTTCCATGGTGTCTGGAAAAGAGATCTCCACAGGTGTTTCAGTAAACAGTGGCTGCCTTTAGGATTATTTGTACAAGTGACTTGTCCTTGCTCATTATGGTATCACTAACTTTTTTTCAAATGCTGAGGTGGGTGTCTCCCTATCTTGCAAACTGCAGGGGAATACAAATATTTTTTAAAAACACTTAGATTTAAAAAAAAATATTAATGTAAGATATGGTTATATTTCTTGAGGCTTTTTATCTGATATAATGTCCTAATGCATTATCACACTATGATCTGAAGATGCTCTGTGATGCAAACCCACCATCTCTTCAGTTATGCAGTAAAATTACCCATTATACTATCATTTTGTTGTATAAGTGAAAAGTTAATTGTGACTTTGCAATTCTGGATTGCTCATTTCCCTTGTAAACTCTTTTTGGTTTTCAGAAGTCATATTAATCATTTTATCCTTGCTTGTGACAAATAAATGCATATTTAATCTTCATGTATAAATAATGTGCTCTTCTGAATGTGCCAAACAAAATGTGATGAATGGTAGGGCCATTTTCAGTCTCTCCTTTAGATTTCCTTGTGATGCCAGTAGACAGAAGGAGAATTGAGTCTCAGTCCCTAGGGATGTCTTACCGTTGTAATGGAATTAATAGAGCTGATAAAATGAATAATTCATGATGCAGTATTTGTTGACAAAGCTTCTTAAAAGTCCAGCGAACCTGTGGTTAGGAAGTAGCAATCATTGCTCCACCTCATTTTTGTTGTTGTTTTTCCCTCCATTAAACTTCTGTTATTAATCATAAAATGATGAATAATAACTGTCCTTCTATGTCCTCCCCTCTTACAACTTTAGGAACGATTATGGAGTACAACCAAACAAACCAAAGAATATACATAGGAAAAACACAATATATTTCTCATTGAACAGAGGGATTTAACCTTCCTCAGTAAACTGGAATATGTATATGTGTGTTACATACACTAGGACCTTCACATTTAGAGACCATTAACAGTACCTGCATGCTTTTTAACCATTCCACCCCTCTCTGCTCCCAGCACTTTGAACATAACCTGCTTTTCCACAACTCAGATATGTCTCAACCACAAAATTAGTTACCTGTGCATTTGGGTTTATCAGGATTGCAATTTCCAGATGGTTCTGGCTAAATGAACCCCCTTTTTTTCTCAGAAAATTTGCACCTCCCATAGAACCAAGAAAACTAAACCATGGAGAATGAGGAAAAGGGAAGTCACTCTTTCCTAAGGATTAGATGCACATCTCTGTCTCAGTTCAGCAGTATTTGTTGCTTCATATTGTCTACTAACATGGCATTCTCCTTCTGGAGGAGTGTTGAACCAGTCAGTGAAAACACAAAATGAGGCAAGGATGTGTTGTAAGAAATGATCATAAAGGAATTTGGATATCAAACTGTTAAAAGCATGATGCAGCACATCCCAGAATTACAACTTACACATAAAAGAACCAAACTCTATTATAATTGCACTTCTGATTTTACTTTGACTTCCCATGGTATCCTACTGGTCAAAAATCAAGGGTGGAGTTGATTTCCAGATACCATTATTGATGAAATGACACTAAATGAGATAATCTTGTTTTTAAGTTGGTTTAATTTAAAAATCTTTTGAAGACAACAGAGCTTCTGAGATAATGAAAAAAACTATTAAAATTATACAGCATTTTAGATGAAAGGCATTAGATACATTAAATTATTCTGAGCTGCATGCATTTAGATAATGTCTGAATGGGAGAACTATGCAATTCTGGACCACTTCATCTGATTAGAAAATTTACATTATACAGAGTAGAGCTAATGAGAGACATGAAGGTGGAGTTATATCTCCCTCAAGCCACCTGGCCAACCTACGTGTGTTCTTAACATTTACTGTTCTGCTAGTTTATCCAGAAGAAGGTTAAAAAGGTAATTCAGAAGACTCATCAGTAATTTAGATGATTTCTAATGGAACAGGATGTTTGAATTAAGTAAACTAAAGAAGTACAAAAAAGTTCAGTGGCTAAAATTCAAACCTATTTAATCTAAGACTGGGAAAATGACATACATTATTAATCATGAAGATAAGAAATAACTGGAAGAATTTGTATAGACATGATGGTCACTTCTAATCTTTAAAGCAGGGCTGTGTTCTATTCTACAATAAATACTTTGGCTCATGATTGTTAATTAGTCACCAGAAAGGCCTGAGTTGTGACAGACTTCTGTGTAGATTATTTACAGCTTTATTGAATATATAAAATTTTCAATATCTTGGCATGTTAGTTATAAGAAATAAATAATTTATAAATACAATTTGGCAGAAGTGGTGCAGAATATTCTAGCAAAATGGAAGATTTATTTACTGAAAGTATTACAAATATGCAGCCTTCTGCCTCTCCTCCTGTGCTCAAGAGAGTGTTTTAATCCATATCTTCTTCATTACCCTCCTGCTGTACACCTCCATGTAGTCACAGCCTGGATTGAGTTCCTGCAAAGCCTGATAATCAGGAATTTGTTCCCTCTGCCCACTCTTCCAGACAAGTTTGGTCTAATTTAGCTTTTTTTTTTGCTGACAGTCACATGGATTCTTAGCATGATGGAGGTGAGTCATTAATTAAAATGAATTCAGAGTAGGTAAAACCACACAAGTACTTTTGCTGGTTTGTGTGGTTCCTGACAGCATCCTTCTTTTAAATTGCAGAGACATAGGTTCGAAAGGTGGACTGTTAGATGGATAAGGAATTGATTAGACAGTGCCATCCATAGGGCCACAGTCAACGGCTCAGAGTCCTGATGGACACCAGTGACCTGTGTGTCCCTCAGGTGTCTGCTCTGAGACCAGTGCTATTTTATGTCTTCATTAACTGACACAGACAAAGGGACCTAGTACATCACTCAGAGAGTTTGCAGATGACACTAAACTGAGTGATTTGGGTTACACACGTGACAGAAGGGTGATCCAGAGAGACCTGCACAAGCTCAGGAAGTGGCCCATGGGAATCTCATGAGGTTTAACAGACCAAGTCCAAGGTGCTGCACCTGGGTCAGGGCAAGCCCTGGTACCAATCCAGGCTGGGGATGAACAGACCCAGAGCAGCCCTGGAGAAGGACTTGTGGGTGCTGTGGGTGAGAGGCTGGACATGGCCCGGCCGTGTGCGCTGGGAGCCCAGAACCCCCCGTGTGCTGGGCTGCATCCAGAGCCCCGTGGGCAGCAGGGCAGGGAGGGGATTCTGCCCCTCTGCCCCCTCTGCTGAGACCCCACCTGCAGGGCTGCATCCAGCTCTGGGCTCCCAGCACAGCAAGGACAGGGAGCTGCTGGAGCCAGGCCAGAGGAGGCACCAAGGGGATCAGAGGGATGGAGCAGCTCTGCTGGGAGGAAAGGCTGAGGGAATTGGGATTGTTCAGGCTGGAAGAAAGGCTCTAAAGAGTGACCAAATTGTGACCTTCCAGTACCTGAAGGGAGCCTACAGGAAAGATGGAGAGAGACAATTTGCAATGATCTGGAGTGACAGGACAAGGGGAAATGGTGTTAAACTGACAGACAGTAGGTTTCAATAAGATATTAGGAAGAAATTCTTTCCTGTGAGGGTGGTGAGGCACTGGAACAGCTTGCTCAGAGATGTTGTGGCTGCCCCATCCCTGGAAGCGTATAAGGCCAGGCTGGATGGAGCTCTGACAATCTGGTCTAGTGGAAGGTGGCCCTGCCCATGGCAGGGGGTTGGAACAAGCTAATTTTTAAGGTCTCTTCTATTATTTTATAATTCTATGAAATAATGGCTTTGGGAGTTATGGCTGTAAGAATGTGCAGTCATATTTGTATGATTGCAAGTGCTCTGCCTTAATTTTGTTGATTATTTTTTCTTGAGCTAAACCCAGTAATTTTCCAAGTACAGAAATACTACTTTTCTTCTGTTATAATGCATGGGACTAGAAGTTGTTTTGCTTTTTAGCTGTTCATTCAGAAAGGTTCTCCTTTCACTGCCCTTTCTCCTCATGACACAGCTGTGCCAGTTGTCATCTCTCCTCAAAAGACACAAGTGAACCTCCCCATAGACTGAGTGAGATGGGGGATTATCCATCAGTTGTCATGGCAGAGCCAAAGTAAAAGATGTACTCAGTACTGACTGAGGAAGCTCAGTACTGACTGAAGAAGACAAGGTAGCAGTGACAGCTGTGATTTGGGTGTGTGAGAAATGACACCGAGGAGTACAAAAAGCATCGACAGCCTTTGAGACTCTCTGCAGTATCCCACCACTTCCCTGTAGCACTGCAGGAGATGCTGTCAGTCAAGCTATCTGAAAATCTTGTCCCTCTTAGATCCTGAACATTTCCAAAGCTGGATTTTCTCAGTGTAATCTGTGTGAGAGGGCAGGACCTGAAATGATGATAGCCCTGCCTGGCAGGGTGCCCTTACTTGGACCCAGTAGCTTCCATGGGCATGGGAGAATCAGGCTTCAAAAAAAAATAAAAATAATAATAAAAAAAACCTCTGAGGCCAGCAAGCCAATAAAATCTGGTAGGTTAAAATTAAGCTTTAAATTCATATATAAATTGCCAGATGCACTATCTAAGATTAAAGGTCTCTTTGGACTAAGTATATAAACACTCATCATCTGCTTTCTTGGCACTGACAAACCAACCTTTAAATTTAATTTTTTTTTTCCCTGTAAGTTCATTTTTTGTACCTTGCCCTGGAGATCATAGAAGTATGAGGTATTTCCCTTGAGGAATCACCTTGAAATATTTAAAAATCTTTTCTTCCTCCCCCAGAAACCCATGCTACTGCAAGAACATTTCTTGTTACACTATTGCTTCAGGCTTTTAGCTTATTTTTAGGAAGACATTTTATGGCTATTACTCATTCTCTGTTTCTGAGTTAGATGAAACCCAAAAGATGTATTTTTAAAAGCTTTTTCAGGTTTTGTTGATATGCTGGCCATATAAGTGCAATGAAGCAATGACTGCGTTCATAATTTGTGCTAATAATTGACTATGGTTGAGACATTTGGCTGAAAAAACTGTCCTTCTGAACACAATCAGAGAAAAACTATCTGGATGTTTGTTTAAGAGACAATGATACAGTTAGACAACCATTGCTGTCTATCTAAGGTTTAGATTTTGATTTTGCTTCTCTCTTCCTTTTCTGCAACTGTTAGACTTCCTCATGAAATCCTGTAGTAGGTTATACCTAACAGAGATATGGGAAAGGTATGGGAAGATGTAAGTGATGGCACTCATAACCTCTTTGTCATATTTTCTAAAGCTCTCAGTCTGAAAACACATGTGCAGTCATCCCCAAACCATCACTGCCAGACTGCATACACAGATGATGAAAAACTATTTTAAATTACTTACTTTAAAATTAGGTCTTCGCAACCATGTGTACAGATTGATATTCGATACAATTCTTAACAAGTCTGACAAATACATAAATAGCATTCTCATTGTTAAAACTGACATTTTGAATCCTGATCCTTCCTTAGTGACTCTTGTTTTGTGACTCCTCAGAAAAAAAGAATAATCCTTTTGATTAATGTGATGCATTTCTTCAGTCTTAATCTAGCTCTCAAACCCTTATTCAGGCCCAGCTCAATGGCATCTAAAGCACTGTGCATTTCCATGAAAGGAGTGTTGTTTCCATGACACCTACATGAAGAAAATCAGAGTTTTTCTACGACCCAGACTTGTCTAATGAAATATCTAAATACCTTTTATTTCAAAAATTGTTTGGCTTTAATTAGCATCCTGGCAAGCATGATTCATGGGGAATATTCATGAGATAGCAGTATTCTCTCCTAGGGTTCAAGATATATAGCCATATAATTTTGCTTTTAAGGGGATAGTTTGCTCTCTTTGAAAAATCATAGAATTATAGAATGGCCTGGGTTGAAACAGACCTTAAAAGTCATCTTGTTCCAACTTCCCTTTACGTGGACAAGGACATCTTCCACTAGACCAGGTTGCTCAGAGCTCCATCCAACTTGACCATGTACATTTCCAGAGATGGGGCATCCAGCACTCTGGGCAACCTGTGCCAGGGCCTCACCACTCGCAATGTAAAGAATTTCTTCCTTGTATCTAGTTAAACCTACTGTCTTTCAGCGTGACATGATAGGATATGTTATGATACTGTCTGTGTTGTAGAAAAATTACTCATGAGTGTGGGGAATATGGTATA
>VWYP01014503.1:0-12718 GCA_013400435.1 Pycnonotus jocosus
ACTATAGTACAGGTAATCAGAACCCTTCCACGAACATCGATAATTGTCAGACCCAATCAAGCCCTAGAACAAATAAAACTCAAAGGAAAAATTACAGCTAACCCCCAGTCAAAAAACCCTGCTAACACAATCAACTCACATACTCCCTAAATAGACAGGAATCAACCCTGCATGATTTGTTTTATCGTATGCTAGATGCAGCTTTTCAATCACTAAATGCGTCTGACCCTGACCTTACTAACTCGTGTTGGCTTTGTTATGATTCCAATCCACCTTTTTATGAAGGCATAGCCCTTGACACACCAACCACTTATTCCAACGACCTCAATCCATCCCAATGCCGGTGGGACACCCCTCGAAAAGGAATCACCTCAGCGTTGAGTACAGGACAAAGAATTTGTGTTGGCAGTCAGAGATTAGTTAAAGAAAACAAACATATTTTCAAAACTACTACCACAGTAAATAAGCTGTACTCCTGGGCAATTCCTCCAGCCTCAGGAGTATGGGCTTGCCAAAGAACTGGTGTTAGTCCCTGCATTTCCACAAAAGACTTTGACCCCACTAACGATTTCTGTATTCAGGTTGCCATTGTTCCTAAGATTCTGTACCATACAGATAAAGAAATGAACCGCTACTTAGAAAAAAACCTGACAGTGCAAAAATGAGAGCTGATAATGGGAGTCACTATAGTGCTACTGCTTGGCTTGGGAGCAACAGGTACTGCGACTGGAGTTTCAGCCCTAGAGTCACAAAGACAAAACCTGGCACAGCTACAAATGACTATTGATGAAGATCTCCTAAGAATTGAAAAATCCATTACCTTTTTGGAGAAATCGCTTTCTTCTCTAGCTGAGGTAGTTTTACAAAACAGGCATGGACTAGACCTTTTACTAATGCACCAAGGAGGCCTGTGTGCTGCTTTAAAAGAACAATGCTGTTTCTATGCTAATCACACAGAAGTGATCAAAGACTCTATGGCAGAACTCAGGGACAGACTGGCACAACGAAAGAGAGAAGCCGACGCTCAATGTGGTTGGCTTGACTCACTCTTCAATTACTCACCCTGGGTAGTCACCTTGATATCGACACTGATGGGACCAGTTGTTGTACTCCTGCTTTTACTAATCTTTGGCCTTTGTGTTTTAAACAAACTAACTCAGTTTGTAAAAGCCCGCTTGAGCAAGATTGATATTATGGTTTTGGAACAAAGACAGTTATCCTGAATAGTTTTAACAGTTAAAAAATTATTGAAAGTTAATGATATAAATGTTTTACCACTAACAAAGCATAAGTTAAGCTTTAATAGTAGTGTTTATAGCATATTAACAAGCTACAAGGTACCAACCTCCAGTCTTATTAGTCTTGATGTGTTATGTAATGTTTTTATTCATGGGAGGGGGGGAAATGTAGTTAGATAGAAGATTGCAATCGGAAGATCACGTGATGTACGGGAAGGTAGGGCCCCACCCCTCCCCGTTTGGTTAACCAATTGTAAGTTGACTATGACGTAAGCAGAAAGAACCAAGGCCATATAAGGCCACGGCCAGACAAAATAAATGACATTTTACCATCCACCATATTGGTGTCAGTGAGTAATTGGCCCAAGTGGTCTGTGCGTGTACCGCCATCTCTTTCCTGAACCGGGTCGCACTGCCGTAGCGGAAGCTAGCGGCAACACCACGTTTATTCCTTTAAAATTTCCTTTTGTGTTTTCAGATCACATAAACAAGCTCCCTCACCACGCAGGTTATTCCCCTGTTTGGATCATCAGGAAAACCTGGACATCACCATGTAATTATATCACCACAATTCTGATTTTTGAATTGCCAAGTCATACCTGGGAATGTCCTGTTGTATGAGTTTACACAAGGCTTTGGCATACATACCCAAAGTATTTTTCCTTCACACCAAGCTGTTTCATTAAACAGGTTTTACTGGAGTTTCTTCTTGCCCATGTTCCACAGCGACCAGTTTGGCACATGCTGCCTGTCATCACAGACCTCAGGGCACCTCAGGTTGAGAAGAGCTCCCTGAAAATATAGATCTTGTATTTACAAGTATTATATAAGCTCTTTTACTCACTCCCACAGCAGCTGGTGCACATGAAGTAGCACCAGTCCCTGGCCAGGCAGGTTGGTGTCACCCCTGGGTTCCAGATGTGGCAGTGCCAGGTGGCGGCTGTTCCTGTATTGCAAGGGTGGGGGGGGGGACCCGCAACAATAGGAAATGGAGATGACTTCATGTCAACCCTCAAAGTTCTAAGGTAGCTTAAAACTTTGAGGTATTTTTTCCCCGACACTGCTGAAAGAAATCTCAGGGAGTATATAAATAATTTAGTTTACTTTTAACTGATTTTCCACCTCAGTCTCTAAGCTTAAGAAAGTGCATATGCATGTTTTTACAGTGCAATACAATTTGAATTAAGAAATGAAAGCATTTCACTTATGCAGTGCCCAATAGAACTTTTAAAAATATCTTCTAAAATATAAGTGAGTAGGGTTCACAGACTCCAATCTGGTATTTTTGGTACATAGGTATGTTGGTTGGTTGGTTGGTTGTTTTTTTTTTTTTTTTGGGGGGGGTGTTCCTTATAAGCCTCCCACACTTAATTTGTACAGGCATAACTGTCATTTCCTGCTTTCAATGACAAAGCAAAATTTGTTTCCAAATTCTGCTTTCAATTCTGGGCACAGAACATTAGAAACACAGAGCTTACTGAGGCTTGGAACCATTTATGCTGTTTGTCTTCTTATTGTAACCACTATTTTGATTGGAAATTGATTTCTTAACCAAGTGGAACAAAAACACCAGATAGTGTTTTATTTTAGGTTCATAATGGTGGCAAAGCAGAAGACAGGGGCATGAAACTGTATCAGCTTCATTTTGATACTATGCATAATAGAATCCATTAAGTGAGTCTCGGGAGTCAGGCTCAAGGACCTCTTGATTAAGGATTAAATTACAGGTATGATTTATTAAATTTGTGCTTGGGGAAAGACAGATTTTGATGATGATATGATTGGTAAACTACACATTTCCTCAACAACATATTAAAGTTAATGAGAATAGCAGGATGGGAAATGTAAAATACTTCACAAAACTTAGGAAATAAGTTGCCTTGTAAAGTAAGCCAAAAATCTGTGTCAGTAACTTGTTCAATGAAGTAACCTCAAGGGGAAAGTAAGGCTGGCCTCCACTCTGCTCAGAGTGAACTTTATTCTGCTGTTGAGGAAGATGTAGTCAGAAGAGCTGTGCCATCAGCTCCTTTGTCTGATTTGGTATGATAATTTTATATGATTGTTAAATGTAGAATGACTTGAAAGCTTTTTTTTTTTACAATGGTTAGGTAGTTCTATTAGGCTAATTTAAATTACTTTTGCATTTCTTTCAAAATTGCCTTAAGTTATATTTATAATATTTTGTTCTTTGTGAGTGAATTTGGCATAATAGGGTCCTTAACCAGGTTTTAGATTGCAAGATGCAGTTGCATACAAACAATGCACTACAGCAGGGTTTGGAGTGAGAAGTCGTTCCTATCTTACATGGATGCAGGGAAGAGAGGGACTCTGGGGCCAAAGTTCCTGTGCTGCAGTGTTGGAACTCTGGGCACTGAGAATTTTAGGCACTGATCCCCAAGCAAACACTGCATTTGACCTGAGGCTGTGGAAAAGGCTCCCAAAATTGAGTGATAGCACTGGGATTATGGGTGTGCAGTTTGAATAGAAATGTGTGATATTACATGGTGGAAAACTTAGAGTTTAAGGTTTTAGAATATGGTAATATATATAAAGCAAGATGGAGGATTCAGGGCTTAGGCTAAGTCCTTCTTTTTTACCTTCATGGGTTTGGGTGGTATCTTATAACTGGGTAGAAAAATCTGCGTTGCGGACCACGGGTGGTTGGTTATTGGGTTAAAAGTAAAAGTAATTTAGGTGTCATTTCTTAATTAGACAGTTTGTGCTCAAAAGACCTGTAAAGAGACAGAGCCATTTTCTACTTTGTTAGCTAGAACTCACAACTTGTGAGACTGTACTATAGATAAGAATTAATAAACATCTGAGTCCAAACACAAAATGTCTCTCGGCTCTAACAGAAAAGAAGATAAAGAACCCAAACAGCAGAGTCAGAATTCTTGGTTCAAGAGCTCCTAGCTTTCCCTTGCTCTGTCGGTCTGAACTGTGTGTGGATCATAGTGTTCAGCCAGCATGGATATGGAGGTGTTGCTGCTTCATGGGATGGAAACTAATATGTGGGACATCAAAAAAATCCACATCATACCACTCGAAAGTGTGCTTGTCCAGCCCAACAAGCCAAGTCTTTGCTCTGACCTCTTTGTTTGGCTGTCTGAAGGTTGTCACGTTACACCAGTGTTTTGTGCAAGCCCAAGTAGTTGGGTATTTCTCTTCCATGGATGCAGGTATTTAGGAATTCAGTGTATGTGAGTAGGACAAAGTTTTTGAGATTACGTTAGTCACTGTGATCCAGTCACTGTGATTTTGCTTGCAGCTCCAAGGGGTCCTGCAACTGCCAGGATGTGACAGAATGGGTAATGGTCACTTCCATTCTATCCAGCTATTTTCTTTCATTGGGATGGACAATTGCCCTGTTTTTCTAAAACCTTTCACTGGCAGTCACTGCATCTTTGGAGCTTTTGACCAAGAGCAGCAGAGCTTTGAAAGCAGAACATTTTTCATAGTGGGGGAAAAAGGTCTTGATTTACCTCCAGCCCATGCTTGGGCTGCCTCACCTGCAGACTCAGGATTCATTAAGGAGAGAGCAATCAGTCTTATCACAAAAGCAGAGAAACATGAAAGGCTGCTTTCTTCTAAAATGCAATGAAAGCACATAATTAAAATAAATAAAGCAGCATTGACCATAAGGTCTTGCTAGTATTGTTTCTGAAGCCATGAAGGGATTTTGGAATATCTAAGATCTAATCAGTTTATATTTCACAAAGACATTAGCTACAAACCATGAGAGAAATTATTAGTTAAACTACAAATTGGTACAAGAAACCAGCTAGAAATCACTCCCATTTTGTGTTTGTGTTGGGCTCAGGGGCCATTAATTTGGAATCTCTCCAAAGCAGTGTGTGACTAAGTAATCCAAGCAGGAATGGCTTGGAAGTTTCCAGCATTTCTTATTGGCAATGCAATGGTTGGGAGCTTTATCAAACAGGGCGAAAGACCAGCACGTTACACTTGGGGCAGAAATTGGTCTTATGGGCCGAAATAATAGACTGTTAAATATATTAGTATAAAACTCACACGAATCATAAAGGGCTAGTAATCAGGATTTAACTTTTAAGGTGGATTTTGTCAGTTTGAAGTACCTGACGAGGTACATCAGCGCAATTCTACCAGACAGAAAACATGGGTGGTGTAGTCATGGTGTTTATTCTGCTGTTGTGTGAAGCAGATATGAGAGTGTGCCTGGAATCCTGAGCACATGTCAGGTCACCTGAATTCAAGTCAAATGAATTAATATAGGAGCAACCACAGGATATGCAGAGGAGTTCAGAGCTGAAGCTGGGCATATTCTGCTCTGCACTGGGGCAGGGTACAATTGTGTCTGTGATGTACCTGAAGAAAGGGCTGAAGAAGAGGGAAATACTTAGGAAATGCTTCATTTAGGAAAAGGTTTCTAGCCTTTAGGGCAGTTTATAGTAGAATTTTTTGGAATAGTTTGCTGGTAAAGTCAGTGGTGATGTAGATATGTGCTTTTAACATATCTGTGCTGTTTAGGATACTGTCTGTAAGGTACATTTAAGATTTTCCATGGCTAATGGATCTGAGTGACCCAGGAGAACATTTTTACTCCTTCTGTATTAACAAATTGAAGTGCGCTCGGTCTTGTGGAGATTTTTTCTGAATGGTCATGTCTGTGCATGTACCATTGCAAGGATGTTGTAGTTTGTTTGTTTGTTGTTTTGTTTTTCCATGTGTAAATATTTTGATTTTAGGGTTTAAAGTTAGTTGCAAGTATGCTCCTACATGTATTTAGAATATTTAATGTTTAAGCCACTGTAATAAAATTTCTGCTTAATTCTCCTCCACAGCATTTGATACTGAGACACAGCAGCTGTAAGAAACATCAGCTAAAGAGCACTAATAAAGACTCAGAGTGCTTTCAATAAACTTGTGTTGCAACAAACAAATTAACTGTTAAGAGAAAAAGACAATATTGTCCTCGAGGGAATGTGCTGACACAGAGGTAACACTGAGTAGTTCCACAGTTTTTATTTGGAGGAAACTCTGAAATATGCCTTTGACTCAGTAACATTTGTGTCTGCTGTGTCAGAAGGAATAGCACAAAAACGTCATCCGCTTAGAAAACAACAACAGAAAATCCGGCAGAGGAAAATGCACACGGGAAAAGCAGGAGCAAGCCTGAGCAGAGGGTTCTTGCAGGTGCTTGCCTGAGCTGTAGTTGGTGCATGAGGGCAGAGCTGTTTGCAGCCCTGGACCAGGAGTGCCCTTGTCCATCCTGGGTGGGGCAGACAGCAAGGGGAAGCCTCAGTTTTCACCTTCAGTTCTACTGCTTGCTTTCAAATGCTGAACATATTTTCCTTGTGCAAGTGCCATCTGGAGGAAAGAGAGCCCCTGCTGCTCCCCAAAGGCACTCTCCATTGCAGGAGGGATTACACTTGGGGCAGGATCAGGAGTTGGAGCTGTACTTACTGTGCTAGCAGAAACAAAAGTATTCAAAGATTATTTCTTTCTTGTGCTTTGCTTTTTTGACTTCTTTTTGTTGTTTATCAAATGAAAGATGTAACATTTGCAAGTTGTCATAGAGCACATCCTTGTGGTTTTGATTTCCAGCTCTGTTTGGTATAGGAATTTTATTTGAGACCTTAGAATTCCTGGTGGTTTGAGAGTTTTTCCTCAGGTTTTAAGAAAAGTAGTATATAGATTTTTCAGCATGAGTTTCTGGGTCCTAACAGTGTTGATGTTCTTCCTTCATAAGCCCCTGAAATTACTAATTTATAAATATTGAACTCATTGGGATGAAAATGGTAGGTGTGGAGATGGTGGTAAGGGGTTTTGTCAGCACCAGTAGCAGTGCAGCCCTTGGCTCCCTTTGCTGAGTGGCTTTCTTGTGTAAATCTCCATTTACAACATCCTTTAGTTGAAGAACAGTTTTGGATCCATGGATTCTGGGGTTTTGCCTTCATGATTTAGTGTTGTTTATGTTGGATTGCAGAATCCATAGGACGGCTGACCTGGAACAGAGGCTGGACAGAGCTGGAGAATAAAGTAGGGGTTTATTGAAAGGCCTCTAGGATCCACCTTGGGCAGGACAAGAGCCTGGCCAGGGCTGCACCCAAGATGGACCCAAAATGGTCACAAAACGGCTGACTGGTCATGAGGTCTCATGCTTTCATAAGCTTCAGTTCATTTCAAATATTGGGGTTTAATTGTCCAATTCCAGCTCCAGGTTATGAGGTCCAAGCCTTCTTGTTTTCTCTCTTCAGCCCACCTTTGTTTGTGCTTTTGGGCCTGAAAGTCGCCCTTGGTCTTCAGCAGGAAACGGATTTGTTTTGTGTCCCTGCTCTGTGCAGGGCTGAGTGACCCTGAATGTGAGCTCAGAACTGAACCCCTGGGCAGCACAGAATGTGAAAAACATGAAAGCTGAAACTTAAGGCATCAGGATGAAGGGTGTTTGTACTGCACGTGCTGTGCCTCCCATGCTGAGCCAGCAGAACGGCACGTGGGGAGTCCCCAGCTCATGCAGCCTGGGGCTCTTCTGGCTTGGGGAGCAGAGGAGAGGCTTCATTTGCAAGGTGTGCTTAGCATCATCCATGAATACTAAATCCTGTCATTAAACAGACAAGAAGAGAAAGGGAGAAAAGAAGGAAATAAATGGGCAAACAGCTCACATTGGTCCTCTGCCATTTTCTGGTTTTCTTTTTGGTTTCTTTCTTTTTTTCCAAAGCCCATAACTTGAGGTCATTTTGGGATTAATTGAAGCTAATGCCTTCACTTCAAAGCAGCACAAGATCAAGCCAAATGTACATGCACAGCAATTAAAGACCTGGCAAGGTATTATGGATTGGCTTCTACAGCAGCAGCTTTCTCCCTGTGCTGTTCCACTTGTTCAGGCCTTTGATGTGCTTCAGAGCACAACTAGCTGGGCCTGTGCTTAAACAAAGGAACATTTTAGCACTTGATTCTACAGAGAGTGACTGGTGTGCTATAGTTAATATTTTTAACTGTCTGTAAAATTGGAGAGATTATGAATCTCTAGTATGAGTGGCTACAGGAGAATTCTGTGGATAATGAAGAAGATTGCAGGGGGCAAATTGAAAGACCTCTCTTTTATATTGTATAGCATCAGTATTCCTTTAGTGCTAACAAAGATGAGGCCAATTTAGTATAAATCTTCAAAGCAACATGTGTGGCTTTATCTGTCCAGTGCTCATTACAGTTAATGGGAATCATGTGGCTGGAACTTTGCAAGTGCTTTTGGAACTGCTCCTTTTATGGTTACATTATAGACCCCCATGTTAGCTGTTTTGCTATTATTTTTATATTGCTCCATTTGTTTTCTTGACATTGAAAAAATCAAAACACTAAACTAATTAAAAACTTCATCACCCCCTCCAGTGCTGAAATAGAGCAAAATACCCATTTTGTAAAGTAAATAAAATATTACTTATATGTAAATCAACTGGAGACACAACATGAATCTCTCCTGGTTTAAATCCCAGTAGTATAAATCCTAATGCTTGGCGCGTGCTAATGCAGGTGAGCTTAACTGGAAAGTCAAAATGTTGGTCCACACATCCATGTTTCAGTTTTGGTTTCACTGTGCTCTTAGTCACCATGTGTGGTACAGCATCTGCATTTCTTCATGGGTATCCTGAAGGGGATTTAATCTTCAGGGAATCTGTAGGGAAGGAAAAACTCATAATTAATGGAAGAAGTTATAAGGCAGGTGATAAGATAAAAGTGCACCTACACAGATGAAAGAGTAAATTGATGGAAGTTTAAGAAACAAATTAATTTTTTGCTTGTTATCCTATAAAAATCTATAAAGAGGACTATATTTTATTATGGAAAGGAGGATTTTTTTTTCCCGTCATTTGAAAAATGGGATAATTTAGAGAAAATTTTATAAAATCATTTAAAGCTCATAAATCCTGAAAGGCTTTCAGTCTGGTGATGGATGAAATGCTCTGGGTTTTAGATGAAAAAGATATCTTGGTTTTGGCCAGCAAGGAGCTGATCAGTGCTCTGTGTCAATAAGTGGGTTGAGTGAGATGGTGACTCCCTTTTTTTCCTCCCACAGCCTTGTTTGGTGGGAGCTATGAGAAAAATATCCTACAAATCCTTTTTCTTGAACATGAAACACTCTTCTGAGCTTCTTCTGGTGCTCCTGTGAGTGTTAGGCATTGTGTTTTGGCTTCCTTTTGATCAAATATGTGAGTCAGGTTTTGCATTCCTTCCTTGTGTTCAACAAAAGCTTAACTTAGAAAGGTTGTGTAGGAGTCTGGGTTAGAATTTTTGTGTTGGGTTTGTGTGGTGTGGTTTTGGTAGTGGGGGGCGTGGGAGCTCAGGATTTCTGGACAGCTAACCAATATGATTAAGCAGAATAAAAAAAAAAAAAAAAAAAAAAAAAAAAAAAAAAAAAAAAAAATCTATTTTTTTAAAATTTCCCCCGCCCCAGATGGCATTTCCACTCTTATTGGTCAATCCAAAATATCCTTGGTGGACATACCTGGCACATGTGAGCTGTGCAGTGTACTCTGTAGTTTGGAAGGTTAGGCCTATTTTGGGTCAAAATTTACGTTGACAATGTTATTTTTAAGTAAGATTTGGGTTATAGCTATTGTGTGATACATACTCTAGCATGGCACATGTGTATAGCCAGGACCAAGTCGAAGCAAGACTCCCTCACACCTCTCTGATTTTGTGACACACAGAGCCATGGAGGAGAGTTAATATGTGATGCACTCCATACCCTTCCAGAAAAAAAAAAAAAAGGCTGAATGATAAATTTTAAATTTTTAAAATTTAATATAGTTACTGCTAGAAGTCTTTGCAAATTAAATGTCTAATTAAATCCCTTGGTCTCTGTAGTCTTTGTGCCAGCATGTCATGATTTTCAGGCTTGTTTTTGCTGACTTGCTGCCATTGATACATGGGAAGTGTATGGGCACAATGTGTTTTGTGACCCTGTGAGCTCTGGTCTGTCACAGATGTTAAGAAACTGCTTATAGAAACAGAATTCAGATTCTCACTCTGATTCACTCTCTGGATTTTTCAACAGAACGAAAAAAGTTGGGAGAACTCAAATCTGCTCTAAATTGAGGTAAGAATATTGTACTAACACCCACTGTACTTTTTTTAAAATTTGAAGATAAAGGCAAATTATTGTTTTCTATGGGAAGTCCCTCTCTCTCTCATACCTTACTTGTAATAATGTCATAGTCTTGATACTAAGTTTGTCATAAGGGATGTTGAGGAAAATTTTGTTGTGACTGTCTTCAAGAAAACCAAACAAAAGTCATCTAGCTTGAAAAGGACCACTGTGGTTACCTGGTTTAAAGGCAATTATTAATAAAGGAGAGAAAATTGGAACTAAGTGAAGCAGTAACTGCAAAAAAATAGAAAACGTTAGGCTGGTATTTTTCATCAAATTTGAACTTCATGATTTGTTCATTAAATATCTGTTTTAGGGATGCCACTTTAACTCAAAGGTTATAGCTAAGAGAAACCAAACTGAAAAAGAAGTCTCAAAATATTTAAAGGTTTTTAAAAAGGACAACATTCATATTTTGAATTTCTAGGATAAGCGGTTTGGATGGAATCCAGTTAAGGTTTAGAGTGGGAGGTTTTCTCCCTTTAGTATTTTGCTAAGAGATAATTGATTTTAAGATGGTTGTAGTGTGCCTCTTAAATCACATATGTTCTGATTTTGCTGCCCTGCTCTTTTTCATGGTGCATTACATACTCACATGGGATCAGAACCTTAGAAGCAAGGAATCTGAGCTTGAGTTGGAGCTTGATTTAAAACCCAACCTTAAATATTTTAATTTAAGTCAGCTAGCATATAGCTTCAAATCCCTTGGTAGAATGTTGGTTTTTCAAAAAATCATAGATACACTCATAGTCCCTAAAATTGAGAGAACTCCATATACTGGTAGTATGGGCTGTGGTGACAGCCACTGGCCTGCACAAAGCCCCCAGTTCTCATCTGCCAGAATGTATTCTGGTTATTTTTTTCTGGGTTGATTTTTATTTTGGGTTCAGAGGAATTAGACCAAAGCTGGCTGAAGGCCTCCATTTATGCAAAATGGGGTTTTTTTTGCTTTGAAAAGATGTAGGTAAACTAAATATCAGCTTTCATATTATCCTACTTTGCATATTATCCTACTTTATTGCTTAAAATAGATGTTTTTTACATAAAATAAGAAGATACTATATAACAAAGGTTATAGTATTATGTTACTTAAAAAATAGGTTAAATTAGAAATTGCATTTCTTCTAATATTGATGTAGCTGAGAGTTAAGTTATGAAAGGAGGCAATCATACTAATGCTGGCAGTTTCAGACCACTGATTTCTAGAATTAGACTGGAGCAAAAATATTACTCCAAACCCACATCTGATTAATAAATTCCTGTGTTGTCAAGATTTAAAGATGAACATATCACAGGTTCAGTCTCGTTGCCAGATTTCTGACACCAGAGGCCTCTGAAGGGTTATTGGGAAGCTGGAATGTTTATTGGCATTAAAAATTAGTACATCAAATTTTCTGCAGCACATTACAAATGCTTCCTACTAGTGCTGGTATTTCTGTCAACTAACCTGCCCCCTTGTATCCAGGAGTCTTCAGCTTTGATTGACCATGCAAAGAGAAATCAGGAAGCACTTTCCCTGGTTTTAAACTTTTTCAGGAAAGAATTATTGCTGATCACTGTGGATTTTTGTTAGTTTACCTAACCATATTTACTTGAGATTTTGATCTTGGAGAAAAGGAGGCTCGAGGGAACCTTCTGGCTCTGCACAACTCCCTGACAGGAGGGGGCAGCTGGCGGGGGTCAGGCTCTGCTCCCTGGGAACAAGTGACAGATATTAGAGGAAATGGCCTCAAGTTGCACCAGGGGAGGTTTTGACTGGATATTAGGGAAAATTTCTTCACTGAAAGAGTTGTCCAGCCCTGGCACAGACTGTCCAGGGCAGTGGTGGAATTACTGTCCCCAGAAGTTTTAAAAAACGTGTAAGTGTGGCACTTGGGGCATGGGTTTGTGGTGGGCCTGGCAGTGCTGGGTTACTGGTGGGACTTGATCTCAAAGGCCTTTTCCAACCGAAACAACTCTATGATACTATGATTCTGTAAAAAGAATATAGACAGATATTCTATATATTCTGTATCCAGAGTAGGATTGCAACCTGGTAGACCCTGCAGTCTTGGGAGTCAAAGGAGCCCCAAGGGTAAACCCATAAATGACCAGAATCTTTAGTATGGTTTCTCCCCAGTGGTTGCTGTCAGAGTTCATTTTAAAACTGATCTGTAATCCCAGCTCTTGGAGTTTGTTCAGTTACTGCATTTTATAGCTTAATCTTTACCATCAGATTATTTAATGAAGATTTTTTGTCTGGTGTACTGAAGATTACTCTGATTTAAAATGGCTAAGAGCTGCAGAAAACTATCTTTCCATTTGTGCAAGACTAAATATTTCTTGCCTGCTCTCTGTGCCTTTTTTTTTTTTT